>NC_046128.1:5361778-5797384 GCF_010993605.1 Petromyzon marinus | reverse complement strand
CAGGACCGGTTCAGACAATGGTCACTGGTGTTGGTGGCCGGTGAGCGGGAATCGAACTCGGGTCGCCAAGTTCGTAGCGCAACGCGCCCAACGCTGCACTACCACTCCACAGTCTTTAAAAAAATGAAAAAACCACGCACGAACGTAAACACAACAACATAGTATACATACACACAGGTACAATACAAAACCACGTAACAAAACAGACACACCGCAACAAAACAACCCATATAGACAAATGACAGGACTGTTGCGGCAAGTGCTGTTATCACACACATATTAAAGACCCACATAATCCAACTAATTATAGATATCCATTTTATTTTATACGACTACATTAACCCCCCCTCTCTGGTCTTCGCACGTGATTGGGGTAACAGTGACGACATCACATTTAGCCCTCTATTCCAGACGGAAACAGGGAGGATTTCTCCACAATTCCAGATGTCACCTGATGAGGCCGGTTTGTAATTAACTTCACGGTAATCGAATTGCAAATGTTGTGGGTTTACTCTTCACACCGGTCTGTGCTGAACCGTTAACGAAATTGGATTTTTTTTTCATTACGTGTCAAACCTTACTATTGGCTGTCGGGGCGGTGGCGGGTTTAACGACCGCTATTCATATTTGCGCGATCCAACCCCCCAAAAAAACCCTTCATTATGGATAAGACCTGCGTGGCAAACGAGCGATTGGTTTTAGCCATAAACCAAGCTCAGCTGCCTTTGCCTCCCCTGCGCTGTGACGCGTGCACACCACAACAACAGGTACTCGTTTCATGCCGGGATTTTACCTTGGGAGGGCCGCCCAGGACTCATTCAGGTATTTGCAACTGAACACAGTACACGCGTGCGCACACACGCGCACACACACACAAAACACATATCCGCTTCCACCATCAAATCTCTAGCAAGAAGAGTTGAACTGCTGAGAGATGCATGTGCACAAATCGGGACGCAATAGGGGAAAAAGACGAACATATTTTGAAACGCACACACCGCTGCTGTTGCTTTGCTTCCGTCCTTCCCAACCCCATGTGCACCCTACCCTGGCTGTACATGAAACGCACACACCGCTGCTTGTTGCTTGCTTCCGTCCTTCCTAACCCATGTGCACCCTTACCCTGTCTGTACACCCCCCCCCACCCCAGGGGCAATTTCCCTGCTCCTCCTATACCTCAGATTTGTTTCAAATACAATAGTCTGTGCCCCAATAACCACCGCGCGTTTTCATAACGCGATTGAATGTATGATGGAAGCACGTTTGTTTAGCAACGCGGATGCAACTGGGATATGAACGCAAACGAGTGAACGGACACTACGTAGGACGCGCGAGTAGAACTAACGAGTTTGTATGGCTGCCTTTGAGGGATGCTTCTAGATGCTACCCACGAACCTCGGTCTTTGTTCAGCCCGCATTCTCCGTGCTAATCATCACAGACCGTGCTTTGCCCCCACATTTTATACCGTTTATGATAGCGCGATTTTTTTTCCCAGTACCGCAGCGTTCTTACAGGTACGCAACTATCGCATTATAGAACCGAGTGTATTCATTATTTGGTCAAACCAAAGGTTATAGCATGGTCCGAAGGAGGCACCACGGCGAGAAGCTGGATGCACAGGTTGCAGTGCGGTTGAATGTCTACGACTCGAGCGTCAAAGCCCGCCCGAGCCACCCAGTTGCAAGACTCAAAATCCAGGTGCCGAGCGGTGTTCCGTTTCCCCATCTCCGACACAGACGAGCACACCCTTGCAAAGCGAGACCAGGTGCCTCTCCACCTTCATCACCATGGCCAAAATAAATCGTACACGACCACGGCCACACAAGCCGCAGAACGGCACGGCCCCCCCCCCCCCCCGGATGCTGCAGTAATTATCCAGAGTGCTGCATTTGTCAAGCAGATGTCACACAAACCCGTTTTTGAATGCGCAAGTTGAAAGTGCGAGCATGCTGCTCTATTAGAGTGATGTTCAGGCGGGTCATAGCGGTTCTTTTGTGAAAGCAGGGAGCATAGAATGAACGTAGAGCCATTGATTTTACTGCCACTAGCCTCTGCTGCCCATCAAGGGGCATCACTGTGGCTAGGCGATGTTAACTACCTCGCCCGGTGTACAGGAGGTCGTGGGTTCGATTCAGACCCTGACACCTGCTGCTGCTGTATATTTGGAGTTTGCGTGTCTCCCTCTCTCATCATCATCACGGTGGCTAGGAGATGTTAACTACCTCGCCCGGTGTACAGGAGGTCGTGGGTTCGATTCAGACCCTGACGCCTGCTGCTGCTGTGTATTTGGAGTTTGCATGTTCTCCCTTTGATTTTTATCCTGGTCCTCAGGTTTTTCCCTCCACATTTATAAAACACGCATTTAGAGTATTTGACTGCTATACATTTCCACAAGCCACTTCGTCGAGCTATAATTTGAACCTTACGGCGGTACCCCGGGGTACCACAGTACCCCGGCTCTCGCATCATGTCCGTGATGCAGTAATTATTAGTCTTTCGATGGTCGGCGAAGCGGAAAACGACTCATCTCGACGAGCTGTACTCACGATGCACCACTACGCTGCGTGCGAGCGTTCAGGGTTTCGGCACAATCGTCCTCGCTGCGTTTCGACATCGCGGAGTGTGGCACCGATTTCGGATTGATTGGTACCCCCCAGTCGTCGCGGAGTGAAGTTACACCCCTGGGAAAAAATAGTGTCCCAGAAATAAAATATTTAATTGCCTCGGCCATTTTGTATTATTTGATACCCCGGGGTACCGCCGTAAGGATCATTTGTGGCCAGACAACTTCTGAAAGAGAGCTGCATAGCTCAGAGGGCCTTGCCCGATTAAAAAAAAAAGTTTGTTAGCTTTTAGTTTGATAGTTTTAAGTAGTCCCACAGCTTAGCTTCAAAATTCTGATAGGATTTTGCACAATTAAGTTTAGTTGGTCATGGACGAAAAATCAACAGTCGAGTCGGGGGACAAGCCTCACATATTTTTTTTTTATCAGGAGGGTTTGTTCGGCTTGACACATTTGTGAGTTTCTTACCGAGTGCTTTTGTGCGTGGGAACAAAACCAAGTGCACCCCATACACGAGGAAATAATACTGAAATATATACTTACAGCCAAAGAGCAAATATGTGTGCAAAGTGCATGATTATTTGTTTTCCTACTACAGTACTTGTGGTGGTGTCGGTGTTTTGCAATTGCAACGTCACTAATTTTCATAATCAGAAATTCCTAAAAGCATGACGGTATATTCCAGATTGCGCGATGCTCCGGACAGAGAGATGATACACCTCCCACTATGGCTTTAAAATACAGGGGGATTAGAGTGCATCCAATAATCTTGAGATTACGGTAGTTTTAATGATAATGCCACAAGTTATTTCACAAAGACGTTTAAGAGATGTTAGCCAAGGCAACTGCCCATTCTCTACTGTATATTTCCATGGGATTTAAGTCTGGGTATTGGATGGAACATTCCGCCAAAACCACACGCCACATGGTGTCTGTGCATGTGTGAGCACGTGAGCATGCGTGCGTGCGGGGCAGAAGTCTCGCGGTTAGAGCCTAGCGATCCGAGTTAGATTCCTGTTCAAGGCCAACACCAGTGACGACTATCTGAATTGGTCCCGGTCCTCCTATATATAGGTCGACCCAGCCTCAAGCGAGTACCTGGGGTGGTGTGTAAACATCGCCACTCGAGAGGTCAAGGGCAGTCGGGCGTGGTGTTGGCCACCCACTCCCTTATGTACCGTACCGGCCTTCATTAGGCGCTCGCTAACAGCACTTGCCACAACAGTCTGTTAAAGGCTACACAAGGGATCTTCGTCTTTGTGTGCCCGCTAACAGCACTTATCCTAACAGTCTGTTAAGGCTACATGGGAGACCTTTCTCTTTATCGTCTTTGTGTAGGTTTATCCCATGTACTACCCTGTTTACATCACAGCTTCCTGTTTTCTACATCAGCAAATTTCAAACCGGGGTGAACTACATCAAGGGATCACTGGTGCGGGTGGGTTGGGGAAGGCGACGATGGTCATCGACAAGTGAAAGTAATTTCTCCGAGCAAAGTTAAGTTACCAATGTTTTTTCTTCAATGTTCAATTATATTTGTGCACCATTTTAAATTCCTCCCGGTGCAAAGGTTATATTTGTGCCGATTTCAACTTGCTTCGTGACTTTACTTTGCTGAATTGGTTTTGTAATTTTGGTACCCCGGGTCACCCTCTTGCAAAATGAAACTCTGCTGGCAGTCTTTGGAGTTCTCGCCTGGTTCTAAAAACAAACTTGTACTTGATAATTAATTGTCGACATGCTCGCATGACCGAGGCACCGTGCTCATCTGCACTGCCAGTCCGGAACAAGTTGTGAAAATTCCACATCGTTATTATTATGGATAGTCGGTTCTCGTATAACGCGGAAGTAGTTGCGTTCCTGAAGAACACAGCGTTGTGGAAAAAATATCGTTATTTTTTATATAATGTAGGGGGTAAAGGGCAGTCCGGGATAATGGGTGTTATGCGTATGCAGGCTGAATAAAGACAGAGGTGCGCGGGTAGCATCTAGAAGCATCCAGTAGCCTCCCACCTTGTTGTGCGACGCTAGGTAGCATCTAAAAGTATCCAGCAGGATCCCGGCTTGTTGTCTGACACTAGGTAGCATCTAGAAGCATCCAGCAGCATCCCACCTTGTTGTGCAACACTAGGTAGCACAAAGTAGCATTATGGCTTGTTGTATGATGCTAGGTAGCATCTAAAAGCATCCAGCAGCATCCCGGCTTGTTATATGATGCTAGGTAGCATCTAGAAACATCCCGGCTTGTTGTGTGACACTAGGTAGCATCTAGAAGCATCCAGCAGCATCCCACCTTGTTGTGCGACGCTAGGTAGCACCAAGTAGCATCCCGCCTTGTTGTGCAACGCTAGGTAGCATCTAGAAGCATCCCGGCTTGTTGTGTGACACGAGGTAACATCTATAAGCATCCAGCAGCATCCCAATACCTTGTGTGATGCTACGCCGAGGCAGCTTTAGGACCGCTTATTCCTACTCGCGCGACATAGTTCCGTTGGCTCGATCGCGTTATATCCAATTCACCTTATGAAAACCACACGCGGCGTTACAGGAGAACAGCGTCTACTGTTAAGTTATTGTTATAAGGCTCTACCCACAGGACACTCACACTTGTAGGGCTTCACATTTAATTTTGACAAAGTTGGAGAGGTGGCCGGGTGACTCAGAGGTCAGAGTGGAAAGTTTCTACCTCTCAAGAGTTATAATTTAAGTGGCTGGCTGCGATTAAAATTATATTTTCGTACCTTTGCAAAAAGCTGTTTTTTTTTTAAGAGCTGGCGTTGGACGCCCACAGGACTACCACCTCATAAGCAACTTCCTGTCCAGGCCACCGGAGCCGTACTGCTCACCTTCCTGAAATTGAGGGGTCTCAAGAAGAGTCACCATTGAACGTACAAAAAAATACTATCACGTTAATGTGGTTCCGAACTTAACCTAGGATAGATAACTTAGTTCCGAATCTAAAAAAATGTTGTTTTACTGTCATGGTGAGATGTTAACTACCTCGCCTGGTATACAGGAGGTCGTGGGTTCGATCCCGACCCTACCCCCTGCTGCTGTATATTTGAAGTTTGCGTGTCTCTCTCCCGAGGCTGTGTGGATTTTTCTCCAGGTCCTCTGGTTTTTCCTCTCCACATTAAGAATCAACGTCACGCGTTTAAGAGTATTTGTCTGATATAAATTTCCACATAAGCCACTTCGTTGAGCTATCAATTGTAATGGCCAGGTCACTTCTGAAAAAGTGATATAGCCCAGTGAGCCTTACCTGGTAAAAAAATTATATATATAACGAGTTTTACGACCCGGCTTCGTCCGGAACTTGGATTAATACACGAACTACACGGAGGGTGGGGGGGTACGTGACGTCAGCAGGCACACTGCGTGACGCTGCCGCATGCGGGTGACATGACAAATGTGATGTCACCGCTCACTTGCCGTGTAGTCTATTTTTATACGTTTTGCATCGTGTACAGTCTGGAAACTACCCACATGCCAAATTTCAAGTTTGTAGCATGTTGGGAAGTATGCTAAACATTTCGAACAGACACACATATTCACAAATGTCCCTTTTATATACATAAAAGAAAAAAATACACATTATAAACACTACTCTCTGTAGCAGGGGTGGGACAGTGTTGGCCTAGAGGTCACTTAAAAGGATCTCGGAGATAGCCATGAGGTATCCACCTCCACCATCAATTCTCTAGCAAGAAGAGTTGAACTGCTGAGAGATGCACGTGCACAAATCAGAATCTCAATAGGGGAATAAGTAATATTTTTTTTTAAAAAATTAAAACACGCTTTAATGAAATGTACCGTACTAGTAATGGAAGAACTCCACGACTCCAGGAAAGTGGCCCCGAAGCTTGCCACAACGTAAGGGACCGTGGTCAATTACAGCCAACGTGAGTTGAGCGTGGACAATTAGACCCAAGCCGAAACATAACATGTAAAAAATTATGTTTTTTAAAATGTTTTTATGATAGAATATAGTATTGTTATAAGTATGACATTAGTATACCAAGTTTGCAGTCGATACAACACATTTGGAAGTGGGTTAAAATTGAGTTAAAAGATTTGAGGATACAACGACAACAGAGAGTTTAAAAAAAGCATGTAAAAAGACAAAAATGTGTTTTCATGTTCTCAGTGGTACTCCTTTTCTGAAACAAGCCAAGTTGACCTCCGACCATAAATTAAACTTACGACTTTCAAACGGCAAGTTCGGCATTCTGGCATTGTCTCCTGGTGAGATGCAGGATATGCAGTGAACACTAACAAATGCTGTGCCAATAAATGTGGATGTGTTCAAATGCGTATGAATTGCCACGGCTGGCGATAACGATGATATTCTTATTTGAAAAACGAACTTTAAGAGAATTGCAATTCCCCCCCCCCCCTTTCGAACCTCGCATTTTTTGTACACAATATCTGCGGGCTTCCTCTTGGCACTGTGCGTTCCAACCGCATGTGTAAAAAAAAAACCCAAAACGGAAATTGACCAAAACATCACGAGCACTCTTGGGGCTTTCCTGCACGCCACGGTGGCTAGGAGATGTTAAGTACCTCGCCTGGTACGCAGGAGGTCGTGGGTTCGATCCCGACCCTGACGCCTGAGGCTGTATATTTGGAGTTTGCGTGTCTCTCTCTCTCATCATCATCACGGTGGCTATTAGATGTTAACTACCTCGCCTGGTACGCAGGAGGTCGTGGGTTCGATCCAGACCCTGACGGCTGCTAGTATATTTGGAGTTTGCGTGTTCTCCCTCGTGGTCGTGTGGGTTTTTCTCCGAGTCCTCCGGTTTTCCCCCTCAACATGTAGAATCAACATCAAGCGTTTCAGGTATTTGGCTGGCATACATTTCAACGCGATAATCCACTTCTCGTTGCGACAACATTTGTGATAGCAAGGTCGCTCCTGGAAAGAGCTACATAGCTCAGTTGGGTCCCTTACCTGGTAAAAAAAAAGTTGTTTGTTTTCGTTTTAACTTCCTGCTATTGCCATTAGTCGTGGAATCAATAAAGACCTTTTCTGCTCATGTGTGTTTTTTCCCTCTGTGCAGATTAAAGACGCGACAGATCGTAAACACGCATGTTTTTTTCACTTCTGGTGCTGCCATAGCTCACTGGAAGAAAAACCCTCAACGCTCAACCATGGCAGTAAAAATACGGGATGGGGGGGGGCATGGACGCGAGACATTTGGCTTGGGACAAAATCAGTACTTTTAAACCTTCTTTGGTTCTTTCGGTAAAGTCACGTAGAATGAGAATAAAATAAGAAATGAAACAACAAAATTCTCACGACGTTTTGGCCACAACACACGTGGCCTTCTTCAGGTGAAAGGAACAAACCTGTCGGGACGACGTCGTGAGAATTTTATTGTCTTTACCGAAAGTACCAAAGAAGATAAATCCTTGCAGTCACGAAAGCTTTCAATCGATACTTTTAAACCGTTCACCGGCACAAGTTACATAAACATTACAACAGATTTTGGCGGATTCTTGCACGAATTTTGCAAGCAGTCGTGGATACAAGTCAAATACTGTACCCAATTAAATAATAATGTTGTTGTTCATATTCTTGACTTTACCGAAAGAACCAAGAATATGAATCACTGCAGTCACGAAAGCTTTAAATCAAAATTGTATGTTGTTGTTGTTTAAACAGTCCCATTTGTACTGGCTTGTGAGTTCTTCATTCCGTATTCTGCCTGAAAAAAGGTGCAACCTACATATATTTACGTAAACCTAAAACTTAAAACATTGCATACACCGTGTACAAAGGAGTTCTAAGCAGAAAGCTGTTTAATACACTGTACAGTACAGTGCAGTTTTTAAAACGTCAAGAGATGTTGTCTTAGCTATGGAAAGAAAAAAATCTATTTTTAACATGGAGAGACGTACGTTATTAGCTGTGCAAAAACCTAAGTGCATTGGAAAAACTTTTATTTTTATTTTACCAGGTACGGCCCACTGAGCTTTACAGCTATTTTACAGAAGCGACCTGGCTATCCACAAATGACAGCTCAACGAAGTGGGCTTATCATGTTGAAATGTATGGACAGCCAAATTTTCCGAAAACACGTCGATGCTAAAAATGTGGAGAGAAAAACCGGAGGGCCCGGGAGAAAAATCCATCCACGTGACCACGGGGAGAGAGAGAGAGAGACACGCAAACTCCAAATATATAGCAGCAGGTGTCAGCGTCGGGATCGAACTCACGGCCTCCTGCGTACCAGGCGAGGTAGCTAACATCTTGCCACTTCTTCCCCGCAATGTTGACAGTTGGGCAACATCCATGTGTAAAACAGCTTGGTTGCTACCCGCTTTGCAACAATGGTCCATAATTGAGTCGCTTTCGTCAACCTGGGCCAAGCATCGCAAGAACTGACGGTTAAGTACGTATACAAATTATATGCACACTTGTTCTTCACAAGTGTGTTGAGTTTTCTGGGGCGTTTTTTTTTTTAGAACAGAATTAAACTCCAGCAAGAATTCAGGTTTTTAAACACTGACCACCACAATGTACATTCAGGAGCCAGTTTGTACATTAAGACACCCCCCCGCACATTCGATTAGCACGGTCGGCTACGTACGGTGCGAAAGACGTTCAACATACATACGCATACCGACTGCTGACATGCCAAGATGCAGCGCTCATTTTTATTGACCACAAAAGCGATGATGGGATGAGCAGATCCTTAAAAACAAGATTTGTATTCGCGACCTTCCAAAATCAAGTTGTGAAAACTTTGGAAAAATCCCCAATCCTGCCAGAAACGCCATCAAGCAACCGGCAAATTAACGTGAGAAAGGGAAATACTGCAGTGGTTTAAATAGGCGAGTTCCAACACGGCCGAGACAAAAAACAATTGCTCTTTGTGGCATCGCAGTGCTGCCAAAGGTGTGGTCATCACCATGGGCCAGTGCTCAACGTTAGATGTCAGATGTTAAAAATAGAACACGTTTTAAGATGCATGAAAACAACATTTCATTAAATTTCGATTTAAAGCTTTCGTGACTGCAAGGGTTCATCTTCTTTGGTTCTTTCGGTAAAGTCACGTAGAATGAGAATAAAATAATAAGTTAATAAAACAATAAAATTCTCACGATGTTTCGGCCACAACACAAGTGGCCTTCTTCGGGTGAAAGGAACAGACCTGTCGGGACGACAGAGCTTCTGTCTTCAGGTGAAAGGAACAGACCCGTCGGGACGACAGAAGCTCTGTTGTCCCGACAGGTCTGTTCCTTTCACCTGAAGAAGGCCGCTTGTGTTGTAGCAGATACGTCGTGAGAATTTAATTGTGTTATTTTATTTTATTAATTTATTATTTTATTCTCATTCTACGTGACTTTACCGAAAGAACCAAATAAGATGAACATTTCATTAGCCAATGAAGAGAAAGGCCAACAATATCCTCAGACTGAACCTTCCATTCACAACAATTTAAGAGCCAAAGCAGGATTTGAACCTCTCCGCCCACCGCCCCCCCCACACGGGGTCTCGGCAGTGCAGCTCAGCCTTCTGACCTCTGCGCCACACAACCGGCTACCTCGACAACAACAAAAATGTTTTAAAGTTGCATAACACACACGCGCAGCAACTATTTCCCCCCCCCACACACACACTCCCCACCCCTCCGAGTTGTGCTAAGTGACAAACCAGAGCACGACAATGTGCCGCGAGTAAAGCCGCCCGCTTAACCCCCCCAAAAACCCGTTCCCTTGTTCGTTCAGTCAAGAGTTTTTAAAACAAATATTCGCCAAGGTGAAAATAAATATTTGGCCATCCCCGCCATACATCTTGCCAAATGAAAGCTGTTCACAGTTTTGTGGCTGGACATAAAGTGACTTGGTAAAACACACAAATGCTTCATGTTTGTGTTTTACAGTTTGGCAGAGTTAATGATCAGCTAAACTGCCATGAAATTGTGTACCGCCCAGCCTTTGAAAATTTCATTTTTTCTTTTACAAAAACTTACACGCTACGATAGGGGCTTTAAACTATTTATTCTGTACATTTCGGCAAGTTTGCACGCATTCTAAGTTTGCACTTATTTCGTACACTCACCCTTCCACCTGTATCTCTTAAAATTTACCCTGGATCGCTCCTAGGGTGTATTCTTGAAGTTGTCTCTCACCTGGTTTAAAATTGGCCTCTAGATATACCTTATCTATCCTGCTGACCAAGCTACGCTTTCAAAACTAGTTTTTTTTTTTTAAACGTCAATCAAGCATGCATCCGTTTTCTGTACACCAATGTCCCAACCTTGCCGAGTCTCTTGTCCACAAGAACGTATCCTTCCTTCCCTGCATCGGTCGCTAGGCATACAAAGGAGGGAATGAGCGTATGAAGCTCATGGTCCACCCTCAAATCGCATCCACTGCACAAACCACGGCAACTTCTTTGGTTCTTTCGGTCATAAAATAAAATAATAAATTGATAAAATAAATTAACACAATAACATTCTCACGACGTTTCGGCCACAACACAAGCGGCCTTCATCAGGTGAAAGGATGAGTCTCGTCTTGTAATAATCGGGTTCAAGCCCACAAGCGGCCTTCATCAGGTGAAGGGATGAGTCTCGTCCCTTCACCTGATTAAGGCCGCTTGTGTTATGGCCGAAACGTCGTGAGAATTTTATTGTTATTTTATTTCATCAATTTATTATTTTATTCTCATTCTACGTGACTTGACCGAAAGGACCAAAGAAGATGAATCCTTGCAGTCACGAAAGCTTTGAATCGAAATTTAAACCACGGCAAATAAAAAAAATGAAAAAACACTCCAACACACGACTGTGATCATCCAGAACAGGACCGAACAACGCCTAACGTAGCAATGCCCGATCCACAAATGCGGGGACGGCACGGCGACACACTACTCCCGCTGCTGCCGACGCGGTTATTTCTGGCTTGACCACCTGAATATGAAATTGTAGTCGTTGCTCTGCATCTACATCAGCTGCCGTACGAATGAAGAAGAAGCGTATGGAGAGAGAGAGAGACGAGACTGGAAGGTCGTGCAGCAGGAGCTAGGGGAATAGAAAGGCAGCCCAAGGAGTTTTTACAAGGATGCACACCAGGGAACGGGTCTGAAGCGAGCCTGGCGATAGCACTCAGAACTGATTAACATGGATTACGTTGATGCTTTAAAAAAAGGGACTGTGTTGGCAGTGGCTAAAGACACTCACCTCACCATCATCATCATCAACACTCCCCCCCCCTTTAAATAGAAACAAAGACATGAGCTTAACGTTGTGATTCTTTTCAGCTGCTCAGAAAGACATCCCCCAAGCTGCTCTCGAAGAGCCAGTCAAGATGGGCCATTCCTTAAAGCATTCGCTGAACATAGATTGTTTTGCTAGCAGTGTGAATGGTGATGGTAGCAGAGTTTATTTCAGTCTCTGTGCAATCATAATAATTATGTTTAGTTGTACAAAGCATCGTTCATGCATAGATTGTAATAATCGGGTTCAAGCCTAAAAAAAAATACTCATGATAGACATTGCCCCTTTGTGTCGATATGTTTTTATTATAAATGTTTCAAAAGAAATAAATATTTTAAAAAAACTCATCTTTCTATGGACATTACTGGCTATTTCAGGGCATCTCAGGTATGTTTAGCGTTTCACTAGAACTATCTGGTACAAATTGTTACCAGCACAACCTAGAAAGACATTAGGGTAAAATAAAGTATTTTTTTTTTACAGGGCGTTTTAACACAAACACAACATTGTTTAGTCTAAACAATACACAGTTTGTTTTGAGTTTCCATAATTGCGTTTCCCAAACACAAACGTAATATCAGTGCAAGTGATATTACCTCCTTACACAGATGGCATTGTTGGCAAATGCTTGAAGACCTGTCAGGTTTGAACTTAACCAACCCTATGTTTTCCCAAGCACAAAAAGAGCCTCAAGTCAAAGTACAATTGGCTCATTACACAAGCACCACGAGTAAATGTGATGTGGGGTGGGGGCACACGTTCCTTGTACGTTCACGCAAGTTTTTCTGGATGCTTTTGCCAACAACAAATTGTCGATTTGATGCGACCCGTGCTATCGGCGCCACGTCACCGAAATCAAGCGTCCGTTCAGCAACTCCGGTAGAGCAGCGCGACCCTTCGCGACAAGAGAATGGCCCCACCGAAGCGGATACATGTCGCGCGGCTGAACTCCGATCGGTTACGGGTTCTCTTGACCTGTTGCAAACAGATTACAACCTAAGGGTACGAGAACAGTTAGGGGGGGGGGGAGGAACGGACAACACAAGGCAGTGGTGCACGATGGGGTCCCTTGAAGGCAAAGGAGGGTCCCCCGTGTAGGATTCAGAGGCAAGCTCGCCTGGTCTGGCCCCAGGGGTCGGCAACCTGAACATTTCAAGAGCTGCCAATGCACCTGGTGAATACGAGACGGTGGACCTGAATAAAACACCGTCACGAATCAGCCCTTAGAGGGGCCGCACGCACCCCTGGAGCTGCAGGTTGCAGACCCCTGCCCGCGGTAAAACTGGACTCTCATGGTAAAACAGCAACAGTCGACAGAGAAGTTGGCAAACCCCGGCTGATCTCTGCCCAATACGAGTGGCCTAGGGTTGGGTTTCGAGCCAGCGCCATGAATCTGGCTACCTGTGTTTGTATTCCAGGCCATTGGCAATATTAGCGGCGGGTGAAATCTGAACCAACCCTGCGGCCGCCTTTCACTAAACCTACGTTATCAAGCGGTGTGTCACGATGGCACGGCACCATTTATTATGCAAGGAGTGATTTAAGAAGGGAAATATCCCTCTATTAAAGATGAAGCGATGAAGGCCAGACAGCATATAATGTATGTTGCAACACCCCACTATTAACAGTTTTTTGTGCCTTTAGTTTGTCATCCTTCCCCTACGGAGCAAAAGAAGTTCAACGTACATAAGATTCACATGGTTACTCACCCACACACTCACCCGTCCTCCGACTAGCAGATGGCTACGTACGGTGCAAAAGTATTTCAACATTACACACATTATTAAAGTTATTATGACTGCAGTATTTCTTAACACGAGTACAACAGCAGTTCTGAGGGGGTTCCCAGCAGTTACAGGAATGCTGGCACCAACCACTGTACAAGGGAAGTACTTTTTCGGTATAATGAAAATCGGTCTGGAAAATTATTTACGAAAACTTTTACGCCCCGGGTCTCAACGGAACGAGAAGCTTGGGCAGAAAAAAAAATCATGAACCGCTTCCTACGATGGCACGCACATCACAAAAAAAAGTGCCAAGACTACATTTAAGCTCACTGAATTTTGTGAGCGAGTGGCAACAGCACACACACAGATTATTTTTACAGGCAGCCTTAGAAGACATTTTACGAAAGACGGAAGGACGCCTGCAGATACCGAAACTATGCTGAAGTCTAGAATGTTTTTTTAAAAATATTTATTTAGACCCAGTTTATTTTTTATACGCCAGACAGACCACCGGGCAATCATTAACATCGTCCCTGCTATATTTGCATTCTTCAGTGTCAACAGATATCAATTCTGTGTAAATTATGAAACATTCCACTGCAGAATAATAGTTCAGAGGGGTGGAAAAAAAACGGAAGTTTAACAACTAGACGTGAAAGGGTAAAAGGCTCACAGCCAATGTGCCTCTGCAGAAAAAAATACCAGGTGCTGTTGGATTCCACGCACGTGTACCTTTTACACATTTTATATCTTGTTTTTTATCCTCTGCGAGGTAAATACAAGCGCAAGGCGTTAACCCAGCATACCAAGTCACCCCTTCAGAGAGAGCTTTATTTTTGGTGTCCCAGTGGACTCTCACCTGGCCATAAAGGTCATGTACAGTGAGTGATATCTTCAAGGCCTCAACTGTAGATGGAATGACCCAGATCAAGGGGATATTTACTCAAACCAACATGACTCATGCAACCGCCCTAAGAATTTTAGACGAAATATTTGGATTGCTTTACCCAGGGTTAATGATAATGTCTTTGATGGCCGACTGCCTTGGGGGGGGGGGGGGGGGGGTGGAGAGGGACAGAAGTGGAAACTGAGTGAGTAGCAGCCGGGAAGGAACACACCCAACAGAAAGTCGATTAAATCAGCTCGTACGCAGGTGCCAGATGGATTGTTGCATTGCAAGACTGCGAGAGATGGTGACGGCTTGGGGAAAGCCCTCAACTCAGCAGTAGATTTGACCACTGCTGCTGCTGCTGCTGATGATGAAAGCCATATTTGAACCCGGGATATGTCAGCGGTGCCAACTCGGTACTCTGACTGCCATTGCGACCACCCGTGCCACCGGCCCATTTCACTGGGCGCTTTCCGAACGGGTATACAATTACATGGGTAAACACAGGTGCAAAGTTACACAAAGATATGCACACACCCCAAAACGTGTGGCTAGGAGAAGTGGAAAAACCTCCTTGCGATGGTGTACAGTGGTCTTCTTCTCTGGTACGGCTGACGTAGATCCAGCGCAACAACTATAATTTCACATGCACGTGGCCAAGACCGCGTCACGAGCAGCGGAGTGTATCATCGCCGCGATCATGTCTCCCCTTCGTATCGTCGTCGTTATACGTTGCACGGTCCTGCTCTGGATGACCACAGTCGCACCACGCTGGGAGAGTTTTTAATATTCCATTTGTGCATCAGCTATCCGCATCTGCTGCCATGGTTTGTGCAGTGGATGCGGTTTAGGGTGGACAAAGTACAGTGGTAAGAATATTCATAGCATCGTGCAGTTAAAACAAACGGTGGCCGGGTTAAATACATTTTAAGGAGGAAGAAATGAGAAAGCCTGCTGAATACAATCGTAATATAAACAAGTCTTATTGTTGACATTAGAGTTATAAAGTTTAAAGCAAAAAAAAATGACAAAGCAATGCTCTGCTCAAATGAGCATTGAGGCAACGACCGTTGACTTTTCCACAAAGTGGTACCTATTTTATCACCCTCCTGGGGAGATTATGGGCAGAGTCGACCACCCCCCCCCCCAACAAGGATTTCACACTCCACCCAAGCCGCTCACTACCGCTCAGTCACCAGGCCATCGTGTGAGCGTTAATATTTGCATCAGCATTCCCACGACTAATGAATTTACGGAGGGGCTCAAAAGCAGGTCCCCCCCCCCCAACCCGATCGTCCGGCGTTGCGATGCGGATCGGTTTCTGGAAGCTGCGCAAACGCCTCACGGTGCAAAAGGGGCCCACGTGATGGCGGCCGAAAACCCCAAAACGCATTTTTCACTTCGTTGCTCCTCCATCTGCACCGCAGACCTGCAAGCGTAACGGCAACGCTGTCATGCTCCAAGGGAAAAGTGCGTCTATTAACGGCGCAACTACGCTCAAATGTCGCCACTTGAGCAGTAACGAAAGCATCAAACTCGCGTTTCGGTGGGGCCACGATGCCAAATACCGCAGACTCCCGACTCCCGACACTCCAGAACAGGGTTTTCTTCTCATCTGTAGTTCAAGCAACAGCCACCGCGAACAATTTGCAAGCTTAGGGGTCGACAACCTGTGGCTCTTTAAAGGACTGCTTCATGGCTCCTCAAAACTATAATTGCGAAGTAAATAAAAAAACTAACCCCTCCGAATCATTTTCGATAAACGGTGAACGTCTCAAAGCCCAACAATGATTTGTAATGCGGCATTACAAACGATTGAGCGCGCGTGTGCTGCTCTTAAAATAGCGATTACGAAAAAAATACGGCTCCGTCTCGCATTCACGCGCCCCTCGAAACATTCAGGGAGTTTTTTTTTTGTACACGAATTCTAAGAACATGGCTCTCCTCTTGTTATTTTGAATGCAGACCCCTGTGCTAGTTGGACACACCCAACATCCAAAGTGTGGCTGCACCCATGGTCACAGCTCACAGCTATGTTTTAACTTGTCATTGGGCTTTTACGCCGACAGTAAACCTTGTTGCTATTAGCAATGTCACAAATGCCATTAGGTCCACACTGCATGCTGGTATTTAAACCCCCCCAACGACCAGCCACCTGCCAGGATTTTAATCAAGCACTGCATTGAGAAGTCCCCTCCAGCGACATGCAACAACCCACACCACGTGACACTATGTGCTGCGTGCCAACTCCAAGCTCGAGTGTAATTGAAACAAAATTGTACCAGAACAAATCGAGGGAATTGTTTGCGACCTTGAATTCCACGCATGCCCCAAAAAAAATCTAATTCAAAACAATACACACAAGTCTACGTCTGACATTACCAAGTGGCACATTGTTTTTCGTGCAGAGCTTTTAAAAGCACAGACCAGGTTCCTCTGGTTAAACAAAACACGCGTGCTTATGCGTCACCATGCCAAACTTGTCACGCAAAAAAAAGTGGCTGCACGTGGTCACCCAGAAAACACAAGTTCACAATTCACCGAATTCACACCTGAAATGTCAACAATAATTTACCTTGACAATTGGGTTCTTTCGGTGAAGTCAATTTACCTTTACGGAGTATTTTTGTTTATAGGGTCCTAAGCACTGCAATGTTTTGGTCAATTCCTTTATTAACTATTCTGTGTTTCAAACCTGTCAACTTCTTAGACCAATTCAGAGCCGATTGGTCACCCCGTGCCATTATAAATATCAATATTCATTCTACAAAGTCCCATCGCAAGGGAGAAACACAAAGTGAAAATGTTTGTTGTTGCTCGTTTTGAAACGGCTATACGCCGTATGGACCAGAAAACGCAATTTCCCTGTACAAGAATACGGAGTAAACCGTATGGGGTTGGCACGGGATGTGCTTTGAAGGAACCCAATGCGATAAACACGTACGAGGGCCTAACACTCAACCATGTTTTCACGTTTGTGCTGCATGTCTCTCTCTGTTTTCGGGTTGTACTGTACAGTGAGGGAAAAAAGTATTTGATCCCCTGCTGATTTTGTACGTTTGCCCACTGACAAAGAAATGATCAGTCTATAATTTTAATGGTAGGTTTATTTGAACAGTGAGAGACAGAATAACAACAAAATCCAGAAAAACTCATGTCAAAAATGTTACACATTGATTTGCATTTTAATGAGGGAGATAAGCATTTGACCCCTCTGCAAAACATGATAGTACTTGGTGGCAAAACCCCTTTTGGCAATCAGAGGTTAGACGTTTCTTGTAGTTGGCCACCAGGTTTGCACACATCTCAGGAGGGATCTTGTCCCACTCCTCTTTGCAGATCTTCTCCAAGTCATTAAGGTTTCGAGGCTGACGTTTGGCAACTCGAACCTTCAGCTCCCTTCACAGATTTTCTATGGGATTAAGGTCTGGAGACTGGCTAGGCCACTCCAGGACCTTAATGTGCTTCTTCTTGAGCCACTCCTTTGTTGCCTTGGCCGTGTGTTTTTGGGTCATGTTGGTATACCCATCCACGACCCATTTTCAATGCCCTGGCTGAGGGAAGGAGGTTCTCGCCCAAGATTTGACGGTACATGGCCCCGTCCATCGTCCCTTTGATGCGGTGAAGTTGTCCTGTCCCCTTAGCAGAAAAACACCCCCAAAGCATAATGTTTCCACCTCCATGTTTGACGGTGGGGATGGTGTTCTTGGGGTCATAGGCAGCATTCCTCCTCCAAACACAGCGAGTTGAGTTGATGCCAAAGAGCTCCATTTTGGTCTCATCTGACCACAACACTTTCACCCAGTTGTCCTCGGAATCATTCAGATGTTCATTGGCAAACTTCAGACGGGCATGTATATGTGCTTTCTTGAGCAGGGGGACCTTGCGGGCGCTGCAGGATTTCAGTCCTTCACGGCGTAGTGTTACCAATTGTTTTCTTGGTGACTATGGTCCCAGCTGCCTTGAGATCATTGACAAGATCCTCCCGTTTAGTTCTGGGCTGATTCCTCACGGTTCTCATGATCATTGCAACTCCACAAGGTGAGATCTTGCATGGAGCCCCAGGCCGAGGTAGATTGACAGTTCTTTTGTGTTCCTTTCATTTGCGAATAATCGCACCAACTGTTGTCGCATTCTCACCAAGCTGCTTGGCAATGGTCTTGTAGCCCATTCCAGCCTTGTGTAGGTCTACAATCTTGTCCCCGACATCCTTGGAGAGCTCTTTGGTCTTGGCCATGGTGGAGAGTTTGGAATCTGATTGATTGATTGCTTCTGTGGACAGGTGTCTTTTATACAGGTAACAAGCTGAGATTAGGAGCACTCCCTTTAAGAGTGTGCTCCTAAACTCAGCTCGTTACCTGTATACAAGACACCTGGGAGCCAGAAATCTCTCTGATTGAGAGGTCAAATACTTATTTTCCTCATAAAATGCAAATCAACTTATAACATTTTTGACATGCGTTTTTCTGGATTTGGTTGTTGTTATTCTGTCTCTCACTGTTCAAATAAACCTACCATTAAAATTATAGACTGATCATTTCTTTGTCAGTGGGCAAACGTACAAAATCAGCAGGGGATCAAATATTTTTTTCCCCTCACTGTATGTTGTTCAGCCATCATGTATGACGTTGAGAGCTTCTTTCGGAACTGAATGACAACACGGGATCAAGATGCCATGGTGGAGTGCAGTGGTGCTTCTCGCACCGTGCCGTGAACCGGAATGGAAATCTGCGCGGATGAGACTCCCAGTCGAGGAGATTAGACTGCCAGGGCACAATTTAAAATGTTTACGGAAATCTATTTGAGACTGGCCGAGAACCTTTAATGCAATTTTCCATCAGCTCCACCAGGCCGTTAATGAGTCTCTCTCTCCACTGGCATGTGAACCACACACACTTCTAATACCTAGGCTATCAATCGATGACAAACAAGAGGCTCTTTAAAGTGGGGAGCGGTGACCAGGTGGTTAACACATTGGCCGTACGAAAATGGGGCAAAAACCAGATTAGATTCCTGACCACGGCTCACGTGAGCAAGCGAGCGATAACTGAACTGGTCGTGGGCAACCAACTCCTCTTCCCCCCTTCGACGAACCCACACCGAGCAACGTGGTACCAAGGCTGCGCAACAACCCCCATGACGGGTGCCGAGGGAGTCGGCATCATCCATGTACGGCGAGTGAAATGTCGGGTTAGGGGAAAACGTTTAATGACAATGTTGACGACTCGTACCGACTGCCAACTGCGCAGTGTAAACCGCCCCTGCAGGGTTTAGAATTTGAATAAACCGAGGGTTGCCATGAAAGTGGCGTATTTTTGACCTGCAAACTTGAAAACGCCACACCGCTGTCGTCACAACATTAGCAAACGTTGCGGGTTACAACTCGCCTAACGCGGGCCAGTTCATTATTCCCCACGCAATTTGGTACAATGAAATAAAAAAAACGTGTCTCCCCCCCCACACACCTCTCCCGAGAAAATGAAACTTTGTCTCAACAAGGAGCTGGACGCCATCGTCAGCCAAGACCTATCCACTGCTAGATGAAGACCCCCCCCCCCCCTCCCCACAAGTCATCACAATCCCCCACGATTTTCATGACGCGACGATCCCTAAAGCACCGGCACCACAAGATGTCGTTTCATCGCGGTGGGTCTGTTTCCTTCCCGTGGCTGCCACTCCATCATTATTCTCAACCATCAGCCGTAACACATCGTGAAGCAGAAGGTGAGCGCTGGATAATACAGCAGCCACATTTGCTAATGTGATTAGTAACCTCGTTCCTTACCCGTGTAGTATCGATAGTTCTATGTTATCGCGCCATTTTTATCGAGGGACTACCCACTGTGGTGTTATCCTGGTGTGGTCTTGGGACCGTCTTGTTAATGTTTGTTGTAACTTGCCCGAACCACCAACATTGGAAATCTGTGAAACAAAGAGCTTCACAGCTCATCAGATTCCTCCTCCTGCAGCCTAAAGATTCTGGTAATGGCCATGATGTGTCCCCGTCCAAGGCCACACTGTTCTGAATGGTAAAAAGTAAAAACGTATATATATACACACACACACAACTCATGTTTATTCTCTAATGTATGTGTTGCTATTTCAGTCTCGAAGCGTCCAACTCTCTCCGCGGTTCTCCGCACACTTTTCACCTTTTTTTTACCATTTTCCTGATCAATGCCCATTTTTCCGAACCACGTCACAGTCGGTGTGCACAGATGAACAAACGAAGTTACCAAATGAAACGTGCTTGTTTAGGCACACATGGGATTATCGCTTTTCATGATAAAGTTCAGACTTTCTGAAAAATACGTTTTTCTAAAATACAACAAAAACTGCTCTCACAGCCAGATGCGCTTTCCAGATGTGCGCTTATGACAGATATCTTCCATAGCTAAGCTTTTTCATTGTTTATATTATTGCTGGTGAGATGTTAACTACCTTGCCTAGTATACAGGAGGGCGTGGGTTCGATCCCGACCCTGCCGCCTGCTGTATATTTGGAGTTTGCGTGTCTCTCCGTGCTCGCGTGGATTATTCTCCGGGTCCTCCGATTTTTTCCTCCACATTTAGAACCGACGTGTGTTGAGAGTATTTGGCTGCTATATATTTCCACATGATCATAAGTATAAGCATACTTCGCCGAGCTATCATTTGTGGATAGCCAGGTCGCTTCTGAAAAATAACTATATAGCTCAGTGGCCTTACCTGGTAAAATACAAATAAAAACGTTGAAATAGTTTAATAATTAACCGTCTTAGATTTGAGAAATGCTCTTAAACGATGCTCTTTCGGGAAAGCGGTGGCGAGCGCTGCTCCTCTCTCCTGTGCGACGTTTCGCCTCCCATGTTGGAGCCATCATCAGGATCCTCGAGGCATCCTCAGGATGCCTTCCATCTTCAAAGGGCATTTCTTATATACAGCGAGCTCTGACAACCTAGGTCAATGTAACATCTCAGACGGCGGTCACAACAAATTTAATTAACTACTGTATACGAAATAGCATAAGTTACCAAGAAACGTTGGATTTCATTTCTATAAAAGCAATCCAACCCTGCTCTTGCCCACACATCTCATGTTTCTGTGCTTCTCTATACTTTGATTCCGGTCTTGCTCAGCTCGTTTAAACAAACGACTACTGTGTGTGTACACACACACACAGATGCAAGACCATTATGATACTGAACATACACCAACCGGATTTGCTGCACAGTACATTAAAACCTTGGATTGCGAGTAGCTTGGTGTGCGAGTGTTTTGCAAGACAAGCAAAATGTTTTAATAAATATTAATTTGATAAACGAGCGAGGGTCTTGCAATACGAGTGGTGCGTGTATACGCTTTGTCTGCGGAGCGTCACGCGATCACAACTGATATACGAGTGCTTTGATGTACGAGTGCTTTGGATTGCAAAACACGTTTCCGGAACGAATTATGCTCGCAATCCAAGGGTTTACTGTACATTGCCAAACTGTCACCTTTGTGAAGGAAATGCCCAAGTGCAAATGGGAACAAACAATAATCCCTCAGATGATCCTTATGGTGGTACCCCGAGGTAACCACCATAATACAAAACGGCCGAGGCAAATAAACATTTTATTTCTGGAACACTATTTTTTCCAGGGGTGTTACTTAACTCCGCGACAGGGGTACCAATCAGTCCGAAATCGGTGCCACTTCACGATGTCGAAACGCAGCGAGGACGATAGCGCTGAAACCCTGAACGCTCGCGTATGCACCATCGTGCATCGTATACAGCTCGTCGAGATGAGTCGATTGCCGCATCACCGACCATCAACAGACAACAAATTACTGCATCACGGACATTATGCGAGAGCCGGGGTACAGTGGTACCCCGGGGTACAGCCATAAGGTTCAAATGAACAATATTTCAAACCATTTATTTATTTTACCAAGTAAGGCCCCACTGAGCTACGTAGCTATTTTTCATAAGCGACCTTGCTATCACAAATGATAGCTCGAACGAAGTGGTTTATCGTCACGTAGAAATGTTAATCACAGCCAAATACTAAATATATTTATTCATATTATACCCAAAAAGTTAACACAACCCATTTCCAGGTTCGAATTGAAAACTTGTCACGCATTCAGGTTGGAAATCCCCCACGACCTTGCGTTGGCGGATGGAGGCCTTCATGCAGCTGTGGACTTACAAACGACTGGAATGAGTGTTAGACGCTTTAAACACCGCTGCCTGGGTTTAAACACGTAGGCTTTTGCGACCAATATCATCCATAATGGGTTAGAACGCGAAAAATATAAAAGGTGTCGTGAAACCCGCCACCACCCGACACAGCCAATTAGTAAGGTTTGTCACGTAAACAGAACGTGTCAATTCCTTACTAACACAGCACACCGGTGTGTTGGAAAGTAAACTGTCAACATTTACAACTCGAGTACCATTAAGTTTCCCCGGTAATTACAACCAGCAGCATCAGGCAACATCTAGAACTGTGGAGAAATCCTCCTGTTTCGTTCCTTAAACAGAGGGATAGATGTGATTACGTCACTGGTGGGCCCTTCTTGTGCTGCCTAGATCAACACGAGACGTTTTGTGTTTTAATTAAACGCTGTATAAACTTCAGGCTGTAATTAGCACCATTGTTATATATACAAAATAACGGTTTCTCTCCCCCTCTACTGTACCCGAAAAAGACCAATTCCCCGAAACGTTATCTCACTACTATACTTTCAGCTAGAAAAGGGTATCACAACCACAGCCATAAACTTCTACCACAGGTGTCGTAGTCTGGTTCTGCGAGCCCCAGATATTAACAGTGAATGAAACAGGATTATCCAGTTGCCTTGTGGTCTGGGCTCGCGAAACTTAAGCGAAAGTGTTTTTATTTGACCAGGTAAGGCCCACCCGAGCTATGCATCTCTTTTTCAGAAGCGACATGGCTACAAATGATAGCTCATCTAAGTGGCTTATCATCACGTAAGAATGTATAGCAGCCAATACTCTAAAGGCGTGATGTTGATGCTTAAATCTGGAGGGGGAAAATCTGGTGGACCCGGAGAAAAATCCCCCACGACCACGGGGAGAGAAACACGCAAACTCAAAATATACAGCAGCAGGCGTCAGGGTCGGGGGGGTCGAACCCACGACCTCCTGCATACCTTGCGAGGTAGTTAACATCTCCTAGCCACCGTGATGATAATGAGAGGGAGAGAGAGAGACACGCAAACTCAAAATATACAGCAGCAGGCGTCAGGGTCGGGGGTCGAACCCACGTACTCCTGCATACCTGGCGAGGTAATTAACATCTCCTCGTCACCGTGATGATAATGAGAGGGAGAGAGACACGCAAACTCAAAAATACAGCAGCAGGCGTCAGGATAGGGATCAAATCCACGATCTTCTGCATACCAGGCACAGTAGTAAACCTATCCTCCCCACTGCGGGCCCTTGGCATTAACACAATACATACTGTACCCCAAGAATGCAAAGTGTGGCTCTATGAGCATTATACAGTACAAACAATACACCGGTCAGGACCTCTTAAATATGCCTTGCTCTGGTTACGTGGCATACATACTTAAGATACTTAAAGTTGGCTTAGTACGTCTCTATGAGCCACGGGAATTATGAACAACACGAATCCTAAGAATCCAATAAATCGCCTCGCATTGGCTCCTAGAGTCTCTCAACAATTGACAATGAACCGTGAGATTCCTCACCGTGCCTTAGTATGGCCGAGAACCACTCCTTACATTAACATTGACTCCCTAAGAATCCGTCAAAAGTGCCTCAGCCATTAAAATCTGAACTCTTGAGATTTCCAAATTTTTGTGTGCGTTTATTGTTGTTCTCAAATTGGCCGCGTCGTACTGCTGGAATTAACCGAAAGGCTCTGGTGTAATACTCTCTTATAAAAGTCCAGCGTTCCGTTTGTCCGTCAACTAAATGATGAGAGCCTTTAACAGAAGGCTTGAATCAAAAAGTTATAGAAAGTGGACCCAGATGTGTGTGGGGGGGGGGGGGGGGGTAAAAAGTTGATCCAACAGATTTCCAACAATTGTCGGCCCCACAACCACCAACAAAAAAAGAAATGTATTATGTAGGCATATGCGGCGAAATTCTAGCGAGTTTAATAAACAGCGGATGTATTTATTAAAGTTACAGTACAGCGATGGCATACCAGTCAACCCCTTATCAGTGCCTACTTTATTACAGGCCAATTAGTATCTTATTGGTCACCCGTGTCCCTTATAAGTCTCAACGTTAACCCAACAAAGTCCCATCACAAGGAGATAAACACAAACAAATATACTGATATATGATTATTATTTTTGCCTGTAATTAAACGGCTGTACGCCGTATGGACCTGAAAACTCAATTTCCCTGTACAAGAACACTGGATAAACCACATGGGTTTACACGGTTGTGATATGGCAACGGCCCATCGAACACACAACAACTTGTAGTCCCCAACAGAGGTTGTTGTTGTTTTGGCGAGGGGGGGGGGTGTTGTGTTAGATCGCGTAAATATATCACAGTGGGTCTTTAAATCCGCCACCGACACGGCCAATGTATTATAGAGAGGGGGGGGGGGGAGGTGATCACGTAACACAACGCGCCAATTTGTTATAGTCCACCACGTGTCCAGCTCGAGTAACAACCAAACAACAACCATACAAACAACAACCATACAAACAACAACCAGCATCGTCAGGCGACTACTTATCAACCATAGAGATTTTTTTTGCGGGGGGGGGGGGTCCATCGCGTAAAAATGCGTCGCTGAACCGGCCACCACCCGACCGGAAGCCAGCGAGTCAAGGTTAGTGTCAACGTCGACAGAACGTGACAATTCGTTACGCGTACAGCACCACCCGGCCCGAGTTTCGACGTTTCGCCGCCAGGAACCACAACGCGCTTCGTCAGGGGACGCAGCCAATGTTTGCATACTGCTCGACGTGTTAACAACGCCACTTGTTACACTCTATAGAGAGAGAGAGTCAAGGAAGGGCGGTCTGGATCCTTCTTCCTCCTCCTCATTTCATGCGCACCTGAGTCACGGACCACGCGCGCCGCGTTGTTGTTGTTCTATACCCGCGCGCTCACCCTCACTCACACTGACTCACTCGCCACTCACACTCACCCACTCTCACCCTCACCCACACTCACTCACTCACCCACCCTCGCCCACCCTCACCCACCCTCACCCACTCGCCACTCACCCTCACTCACCCTCGCTACTCAACCTCACTACTCACCCTCACTCACTCGCCACCCACGCTACTCACCCACCCTCGCTACTCACCCAACCACTCACTCACCCTCACACTCACTCACTCGCCACTCACCCACCCTCGCTACTCACCCTCACCACTCACCCTCACAATTCGATCCATCTCTCGATGCGCCCGCGTGAAGCCGCCGTTCACCTGCCGACGCCTGCGTTAGCCCGCACCCGGCCGTTCAATTGCGTCGCCCGTGCCAGGCTAGGTGCACTCCCGATGCCACGCGCGAAAGTGCAAATGCGGCAGCGATAAAGGCGGGGGAATTTCAAACTTTTAAAATTATCGCGACCCACACCGCGGCAGACGCCCTTCTCCACGAGTCTTACAACCTTCTGGTAAACACGGACGACAACAACAACGACAAACAAACAACAACAACCAGCCTCGTCAGGCGTTCTCGCTTGGCACGGCACGGGTAGCGGTGGTGGAAAAGCACCTGAGGCGGTCAGAACGACGGCGAGCAGAGCCCAGGCGAAGGCGCTGGAACCCCGGGTCCGCATGTTGGCAACACGCGAGTGAGGGGAGTTGGTGAGGGGAGTTGGTGGTGGCGAGGTCGGGGGAGATGAGGAAACGATAGCCCGAGGAGGGAGAAGGTAAAACTTGGGAAAGGCACAGGCGGCAACGGCGCTGGCGGCGCACGGTAGCAGTGGAGAGGTGAGGGTGATGGTGATGGCGGGAAAATCGGAAAGCCGCGGATGGGTTGGTGAGGGGTGGGGGTGCTGAGAAGAGGGAGCTCTGAGTGGGGCCGCCGCGGGTGGGAGCTTATATAGGGAGGGGGTGGAGGTCGTGACGTCGAGCTCGAAGCGCCGCCCACAGCGTTGCGTGGGCGGGGCTTCCAGCCTGACGTGGGTGAGTGGGTCAGTGAGTGGGTGAGTGGATGCATGAATGAGTGGGTGAGGAAGTGGGTGAGTGGGTGAGTGAATGAGTAAGTTGGTGAGTGGGTGAGTAAGTGGGTGAGTGAGTGGGTGAGTGAATGAGTGGGTGAGTAAGTGGGTGAGTGGGTGTGTGGGTGAGAGGGTGAATGAGTGGGTGAGTGAATGAGTGGGTAAGTGAATGAGTGGGTGAGTAGGTTAGTGGGTGAGTGGGTGGGTGAGTAAGTGGCTGAGTAAGTGGGTGTGTGGGTGGGTGAGTGGATGAGTGAATGAGTGAATGAGTGGATGAGTGAGTGAATGAGTGAATGAGTGGATGAGTGAGTGAATGAGTGGGTGAGTAAGTGAGTGAGTGGGTGAGTAAGTGGGTGAGTGGGTGTGTGAGTGGGTGAGTGAATGAGTGGGTGAGTGAATGAGTGGGTGGGTGAGTGATTGAGTGGGTGAGTGAGTGAGTAAATGGGTGAATGAATAAATGAGTGTATGAGCGAATGAGTGGGTGAGTGAGTGGGTGAGTGAGTGAATAAGTAAGTGAGTGGGTGAATTAGTAAGTGAATTAGTGTGTGAGTGCATGAGTGAGCGAATAAGTGAGTGGGTGAGTAGATGAGTTGTTTAATTAGTGAATGGGTGAGTCTGCGAATGAGTGGGTGGGTGATTGAGTGAATGAATGAGTAGTTGCGTGAATGAGTGAGTTTCAAGTTTATTGCGTTTCACCAGGTGGGAAACTCAAGACAACAGGGATAAGAGACGTATTTGCAAGAGTGGCCTGGGTTATGGCCATAAGAACAATCAAGTGCACCAATGACAGCGAATAGAAATGGAAGAAAAAACAACAGTTTCACATTAGATTTCGAAATCACTGCACAAAGGTGAATCAATGTTAAATAATAACATTCCATGTAGCGTGAGTCAGCAAAGGGAAATTATGTTTATATTGATCATCGCTAAAATTACAATGAAGTTACAGATACATTAAACAGATATAGGGTGCTTAATATAAAAATTATAAGCCAAAACGTTAACATAACCCATTTCCAGGTTCCAATTGAAAACTTGTCACGCATTCAGGTTGGAAATCCCCCACGACCTTGCGTTGGCGGATGGATGCCTTTATGCAGCAGTGGACTTAGAAACGACGGAAATAAGTGTTATACACTTTAACACGTAGGCTTTTGCGACCAATATTATCGATAATATGGGTTAGATCGCGTAAATGTGGCCTTAAACCCGCCACAGTCAATTAGCAAGGTTTGTCACGTAAACAGAACATAGCAATTCGTTACTAGTGTAGTGACGCACTCAGAGACACTAGGAATAGGAGGCACTCTATTTATTAACAGCCTTCACAAGTTACAAGGGGTAACTACACTCTCAGTCAGGACAGCTGGCAGACTGCCTGATTGACGATAAGGTGAAGACGTTGATGAAGACTCCAGCAGCCCGACGGGATTCCACTCCAAGCAACAACCCCGAACATTCGCTCGGGGTCCCCTTTTATCCTCCTGGCATGGCCTCGCTCCGCCCCAGCCACGCCCCCCTTCTAGAACCTACTCGCGGTTTCCAGGGATTACCTAACATGCCCCCTCTATCACCTTTCCCCTGCATGCCTCTCTTTGCTTATCACGTGACCTGCTGACAGACAGGGCTGCTGCAACTGCAGATCCCCTTCTCTGCCAGTAACCCCGCACTATGCTACGTAGTTTAACATGTAGGCTTTCGCGACCAATATTATTCATAATAAAAGTTTTTGGGTTAGATCGCGTTATTTATAAATGTGTCGTAACCCTCCACCACCCGACACGGCCAATCAGAAAAAAAGTTTCACGTTGACAAAAGACAAATAATTCACTACTTTAGCCCACCGGTGTGTTGAAGAGTGAATCCACAACATTTACAGTTTGAGTACGACATTTCGCTAGCCCACCGGTGTGTTGAAGAGTGAATCCACAACATTTGCAGTTTGAGTACGACATTTTGCTGGTAATTACATCCAGCATCATCGGGCAATTCGCCAGAATGGTAAAGCCCTCACTTGCTCCCGGTCTTAAATAGAGCAGCAGGGTGACGTCATCATTTAACTCATTCAGGTGCAGTGATTTGAGGCGGAGGGGGGTATTGTAATTATATAATCGATTGGTAATCAATCAATGGTTATGATTAGTAATGAGTTGTAGATTAGTATTTAGTTGTAATGTGTGTTATTGTGATTATATGCTACATAGTGACCCATTCCATGTCACTACACTAGTACAGCACACCAGTGTGTTGGAGAGTTAATCCACAACATTTAAAATCTGAGGAAGACGTTTCGCCAGTAATTACAATCGGCATCATCAGGTGACGAACAAAAAAAAACATATATTATGGATAAAATTGGTCGTGAAAGATCTAGGGTGACTAATATACCCATACGTAACCAGACAAGGATACATGTCAAATGCAATTTCATATTCTTTACTGATGAATTCATAAATGTGTCCAGGAAGGAGTCACTAAGCGGGCTATGCTCCTGCAATGACGACTTGACAAACTTCTCTTGAGATGGCACTTTATTGAAGACACGTTCACTTGACATCAGGCAGAGACCCCACCGCAACAGCTCCGAGTCTCCCGTGCATCTCCCGTATATACCGACCGAGGCCACGCCCCCCTTCTCGATCATTCTCGTCGACTCTGGATGCTCGCTCTACCGGCAGACTCCACCGTCGCCTGACCACGCTCCCTTCTCGAACATTCCCGTAGCCACCATTCCCTTCGCACTCACAACTGACTCCCCTGTCATTACCTCCTATGGCCACCGGTCCATTCACACTCACAACTGATACCCCTGTCATTACCTCCCGTGGCCACCATTCCCTTCACACTCACAACTGACTCCCCTGTCATTACCTTCTGTAGCCACCAGTCCCGTCGCACTCACAACTGATACCCCTGTCATTACCTCCCGTAGCCACCAGTCCCTTCACACTCACAGCTGATACCCCTGTCATTACCTCCGGTAGCCACCAGTCCCTTCGCACTCACAACTGACTCCCCTGTCATTACCTCCCGTAGCCACCGGTACCTTCACACTCACAACTGATACCCCTTTCATTACCTCCCGTGGCCACCATTCCCTTCACACTCACAACTGACTCCCCTGTCATTACCTTCCGTAGCCACCAGTCCCGTCGCACTCACAACTGATACCCCTGTCATTACCTCCCGTAGCCACCAGTCCCTTCACACTCATAACTGATACCCCTGTCATTACCTCCGTTAGCCACCGGTACCTTCGCACTCACAACTGATACCCCTTTCATTACCTCCCGTAGCCAACAGTCCCTTCACACTCACAGCTGACACCCCTGTCATTACCTCCGGTAGCCACCAGTCCCTTCGCACTCACAACTGACTCCCCTGTCATTACCTCCCGTGGCCACCGGTACCTTCGCACTGACAACTAATACCCCTGTCATTACCTCCCATCGCTACAGTACTAATAATGCGGTGACCACAATGCAACAGGGTTACCCACAATAGTGAGGGTGGTCACGTGACGTCGCGACCACGCCCACGGCGCTACCTCGCGACCACGCCCACGGCGCTACCTCGCTCTGCCTTCTGCCCTGACTTTTGTCCAATCGGTGTCTCGATCGCGCTCTCCCGTCCCCCCCCCACTCCCGCCCTCGTTTGGCTACGCCCACTCAGCATCGCCCCTCCCCCTCCGGAGGTTACAGATGGGCTGTTCTGTGACCTTAATCACTGCTAAAATTTGATATTTTTGTGCCAGTATCAAAGTATGAAAATAAAATAAAAGGTGTCACCCTTTTCTGATAGTTCGCTGTCTTTGTACTGCTCGCCTTTTGGCGTTTTCTGCTTTGACACTGGTGAGACTAGGCCCTAAAGAAGGCCAGATCTGGTGTAGGCCAATCAGTTTCAAAGACAATGCCGTACATATTTAGAGCATTAGAATATGGGACCCTTCTTGCCAGTAACAAAATACAAGAATAGGTTTAACCCTTTCTGGTGATAAAACGGAAGGTGTTAAGATGTTAAAACACCAAAAATAAACATTTTGCGAGGAGTCCTGTCCGCATTAACCACACAAGGTACTTGTGGTGATCACGCAAACAAACAAACAAAAAACACGCTCTGCAGATAATATATCCATGGTGTGGACCAATAAGTTTCAAAGACAACGCAAATATGATTAGAGAATGTTTGTGTTTGTATGTTCACCACAAGTAACGTGTGGTTAGGGGCCGTCCATAAATGACGTCACGCGATTTTTGACGATTTTTGACCCCCCCTTGGTCACACGGCGTCACAAAAAGGCAGACCCCCCCCCACTCAAATATGACGTCACAAAGCTCTGCCCCCCCCCCCACAAAATAAAACATGCTTCAAATCGCTTTAAACTATTGTCATTGTAGTGCGTGTTTAATGTGGCGCTGCACTCTGATGTTGTAGAAGAACACATTCATTAAAAAGTCTATTCAATTAAGTTAGAACGTGTTGTCTATATTTATTTAAAGTTGCGCATTTTGATGTGACGTCACATTTCTCAACCCCCCCTCCGCCCCCCCCCCCCCCCATCGTCACACATCGTCACAAATGTCTGACCCCCCCCCCCACCCCTAGGTGCGTGACGTCATTTATGGACGGCCCTTTAATGCAGACAGGACTCCTTGCAAAATGTTTCTGTTTGGTGTTTTAACATCTTAACGCCTCCTGTCTTGTTCACAGAAAGGGTAAAACCTTAATATCGGTTTGTTTGTTTTTCCCCCCTGTTAGATCGCGTTAATATAAATGTGTCGTTCAACACGTCACAGCCAATTAGTAAGGTTTGTCACGTAAACAGAACGTGTCAATTCGTGATGAGTACAGCGCACCGGTGTGTATATTGGACAACAAACCGACAATATTTACAATCTGAAAGAAAGAAAAAAAGACGATACTATCGGTGATATTGGTCGCGAATACCCACGTGTTAAATTCACGATCTGAGTACGACGTTTCGCCCGTAATTACAACCGGCATCACCAGGCGGACAGTCAGATTTGTGGATACATCCTCATTTTTCGTTCCTTGAACAGAGGGGGATAGATGTGATGACATCACTTGTGACCCCTTCACGTGCGAAGTCGGGGAGCGGGGGGGGGGGTATTTATGAATCCATATAAATTACAATGGGTAATCCATTGCCGGTCGGGTTATTCATATTCTCATTTTTTTCACACAATCACTGCCACCTGCTGGTCACGTTGGCTCAAGCCCCGCGCGCGACCCGCCAGGGACCAATTCTCAGGCGCTGGGGTTTTCATTGTGCAGGGATATCCGAAGACAAGGGGGATAGGGGGCAGTGCCGGATGAAGTTGGTTGCGGGGCCTGTAGCACATGTTATAAAAGGGCCTTAAATAAAATAACACACGTAAATATTGAAACACACATGTTTAACTTACATAGTAAAGTAATTGTATTTTTTCACTTGCTATACGGCCAGATAATACGATAAATCGCTCATCTTACACACCCAGTCGTTCATAAAAGTTGAAGGCGGTATAGTACTATAGTAATAGAGCAAGTGCAGAATCACTGAACCGGAATTTAAAGCTTGAAAGCATTTAGCGCGGGGTCTTTGAAAGTGCGGGGCCCTTGGCTACTACGGGCCCCGCACTGGTAGCTACTACACATGTAGCTACTTTTGCTACTAGGGTCATCCGGCACTGGGTAGGGGAAACATTTTTCTTCCCGGAGGACTGAATAAGACGTTAAAAAAACGCTCATTTAATTTTGTATTTTACCAGGCAAAGGCCCCAATGAGCTATACAGATGTCTTTTTGTTGTCAGATGCGACCCTGGTCATCGCGAATGATAAGCTCAACGGAGCGGGCTTGTCACGTGGAGGTGTATAGCCGCCAAATAGCGATTCTAAATGTGGATGGGGAACAAACCGGAGGACCCGGAGAAAAATCCACGCGATCACGGGGAGAGAGACATACACACAGACTCCAAATATACAGCAGCAGCCGTCAGGGTCGGGTTCGAATCCACAACCTCCTGTACACCAGGCGAGGTCGTTAACATCTCATAGCCACCGCGATGATGATGAGAGAGACACGCAAACTCCAAACATACAGCAGCAGGCGTCAGGGTCGGGATCAAACCCACGACCTCCTGCATACCAGGCGAGGTAGTTAACATCTCCTAGCCACCGTAATAATGATGAGAGAGAGGGACACGCAAACTCCAAATATACAGCAGCAGACGTCAGGGTCGGGATCAAACCCACGACCTCCTGTATACCAGGCGATGTAGTTAACATCTCCTAGCCACCATGATGATGAGAGAGAGACACGCAGACTTCAAATATACAGCAGCAGGCGTCAGGGTCGGGATCTAACCCACGACCTCCTGTATACCAGGCGATGTAGTCAACATCTCCTAGCCACCGCAGCGTGCCAACGTTCTCACAGCGGTGTGAGTCGGGGTGGCCTGCGGGCCCTGGGGTTGGGGGGGATTGAAAGGAGGCCACACGTCAAATATCCACGATCCCCCTCCTGATTACACTCATATCGTGGTGTTTTTATGTTCGTATCGTTTGTTGATGTAACACGTTCTAACCCCCGGGGGGGGGGAAGAGCTTTATAGCCCATCAGATTCCTCCGCTACAAAATAACTAGAGAGATGTTATCTCCCTCGCCTGATACACAGGAGGCCGTGGGTTCAATCCCGACCCTGCCGCCTGCTGCTGTATATTTGGAGTTTGCGTGTCTCTCCGTGCTCGCGTGGATTATTCTCCAGGTCCTCCGATTTTTTCCTCCACATTTAGAACCGACGTGTGTTGAGAGTATTTGGCTGCTATACATTTCCACATGATCATAAGTATAAGTATACTTCGCCGAGCTATCATTTGTGGATAGCCAGGTCGCTTCTGAAAAATAACTATATAGCTCAGTGGCCTTACCTGGTAAAATACAAATAAAAACGTTGAAATAGTTTAATAATTAACCATCAGGATCGATCCCGATCCTGATGCCCGCTGCTGTATATTTGGAGTTTGCGTGTTTCTCTCTCTCTCATCATCACGGTGGCTAGATGTTAACTACCTCGCCTGGTATACAGGAGGTCGTGGGTTCGATCCCGATCCTGATGCCCGCTGCTGTATATTTGGAGTTTGCGTGTTTCTCTCTCTCTCTCATCATCATCACGGTGGCTAGGAGATGTTAACTACCTCGCCTGGTATAAAGGAGGTCGTGGGTTCCATCCCGACCCTGACGCCTGCTGTATAGTTGAAGTGTGCGTGTTCTCCCCGTGGTCGCGTGGATTTTTTCTCCAGGTCCTCCGGGTTTCCCCTCCACATTTAAAAACGTGCATTTAAAGTATCCTGCTCTACATTTCCACATGATAAGCCACTTCGTTGAACTTTCATTTGTGGCCAGGTCGCTTCTGAAACAGAGCTTTATAGCTCAGCGGGCTTTACCTGTTAAAATCCCCCCAAAAAGTTTCGTTTTTAGTTTTATATTTGGAGTGTGCATGTTCTCTCTCCCCGTCGTTGCGTGGAATTTTTCTCCGGGTCTTCCGGTTTTTCCCTCCACACGTAAAATGAACCAACATGGATTTAGAGTATGTGGCTGCTATAAATGTCCACATGTTCGACCACTTCGTTGAGCTATCAATTGTGGCCAGGCCGCGTCTGAAATAGCTCAGTGGCCTTAATTTGGTAAAATAAACGTTTAGATTAAATGGAAAATGCAAGATACAAGCCACAGCAGTGTAATTGTGGCTACGAAACCCACACACACATACACAGAGATACATATAGACCCATAGAGGTACATTCAAGAGGAGCACACAGTGGTGCAGATCAGTTTCAGTTCAGTGTATTTATTTTGGTATAGCCCTGTGAGCCATTCGGCTCTTGAATCGGGTGCTACCACAACAAACAAAAAACACGACCATGTGGCCACGAAACCCACAGACACACAGAGACAAACATAGAGACCCACTGAGATGCATTACAGAACAAGCCACTGGAGTGTAACTGTGGCCATGAAACCCACACTATTGACCATACAGCAAACCCAGAGACACACGGAGGTACGTAGACACCCATAGAGATACATTACAGACAAGACACACTCGTCGAATTGCGGCTATGGAACTGAAACTATGGACCGTACAGTAAACACACTGCGGGTTTTCACCCCGTCAACACAGGAAGAGGAACGGGAACACGACGCTCTCTCTCTCTGCTGAAGCCCTATCGTCGTAGCCAGCGGCAGCAGCAGCAGATCTCGACATTGGCATCGAGCTCCTGGATTTATTGCTGTTGTTGTTGCTGCCAGTGCCGGATTACCCTCGTAGCAAAAGTAGCTACACAAGGGAGCAGACATCGTGCTGCTCACAGCAGACATCGCGGCTCTCGCGATTGTTCACCTGAAGACGGGCGCTTGTGTTGCGTTCGAAACGCCGTCATTGATTTTATTTCTACCTACGTGATTTTACCGTAAGAACCACAGAGTATAGCGACACATGCCACGGGCCCCGCGCTTTCAAGGGCCCCCCACTTTCAAAGGCCCCCCACTTTCAAGGGCCCCCGCACTTTCAAGGGCCCCGCGCTAAAATGCTTTCAAGCTATCAATTCCGGCTCAGTGATTCTGCACTCGCTCTATTACTATAGTACTATACCGCCCTTCAACTTTTACGAGCGACTGGGTGTTTAAGGTTCGCGATTTGTCGTATTATCTGGGTGTATAGCAAATGAAGAAAATACGATTACTTTGCAATGCGAGTTTAAAATGTACGTGTTTTAATATTTACGTGTTTATTTATTTATTTAGGGCCCTTTATGACATATGCTAGAGGCCCCGCACTAGCTTCATCGGGCTCCTGTTTCCAGGAAGAGAATCCCAGAGTATGGGCTACTCCGACTTTGGCCGTGGTGGGAGTTCAAGTTGACAAGGACGTCACCACGTAGGGATTCCCCGCCTTATCAGTCGGTCCAGCTAGGCCAGGGGGTCGGAAACCAAAATAACACGAGATTAAAACGCTGTTTTTTTTTCGAATTCGGTAAAAAAAACCTTCAATATTTCAAGAGCCACCAATGGTGCACTGTGGTGGAATACGAGACACGGTGGGTGCTTGATAAATCACGTGACGAAGCAGCCCTTAAAGAGCCAGGTTACTGACCCCTGTTTAGGGTAAACTGGACTTTCATGGTGAACTGGACCTTCATGGTGAACTGAACCTTCATGGTAAACTGGACTTTCATGTTAAACTGGACTTTCATGTTAAATTGGACTTTCATGGTGAACTGAACTTTCATGGTGAACTGAACTGAACTTTCATGGTGAACTGAACTTTCATGGTGAACTGAACTGGACCTTCATGTTAAACTGGACTTTCATATTAAACTGAACTTTCATGGTGAACTGAACCTTCATGGTGAACTGGACTTTCATATTAAACTGGACTTTCATATTAAACTGGACTTTAATGATGAACTGAACTTTCATATTAAACTGGACTTTAATAATGAACTGAACTTTCATGGTGAACTGAACTGGACTTTCATGTTAAACTGGATTTTCATTGTAAACTGGACTTTCATGGTGAACTGAACTTTCATGTTAAACTGGACTTTTATGGTAAACTGGACTTTAATAATGAACTGAACTTTCATGGTGAACTGAACTGGACTTTCATGTTAAACTGGATTTTCATTGTAAACTGGACTTTCATGGTGAACTGAACTTTCATGTTAAACTGGACTTTTATGGTAAACTGGACTTCCATGGTAAACTGGACTTTCATGGTGAACCGAACTGAACTTTCATGAACTGAACTTTCATGGTGAACTGAACTGAACTTTCATGTTAAACTGGACTTTCATGGTAAACTGGACTTTCATGGTGAATTGAACTGGACTTTCATGGTGAACTGAACTTTCATGGTGAGCTGAACTGAACTTTCATGGTGAACTGAACTTTCATGTTAAACTGGACTTTTATGGTAAACTGGACTTTCATGGTAAACTGAACTTTCATGGTGAACTAAAGTTTCATGTTAAACTGGACTTTTATGGTAAACTGAACTTTCATGGTGAACTGAACTGAACTTTCATGGTGAACTGAACTTTCATTGTGAACTGGACTGAACTTTCATGTTAAACTGGACTTTCATGGTGAATTGAACTGGACTTTCATGGTGAACTGAACTTTCATGGTGAACTGAACTGAACTTTCATGTTAAACTGAACTTTCATGGTGAACTGGACTGAACTTTCATGTTAAACTGGACTTTCATGGTGAATTGAACTGGACTTTCATGGTGAACTGAACTTTCATGGTGAACTGAACTGAACTTTCATGTTAAACTGAACTTTCATGGTGAACTGAACTTTCATGGTAAACTAGACTTTCATGGAGAACTGAACTGAACTTTCATGGTGAACTGAACTGGACTTTCATGTTGAACTAGACTTTTATGTTAAATGTTAAACTGTACTTTCATGGTGAACTGAACTGGACTTTCATGGTGAACTGGACTGAACTTTCATGGTGAACTGAACTTTCATTGTGAACTGGACTGAACTTTCATGTTAAACTGGACTTTCATGGTGAATTGAACTGGACTTTCATGGTGAACTGAACTTTCATGGTGAACTGAACCTTCATGGTGAAATGGACTTTCATATTAAACTGGACTTTCATATTAAACTGGACTTTAATGATGAACTGAACTTTCATATTAAACTGGACTTTAATAATGAACTGAACTTTCATGGTGAACTGAACTGGACTTTCATGTTAAACTGGATTTTCATTGTAAACTGGACTTTCATGGTGAACTGAACTTTCATGTTAAACTGGACTTTTATGGTAAACTGGACTTCCATGGTAAACTGGACTTTCATGGTGAATCGAACTGAACTTTCATGAACTGAACCTTCATGGTGAACTGGACTTTCATATTAAACTGGACTTTCATATTAAACTGGACTTTAATGATGAACTGAACTTTCATATTAAACTGGACTTTAATAATGAACTGAACTTTCATGGTGAACTGAACTGGACTTTCATGTTAAACTGGATTTTCATTGTAAACTGGACTTTCATGGTGAACTGAACTTTCATGTTAAACTGGACTTTTATGGTAAACTGGACTTCCATGGTAAACTGGACTTTCATGGTGAATCGAACTGAACTTTCATGAACTGAACTTTCATGGTGAACTGAACTGAACTTTCATGTTAAACTGGACTTTCATGGTAAACTGGACTTTCATGGTGAATTGAACTGGACTTTCATGGTGAACTGAACTTTCATGGTGAGCTGAACTGAACTTTCATGGTGAACTGAACTTTCATGTTAAACTGGACTTTTATGGTAAACTGGACTTTCATGGTAAACTGAACTTTCATGGTGAACTAAAGTTTCATGTTAAACTGGACTTTTATGGTAAACTGGACTTTCATGGTAAACTGAACTTTCATGGTGAACTGAACTGAACTTTCATGGTGAACTGAACTTTCATTGTGAACTGGACTGAACTTTCATGTTAAACTGGACTTTCATGGTGAATTGAACTGGACTTTCATGGTGAACTGAACTTTCATGGTGAACTGAACTGAACTTTCATGTTAAACTGAACTTTCATGGTGAACTGGACTGAACTTTCATGTTAAACTGGACTTTCATGGTGAATTGAACTGGACTTTCATGGTGAACTGAACTTTCATGGTGAACTGAACTGAACTTTCATGTTAAACTGAACTTTCATGGTGAACTGAACTTTCATGGTAAACTGGACTTTCATGGAGAACTGAACTTTCATGGTGAATGGAACTGGACTTTCATGGTGAACTGAACTTTCATGGTGAACTGAACTGAACTTTCATGTTAAACTGAACTTTCATGGTGAACTGGACTGAACTTTCATGTTAAACTGGACTTTCATGGTGAATTGAACTGGACTTTCATGGTGAACTGAACTTTCATGGTGAACTGAACTGAACTTTCATGTTAAACTGTACTTTCATGGTGAACTGAACTGGACTTTCATGGTGAACTGAACTTTCATGCTAAACTGGACTTTCATGGTGCACTGAACTGGACTTTAATGGTGAACTGAACTGAACTTTCATGTTAAACTGAACTTTCATGGTAAACTGGACTTTCATGGTAAACTGGACTTTCATGGTGCCCTGAACTGGACTTTCATGGTGAACTGAACTGGACTTTCATGGTGAACTGAACTGAACTTTCATGTTAAACTGGACTTTCATGGTGAACTGAACTTTCATGGTGAACTGAACTTTCATGTTAAACTGGACTTTCATGGTAAACTGGACTTTCATGGTGCATTGAACTGGACTTTCATGGTGAACTGAACTTTCATGGTAAACTGGACTTTCATGGTAAACTGGACTTTCATGGTGAACTGAACTGGACTTTCATGGTGAACTGAACTGAACTTTCATGTTAAACTGGACTTTCATGGTGAACTGAACTTTCATGTTAAACTGGACTTTCATGGTAAACTGGACTTTCATGGTAAACTGGACTTTCATGGTGCATTGAACTGGACTTTCATGGTGAACTGAACTTTCATGGTAAACTGGACTTTCATGGTAAACTGGACTCCCATGGTAAACTGGACTCCCATGGTAAACTGGACTCCCATGGTAAACTGGACTTTCATGGTGCATTGAACTGGACTTTCATGGTAAACTGAACTTTCATGGTAAACTGGACTTTCATGGTGCCCTGAACTGGACTTTCATGGTGAACTGAACTTTCATGTTAAACTGGACTTTCATGGTGAACTGAACTTTCATGTTAAACTGGACTTTCATGGTAAACTGGACTTTCATGGTAAACTGGACTTTCATGGTAAACTGGACTTTCATGGTGAACTGAACTGGACTTTCATGGTGAACTGAACTGAACTTTCATGTTAAACTGGACTTTCATGGTGAACTGAACTTTCATGTTAAACTGGACTTTCATGGTAAACTGGACTTTCATGGTAAACTGGACTTTCATGGTGCATTGAACTGGACTTTCATGGTGAACTGGACTTTCATGGTAAACTGGACTCCCATGGTAAACTGGATTCCCATGGTGAACTGGACTTCCATGGTAAACTGGACTCCCATGGTAAACTGGACTCTCATGGTGAACTGAACTTTCATGTTAAACTGGACTTTCATGGTAAACTGGACTCTCATGGTAAACTAGTCGCCGCCGTGCTGCTCTGTGACTCACACGCGAAAGGGCACCATTTATTAACGCGCACGCACCCAGGAAAACACACACCTCGCAACACCACCACCAACAGCAACAACACCTAGCACGTCAGTGTTATTATATTAGTTTATGTTTTTCGATACACGCGACGGCATATTTCAAAAACGATCGTCATCCTCATCATCGTCGTCGTTGTCATCATGGCTGGGTGGTGAATCGGTAAACCAGAGGCCGCCCATGGCTCGACCCCATTGCTTCCCCTTCCTCTCTCTCATGAGTGGCGAAGTGCGGCTGTTAGCCCTTCTGCTTCGAGCACCGCCCAACCGAGGATTAAAGTCGCGCGACTAATTTCCCCTTTTTCCACTGGCACACCTGAGCCAAGCCAAGGCAGGGCCCACACTGTAAGGGAGGGTTTTCCACTGGCACACCTGAGCCGAACCAGGGCAGGGCCCGCACGGTACTTGGGAGGGTTTTCCACTGGCACACCTGAGCCGAGCCAGGGCAGGGCCCGCACAGTACAGGAGGGTTTTCCACTGGCACACCTGAGCCGAGCCAGGACAGCGCCCGGAAGGCACGAGAAGGTTTTCCATTTGGCACACCTGAGCTAGAGCCAGGGCCCACACGGCGTGGGTGGCTTTTCCACTGGCACACCTGAGCCGAGCCAGGCCAGCGCGCCGCACGGTACAGGTTGATTTTCCACTGGAAATTTGCCGAGCCGGAACCAAAGCCGACAAGAGTGCTATAGAATCGGAAGTATATTTCCCCGAGTAAAGCCCATTGAGCTATAGAATCTGCTGGCTTCCCAATAAGACCGCAGTGGCGAGATGCTAACTACCTCGCCTCGTATACAGGTGGTCGTTGGTTCAACCCCGACCCCAAACACCTTCTGTGTAATTGGAGTTTGCATATTCTCCCCTTGGCCGTGTGGATTTTCCTCCGGATCCCCCGGTTTTTCCCTCCAACATTCAGAATCAACATCACGCGTTCAGAGCATTTGGCTTACTGCTATAAATTTCCACGTGACGATAAGCCGCTTCGTTGGAGCTATCATTCGTGAAAAGCCAGGTAAGCTCCTAAAAAAAAAAACAACTACATAACTCGGCGAAGTCTTACCTGGTGAAATAAAAATAGCCCTTAGCTTAGTTTACCGTCGAAGTCATTCGAATCTGGTTCAGGGCCAAGCAGGGACAGGGACGGACGGGGTAAATCAGATTCGTCGCACGGCCGATACTCGGCGCGTTCACTGCGTGCGACGTCGGCGACCGGGCCATCCACGCCCGTCGCGACCCGCTCATCGCGCGCGACGTCGGTGGCACGCCACGGCTTCTGCAGTGGGATAGGAAGACAAAAAAACCCACCAACCCCAACATCCCCCCCCGCCCCCCGCCAACCCCCGCCAAGGGAACTCAGAAGTAGTTCTGCGTCGTCCACTTCGGCGAGCCGTTCCCTTAACACTGATATGCATTGCAGGCGCCCGAGGAGCTAGCGACTGGGATATGAACACACGGGAAAACGCACGAGCGTCGAGTCATCAACCGCACCGTGCAAGCGGATAAAAAAGGACCAGGCCCGGTTATTTTTTTTTTTACTTACAATCGTTTGCCTAGGTCTCCGTCCAAGGATCAAAATGCATCCTTTGATTTGTTTGTTATTATTGCTGTAAGCAAACGGCAGCGTTCCCGGCGGCCCAGGCGTACATAGCACCACGTCAACAATCTAACGTCCACATTCCGCCGCCAAGGGCACGCACGCGGGTGGGATCCCTCGCGTCCGCGGCGAACCGCCCACACGCGCGTATGTACGTACGTAGCCAAACTTCTTTCGCACCGTGGTAAAGAAGGGGGGGGGGGGGGAGCGACGACTCCTCTCCGTAATCCGACGCACTTACCTGCATCACGGACAATGTTGGTCGCGGAAAGCCGACCGCGTGTTAAACCGGACACGTTACGAGGTCGCCACTCCTTTTACACGTAAAGTGCTCGCCACAGTTGAAACCGCAACGCCCCCCCCCCGCCCCCCCCGGCTAGCCTCGTCAAAGGAGTCCGAGTGAACACGTCTCTCCGCGTGAGCTCCGGTCGCCGCCCTCGCAGCGGCGGCGGCGGCGGCTTTCGGGCCCGGCGCGCCGATTTGGGGCCGTCTGGAACGCTCCTTCCTTTTTTTTTTAAATCATCGTCTAGATTGACAAACTCGCTTCTTTGGGGCCGCCTTTTAGCGTTTTACGTGCGGTGCGGGAGAAGTTCCCCGTACACACACCGCTGAGAGCGGAGTACAAATGCGTTGCTTTTTAGTTGAATTAGTGCTGTTACAAAAACAAAACCATTTCACAGTATCTTGATGAACCTACAAACTCCCGGCAACTTAGTGCTGAACTTACGATTAAAAGACTACTTGGATACACACAAACTCTGCGACGACGACGTCGTCTTGATTAATGCCTGCAGAGCCTCACGCGTTCAATAACAAATCACGATCGCGAGCCGGTGGGTTTTTTGTTTGTTTGTTTGCCGAGCGTCTACGTTAAGCAATCCGCTACGTCGACTCAACTCGAGGTGCGCAAACCGCCTTTGGTTCGCGTTCACGCTTTCCTCCGTTCACTTAAACACTAAGAGGCGGCTACATCACCATCATCATCATCTTTATCATTGTTGTTGTTGTTGTCATCACGCGAGGCGAGACACTGGGGCGCGTCGCTCAGTCCCCGGCGCGTCGCTACTGGTCGGGGCCGTCGACGGCGCCCGTCGCCGCCGCCTCCGCCGCCTCCGCCGGGACCACCGGCCGCCCGTCCCTCCGCGCCTCTGCGAGCGCCAGCACGTCCTCCAGCAGGTTCCAGAGGCAGCTGTGCAGCGGGAACTCGTTGTCGACGAGGTTGACGAGGTGGTGGGAGGCGGCGACCCCCGACAGGAAGGCGCGGGAGGGCGAATCGGCCGGGTAGAGGGCGGCCCAGTGGTGGACCCACAGCCCAAACGCCTCATCCTGAACACGCGCGCAAGCAAAGACGCAGGTCCCCCGTGTAGCCTCTACGGAATGGTTGGGCAAGTGCTGTCAGCGAGCAAGCAAAGACGCAGGTCCCCCGTGTAGCCTCGACGGACTGTTGGGGACAAGTGCCGTTCGCGAGCACACACAGACGCAGGTCCCCTGTGTAGCCTCGACGGACTGTTGGGGACAAGTGCTGTTAGCGAGCAAGCAAAGACGCAGGTCCCCCGTTGAGTCTCCACGGACTGTTGGGGACAAGTGCTGTTCGTGAGCACACACAGACGCACGCAAACACAGGGGGGTGTTTACCTTTTGGGTGTAAAACGAATAAATATATTAAACGTTATTCATATGGAGGGATTATTGTTTGTTCCCTTTTGCATTTGCACTTGGGCATTTCCTTCACAAAGGTAACAGTTTGGCAATGTACTGTAAAGCAAATCCGGTTGGCGTACGTTCAGTATCATGAAGGCCTTGCGTCTGTATACCGCACCAGGTACAAATTTGAGGCCGAGTCGACCTAGGGGAGGCCCAGGACCGGTTTAGATAATCGTCACGTGGTGGTGTTGGCCGCGAGCGGAAATCGAACCCGTGTCGCCGGGTTCGTAGCGCAGCGTAGCGCTAACCGCTACACCACTGCTCACCCCCATACACACACACACGTGCGCACACACACTCACACACACACGTGCGCACACACACACACACACACACGTGCGCACACACACACACACGCACCTTCCAGTACGTGAAGCTGATGGGGTCGACCACGGTGGGCTGGATGATTTCCCTGCCGGGGAAGATTCCCCAGGTGACCGCGTTCGGCCGGAGATCCGGGGCGTTCGTCATCGCCTCGCCCTGCACACATAGACAAAGATCCCCCGTGTAGCCTTAACAGACTGTAGGGGCAAGTGCTGTTAGCGAGCACCTATGAAGGCCGGAACAGCACACGAGGGGGTGGGTGGCCAGCGCCACGCCCGGCCGCCTTTGTCTCCCCAGTGGCGATATTCACACACCGCACCAGGTACTCATTTGAGGCCGAGTCGACCTAGGGGAGGCCCAGAACCGGTTCAGATAATCGTCACTGGTGTTGGCCGTGAGCGGGAATCGAACCCGGGTGGCCAGGTTCGTAGCGCAGCGCGCTGACCGCTACACTACCGCTCACACACACGCGCACACTGACACACACGCAAACACGTACGCACGCACACACAACAGACACGTACACGCACGCAAATAGAGGCAAAGGTCCCCCACATAGCCTGAAGGGAACGGCGGGGCAGGTGCGGTTAAGCACGCACCTGTTAAGTATTTAATAAACGTGCGTTTGGGGTATTTGGCCGCTGTAAATGTCCACGTGAGGATGATGAAGGCCACACAGTTGAGCAGTCATTTGTGATGGCCAGAGAGCTACACAGCCTAGTGCGGCCTTAACTGGTCAAATAAATAAATAATAGCTTTGTCGTTTACAAGGCGGACCTTTAAGGCCAGTATGGCGATGTACCTGCTGGTTGATGATAATGATGATGACGACGATGATGATGATGATGACGAGGTACCTGCTGGTTGATGATAATGATAATGATGACGACGACGACGATGACCACGATGACCACGATAACGAGGTACCTGCTGGTTGATGATAATGATAACGATGATGACGATAACGACGACGATGATAATTATGATGATGACGACAACAACGATGATGATGACGAGGTACATGCTGTGTTGATGATAATGATGTTAATCATGACGACGACGACGACGACGATGATGATGATGATGACGATGACGAGGTACCTGCTGGTTGATGATAATGATGATAATGATAACGATGATGATAATGATGACAATGATGATAATGATAACGATGACGGCGATGACGACGACGACGACGACGACGATGACGACGATGACGACGATGATGACGAGGTACCTGCTGGTTGATGATAATGATGATAATGATAATGATGATGATAATGATGACAATGATGATAATGATAACGATGACGACGATGACGATGATGACGACGACGATGACGACGACGACGATGATGACGACGAGGTACCTGCTGGTTGATGATGTGGTAGTTGACGCGTGGCTCGTATCGCGGCAGCACCTCCAGGAGCGACGACACCAGCTCAGGAGACGCAAAGAACTCGAGGTACGCCTGCAGCAGCACGCACACAGACACAGACAGAGACAGAGACATAGAGACAGAGACACACAGACACACAGAGACACAGATAGAGAGACACAGACATAGACACACAGACATAGAGACACACAGACACACAGAGACAGAGAGACACATAGACACACAGACAGAGACACAGAGACACAGACACATAGACACATAGACACACAGAGACAGAGAGACACAGAAAGACAAAGTCCCCCCTGTAGCCTCGACAGACTGGCGGGGGGACGAGTGCCGTGAACGACTAGCAGGCCGGCACGGTACACGACGGGCTGGGTGGCCAGCACATCACCCCACCCACACAGAGACAGACACACACACACACGGACACGCACGAGACAAGCCTTAGCAGACGGTCGCCCCCCCCCACGACCGCCCCCCCCCCCCACGGTCGCCCCCCCCCCACGACCGCTCCCCCCCCCCCCACGACCGCCCCCCGCCACGGCCCCCCCGCCACGACGGCTTCCCCCACCTTCTGGAAGACGTATCCGCCCGGCGGACCCCAGCCGAGCGCGGGGTCCGTGGAGGGGAGTGCGTTGGCGCGAGGCTGCGAGTTGATGGTGAGCACACCGCGGCGGTTCAGCCCGGCCAGGTGCTCGATCAGCACGGACGACTCGGCCGCCAGCGGCTCGTCGTTCCACGGCATGCACAGCACCTGCAGCGCCGTCACCGGCCCGCGGTTTAGCGGCTGGGTGTGTCCGAGTTGGCGTGTGTGCGTCTGCGTGGACTTGCCGATGACCGGTGCCGGCGGTGTCAAGATCGGCCTCTGTGGAGGAGGCTCGTGAAGGACGCTACTGGGCAGTTGGGGGCAGTCGCCCTCCAACAACAACGGAGGGCGGAGGAGCGACGCTCACAACAGCGAGCGGAGCGCCGGGTGACTAGGGCACAGCAGGTTGGCACAGTAGGGGGCACAGGTGGTGCATCAGTCAGTCATCTCAGTCAGTCGACCCGTGGCTCCTTCCTGGGTCTGCCCCGTGACCTCCTGCCAGCGGGCGTTCGACACTTCACGTGGCCTCAAGGTGCACATGGCCTGGCACAAGCGTCGTGGTGACGTCACCGCCACTTAGTGGCGAATGGCGGCGGTTGTTGTTGTTGTGTCTGCGTGTGTGTCTGCGTGTGTCTGCGTGTCTACGTGCGGGTCTGCGTGTGTGTCTGCGTGTGTCTGCGTGTCTGCGTGTGTGTGTCTGCGTGTGTGTGTCTGCGTGTGTGTGTCTGCGTGTGTGTGTCTGCGTGTGTGTGTCTGCGTGTGTGTGTCTGCGTGTGTGTGTCTGCGTATGTGTGTCTGTGTGTGTGTGTCTGCGTGTCTACGTGCGGGTCTGTGCGTGTGTGTCTGCGTGTGTGTGTCTGTGTGTGTGTGTCTGCGTATGTGTGTCTGTGTGTGTGTGTCTGCGTATGTGTGTCTGTGTGTGTGTGTCTGCGTGTCTACGTGCGGGTCTGTGTGTGCGTGTCTGTGTGTGCGTGTCTGCGTGTGTGTGTCTGCGTGTGTGTGTCTGTGTGTGTGTGTCTGCGTGTCTACGTGCGGGTCTGTGTGTGCGTGTCTGTGTGTGCGTGTCTGCGTGTCTGCGTGTGCGTGTCTGCGTGTGCGTGTCTGCGTGTGCGTGTCTGCGTGTGCGTGTCTGCGTGTGCGTGTCTGCGTGTGCGTGTCTGCGTGTGCGTGTCTGCGTGTGCGTGTCTGCGTGTGCGTGTCTGCGTGTGCGTGTCTGCGTGTGCGTGTCTGCGTGTGCGTGTCTGCGTGTGCGTGTCTGCGTGTGCGTGTCTGCGTGTGCGTGTCTGCGTGTGCGTGTCTGCGTGTGCGTGTCTGCGTGTGCGTGTCTGCGTGTCTGCGTGTGCGTGTCTGCGTGTGCGTGTCTGCGTGTGCGTGTCTGCGTGTGCGTGTCTGCGTGTGCGTGTCTGCGTGTGTGTGTCTGCGTGTGTGTGTCTGCGTGTGTGTGTCTGCGTGTGTGTGTCTGCGTGTGTGTGTCTGCGTGTGTGTGTCTGCGTGTGTGTGTCTGCGTGTGTGTGTCTGCGTGTGTGTGTCTGCGTGTGTGTGTCTGCGTGTGTGTGTCTGCGTGTGTGTGTCTGCGTGTGTGTGTCTGCGTGTGTGTGTCTGTGTGTGTGTGTCTGTGTGTGTGTGTCTGTGTGTGTGTGTCTGTGTGTGTGTGTCTGTGTGTGTGTGTCTGCGTGCGTGTGTCTGTGTGTGTGTGTCCGCGCGCGTCACCTGCTTCCCCGAGCGGCCGGGCTCCCCCGTGATGTAGCAGGTGAACACGTCACGCACGTGCTCCACGCTCGTCACCTCGTGGCCCCACATGTCCAGCAGCTGGGCGCGCGAGTAGCGGCTCTTCAGGTAGAAGAGGTAGTAGTCGGTGAGGTCGCCAAACGCCGGCGACGACGAGTTGCCCCTGCGCACACGGGGGACGCGCGGTGGGCGGGGGGCGGGGAGGGGAAGGGGGAGCATCAGGGACACAAGGCACTCCGTCAGACGCAGAGAGAGAGGCGACCGTGGTGAACGTCGCAAAGCCTCTACACCAGCCCCACCCGCGTCCCCCTCCCGCTGTCCCCGTGTCCCCCTCCCGCTGTCCCCGAGTCCCCCTCCCGCTGTCCCCGTGTCCCCCTCCCGCTGTCCCCGAGTCCCCCTCCCGCTGTCCCCGAGTCCCCCTCCCGCTGTCCCCGCGTGTGTCTCTCCGCACCAGCGCCCGTTGGGGAACTCGTCCCAGGTCTGCGTGCGGTGGATGTAGCTCTTGGGCCGCGTCGCCCAGAAGATGGGGCGGACGTCCTCCTCGCGTCGCCACGGGTTACGGCTGGGCGCCCATGGCAACGGGCGCCTGGAAACGGGAGGGGGGGGGCAGCAGAGCACCATGGTGATTCATCGTCACCGTCAGCAAAGCCTCGAGGACTCGTTTTTCGGGCTCTAACGTCGTCACGCGTGAAGCCACCTCATCGACCCATCGCTCGCGATGTGGCCGGGGGGGGGGCGGGGGGCGCTTCTGAAAAAAAGAGCGACGCAGCCCCGACGGTGCGGACTTAACCACGCTAAACAAAAAACAGTTTTACAGTTTTATAGTTTACAAGGCGGCCTGCCGGCGGACACTCTCACCATCGTGTGCCTTCAGAGGCAGCAGCTGCTGCTGCTGCTGCTGCTCGTCAACAGCAACACACCCCCACCCCCGCCAGCCTGTTAACCCGATCCCGTTCCAATGACGTACGTCAGCAGTTTTTCACACACACACACGCGCGCACGCGCGTGTGTGTGTGTGTGTGTGCGTGTGTGTGCGTGCATGCGTGAGTGTGTGTGTGCATGCGTGAGTGTGTGTGTGCATGTGTGTGTGCGAGTGTGTGTGTGAGTGTGTGTGCGTGTGTATGTGTGAGTGTGTGTGCGTGAGTGTGTGTGAGTGTGTGTGAGTGTGTGTGCGTGAGTGTGTGTGTGTGTGAGTGCGTGCGCACTAAACCGAATTAAAATAACCTCACCTCACCGCTGCCGAGGTTCCTGCCAGGCCACACGCGGGGAGGGCGAAGCGCCTGGCGCAGTTTGGCGCCGGCTGTCGTGCAGACACTCGGCAGTCACGACGCCCCCCCCCTCTCTCTCAATGTAAACACCGCTACTACACCCCCCCTCTCTCTCAATGTAAACACCGCTACTACACCCCCCCCTCTCTCTCAATGTAAACACCGCTACTACACCCCCCCCCTCTCTCTCAATGTAAACACCGCTACTACACCCCCCCCCCTCTCTCAATGTAAACACCGCTACTACACCCCCCTCTCTCAATGTAAACACCGCTACTACACCCCCCTCTCTCAATGTAAACACCGCTACTACACCCCCCTCTCTCTCTCTCTCAATGTAAACACCGCTACTACACCCCCCTCTCTCTCAATGTAAACACCGCTACTACACCCCCCTCTCTCTCAATGTAAACACCGCTACTACGCCCCCCTCTCTCTCAATGTAAACACCGCTACTACGCCCCCCTCTCTCTCACTGTAAACACCGCTACTACACCCCCCTCTCTCTCAATGTAAACACCGCTACTACGCCCCCCTCTCTCTCTCAATGTAAACACCGCTACTACACCCCCCTCTCTCTCTCTCAATGTAAACACCGCTACTACGCCCCCCTCTCTCTCTCTCAATGTAAACACCGCTACTACACCCCCCTCTCTCTCTCTCAATGTAAACACCGCTACTACGCCCCCCCCTCTCTCTCAATGTAAACACCGCTACTACACCCCCCTCTCTCTCAATGTAAACACCGCTACTACGCCCCCCTCTCTCTCAATGTAAACACCGCTACTACGCCCCCCTCTCTCTCAATGTAAACACCGCTACTACACCCCCCTCTCTCTCAATGTAAACACCGCTACTACGCCCCCCTCTCTCTCTCAATGTAAACACCGCTACTACACCCCCCTCTCTCTCTCTCAATGTAAACACCGCTACTACGCGCCCCTCTCTCTCTCTCTCAATGTAAACACCGCTACTACGCCCCCCTCTCTCTCTCTCAATGTAAACACCGCTACTACACCCCCCTCTCTCTCTCTCAATGTAAACACCGCTACTACACCCCCCCCTCTCTCTCACTCAATGTAAACACCGCTACTACGCCCCCCTCTCTCTCTCTCAATGTAAACACCGCTACTACACCCCCCCCTCTCTCTCTCAATGTAAACACCGCTACTACACCCCTCTCTCTCTCTCTCAATGTAAACACCGCTACTACACCCCCCTCTCTCTCTCTCTCAATGTAAACACCGCTACTACACCCCCCCTCTCTCTCACTCAATGTAAACACCGCTACTACACCCCCCTCTCTCTCTCTCAATGTAAACACCGCTACTACACCCCCCTCTCTCTCTCTCTCAATGTAAACACCGCTACTACACCCCCCTCTCTCTCAATGTAAACACCGCTACTACACCCCCCTCTCTCTCAATGTAAACACCGCTACTATGCCCCCCTCTCTCTCAATGTAAACACCGCTACTACGCCCCCCTCTCTCTCAATGTAAACACCGCTACTACACCCCCCTCTCTCTCAATGTAAACACCGCTACTACACCCCCCTCTCTCTCTCTCAATGTAAACACCGCTACTACGCCCCCCTCTCTCTCTCAATGTAAACACCGCTACTACGCCCCCCTCTCTCTCTCTCAATGTAAACACCGCTACTACGCCCCCCTCTCTCTCTCTCAATGTAAACACCGCTACTACACCCCCCCCTCTCTCTCACTCAATGTAAACACCGCTACTACGCCCCCCCTCTCTCTCTCTCAATGTAAACACCGCTACTACACCCCCCCCTCTCTCTCTCAATGTAAACACCGCTACTACACCCCCCTCTCTCTCTCTCTCAATGTAAACACCGCTACTACACCCCCCCCCTCTCTCTCACTCAATGTAAACACCGCTACTACACCCCCCTCTCTCTCTCTCAATGTAAACACCGCTACTACGCCCCCCCTCTCGCTCAATGTAAACACCGCTACTACACCCCCCTCTCTCTCAATGTAAACACCGCTACTACACCCCCCCCTCTCTCTCAATGTAAACACCGCTACTACACCCCCCTCTCTCTCAATGTAAACACCGCTACTACACCCGCCTCTCTCTCAATGTAAACACCGCTACTACACCCCCCCCCCTCTCTCTCAATGTAAACACCGCTACTACGCCCCCCTCTCTCTCTCAATGTAAACACCGCTACTACGCCCCCCTCTCTCTCTCTCAATGTAAACACCGCTACTACGCCCCCCTCTCTCTCTCTCTCAATGTAAACACCGCTACTACACCCCTCTCTCTCAATGTAAACACCGCTACTACGCCCCCCTCTCTCTCTCTCAATGTAAACACCGCTACTACACCCCCCTCTCTCTCTCTCAATGTAAACACCGCTACTACACCCCCCTCTCTCTCTCTCTCAATGTAAACACCGCTACTACACCCCCCCCTCTCTCTCAATGTAAACACCGCTACTACACCCCCCCCTCTCTCTCTCAATGTAAACACCGCTACTACGCCCCCCTCTCTCTCTCAATGTAAACACCGCTACTACACCCCCCTCTCTCTCTCTCAATGTAAACACCGCTACTACACCCCCCCCTCTCTCTCGCTCAATGTAAACACCGCTACTACACCCCCCCTCTCTCTCGCTCAATGTAAACACCGCTACTACGCCCCCCCCCTCTCGCTCAATGTAAACACCGCTACTACACCCCCCTCTCTCTCAATGTAAACACCGCTACTACACCCCCCCCTCTCTCTCAATGTAAACACCGCTACTACACCCCCCTCTCTCTCAATGTAAACACAGCTACTACACCCCCCTCTCTCTCAATGTAAACACCGCTACTACACCCCCCCCCCTCTCGCTCAATGTAAACACCGCTACTACACCCCCCTCTCTCTCTCAATGTAAACACCGCTACTACACCCCCCCCCCCTCTCGCTCAATGTAAACACCGCTACTACACCCCCCCTCTCTCTCTCAATGTAAACACCGCTACTACACCCCCCCCTCTCTCTCTCAATGTAAACACCGCTACTACGCCCCCTCTCTCTCTCAATGTAAACACCGCTACTACGCCCCCCCTCTCTCTCTCAATGTAAACACCGCTACTACGCCCCCCTCTCTCTCAATGTAAACACCGCTACTACACCCCCCCCCTCTCGCTCAATGTAAACACCGCTACTACACCCCCATCTCTCTCTCTCAATGTAAACACCGCTACTACGCCCCCCTCTCTCTCTCAATGTAAACACCGCTACTACGCCCCCCTCTCTCTCTCTCAATGTAAACACCGCTACTACGCCCCCCTCTCTCTCTCAATGTAAACACCGCTACTACGCCCCCCTCTCTCTCTCTCTCAATGTAAACACCGCTACTACACCCCCCTCTCTCTCAATGTAAACACCGCTACTACACCCCCCCTCTCTCTCTCAATGTAAACACCGCTACTACGCCCCCCCTCTCTCTCTCAATGTAAACACCGCTACTACGCCCCCCTCTCTCTCTCAATGTAAACACCGCTACTACGCCCCCCTCTCTCTCTCAATGTAAACCACCGCTACTACGCCCCCTCTCTCTCTCAATGTAAACACCGCTACTACGCCCCCTCTCTCTCTCAATGTAACACCGCTACTACGCCCCCCTCTCTCTCTCTCAATGTAAACACCGCTACTACGCCCCCCTCTCTCTCTCAATGTAAACACCGCTACTACACCCCTCTCTCTCAATGTAAACACGCTACTACACCCCCTCTCTCTCTCTCTCAATGTAAACACCGCTACTACACCCCCCTCTCTCTCTCAATGTAAACACCGCTACTACACCCCCCTCTCTCTCTCTCAATGTAAACACCGCTACTACGCCCCCCGCTCTCTCTCAATGTAAACACCGCTACTACACCCCCCTCTCTCTCAATGTAAACACCGCCTACTACACCCCCCTCTCTCTCAATGTAAACACCGCTACTACACCCCCCCCCCTCTCGCTCAATGTAAACACCGCTACTACACCCCCCCTCTCTCTCTCAATGTAAACACCGCTACTACGCCCCCCCTCTCTCGCTCAATGTAAACACCGCTACTACGCCCCCCTCTCTCTCTCAATGTAAACACCGCTACTACGCCCCCCTCTCTCTCAATGTAAACACCGCTACTACACCCCCCCCCCTCTCGCTCAATGTAAACACCGCTACTACACCCCCCCCCCTCTCGCTCAATGTAAACACCGCTACTACACCCCCCTCTCTCTCTCTCAATGTAAACACCGCTACTACACCCCCCCCTCTCGCTCAATGTAAACACCGCTACTACACCCCCATCTCTCTCTCTCAATGTAAACACCGCTACTACGCCCCCCTCTCTCTCTCAATGTAAACACCGCTACTACGCCCCCCTCTCTCTCTCTCAATGTAAACACCGCTACTACGCCCCCCTCTCTCTCTCAATGTAAACACCGCTACTACGCCCCCCTCTCTCTCTCAATGTAAACACCGCTACTACGCCCCCCTCTCTCTCAATGTAAACACCGCTACTACGCCCCCCTCTCTCTCTCAATGTAAACACCGCTACTACACCCCTCTCTCTCAATGTAAACACCGCTACTACACCCCCCTCTCTCTCTCTCAATGTAAACACCGCTACTACACCCCCCTCTCTCTCTCAATGTAAACACCGCTATTCGATTCTCGCTCACGGCCAACACCCAGTGGCGATTGTCTGAACCGGTTCTTGGCCTCCCCTAGGTCGACTCGGCCTCAAACGAGTACCTGGTGCGGTGTGTAAACATCGCCACTGGGGAGACAAAGGTGGCCGGGCGTTGTGCTGGCTACCCACCTCCTCGTGCGTGCGTGCACGTGCGTGCGTGCGTGCATGTGTGCGTGTGTGTGCGTGTGTGTGCGTGTGTGTGCGTGTGCGAGCACGTGCCTGGGCTCCTCGGCCCACAGGCCCAGCTGCTTGAGCACGTCAACCGTGGCGGCGGCGCGGTTGAGGGTGTAGAAGTGGAGGCCCGGCACGGCGCCGGACGCCAGCAGGGCCCGGCACATCTCGGCGCAGCGGCGCACGCCCAGGCACTGGATGGCGGCATCGTCGTGCCGGATCGGCTCGATCAGCGCCAGCAGCTCCTCCGGCACGCTCAACTTGGACAGCTTCACCAGCTGGCGTAGCGAGTGGTAGCCCTGCACGCACGTCGCCGGGGGGCGGGGGTAGGGGGGGAGTGGGGGGAGTTTGGGGGGGTGGAGGAGGGGGGGAGGGGGTGGGGGGGAGTGGGGCAGGGGGGAGGGGGTGTGGGGGGGGAGGGGGGGGGGGGCGCCGTTGGTCAACGCGGCATAGTGAACGGAACGAGCGGACCGACTGACCGACCCACCGGCCAGGAGACAGACGGAGGGCAGGACAGACCAACCGACCGATAACCATGTGAGGTTGGCGCAGCCTGGAGTAGAACCATTGGTGCCACGACGCTCTGCGTGTGTGGGTGGGGTGATCGAAACACCGCGGCCGGGAACGTTCACGCCGGCACGAGGGTCCATGCCATCGACGCACCGGCACGTCCGTCCGTCCGCCCGCCCGCCCGCCCGGTCAACCATCCGTCTGTCCGTCTGTCCATCAATTTATCTGTCCGTCTGTCTGCATCATCATCCGTCTGTCCGTCCGTCCGTGCAGACGCCTCGTCGCTCCTCCGCCAATCCATCAGCCGAGCGAGCGTCTGACCGTTCTGAAGTGCGGCCACCAGTCCTTCCCTTCCGTCCACACGTCACATCGACCTTCCGCCTGTCCAGTCAACCAACCGACCGTCAAGCCGTCTAACACGGTGGCCAGGAGATGTTAACTACCTCGCCCGGTGTACAGGAGGTCGTGGGTTCGATCCAGACCCTGACACCTGCTGCTGTTTATTTGGAGTTTGCGTGTCTCTTTCTCATCACCATCATCATCATCAAGGTGGCTAGGAGATGTTAACTACCTCGCCTGGTATGCAAGAGGTCATAGGTTCAATCCAGACCCTGACGCCCGTTGTATATTTCTTCCCGTGGTCGCGTGGATTTTTCCCCGGGTCCTCCGGTTTTTCCGACCCCACATTTTGTGAATCAACATCACCGTGCGTTAATTCGGACTGCCGCCATAAATTTCCACACGACAACGGCAAGCCCACTTTCGCGACCAATATCATCCACGGTACACGTTTTTTCTCGTGTTTTCCGGGCTCGGTCTCGTAAATATCTGAACGTGCGCCGTTAAACCCGCCACCACCTGACACGGCCGATCAGTAAGGGGCTGCGTCACGTAAAAGCAGAACGTGGCAATTCGTTCCGAGTGCAGCAACGGTGGTTGTTGCGTTGGGAGCCAGAGCCGGGTCACGGCGTGGGGGGCTTCAGGGGCCGCAGCCCGGGGGGCCCTCCGACAGCTGGAGGGCCTCCAGAGATTAAGCGAAAAGTTATTTCACTCGTGAGTGCCGAATTTTATTTGTTGTTAGCCTTGTAAAAAATATATATATATATTTTTCCTAAACTTTGTTTTCAATTGTGAATTTGTGAATGCCGAATTTTATTTGTTGTTAGCCTTGTAAAAATACAATTTTATTTTTCCTAAACTTTGTTTTCAATTATGAATTTGTGAATGCCGAATTTTCTTTGTTGTTAGCCTTGTAAAAATGTTTATTTTTATTTTTCCTAAACTTTGATTTCCTTTTGAAAATATTACTCGGGGCCTACACAATCTTAATCCGGCCCTGGTTGGAATAGCAAATCCTCAACGTTTACGATCCGAGTTACAGCTCAGGTGGTGGGGGGGGGATAGGAGGGGGAGGGGCCCCCACTCACCTGTATGGGGAAGATGCCGGGGATGATGGGGCAGGTGATGCCGACGCGACGGCAGTCTGCGAGGAAGCGCAGGAAGACGTCGGCGCTGAAGAAGAGCTGCGTCACCACAAAGTCGGCGCCGGCGTCCACCTTGGCCTTGAGGTGCAGCAGGTCGAGCTCGTAGCTGGCGCACTCGGGGTGACCGCTCGGGTAGCCTGGGGTCACACAGAGACAAAGGTTCCCCACCGCCCGTGTAGCCTCGACGCTCCGTTAAGGGGCAAGTGCTGTTAGCGAGCACACAGAGACAAAGGTTCCCCACCGCCCGTGTAGCCTCGACGCTCCGTTAAGGGGCAAGTGCTGTGAGCGAGCACACAGAGACAAAGGTTCCCCACCGCCCGTGTAGCCTCGACGCTCCGTTAAGGGGCAAGTGCTGTGAGCGAGCACACAGAGACAAAGGTTCCCCACCGCCCGTGTAGCCTCGACGCTCCGTTAAGGGGCAAGTGCTGTTAGCGAGCACACAGAGACAAAGGTTCCCCACCGCCCGTGTAGCCTCGACGCTCCGTTAAGGGGCAAGTGCTGTTAGCGAGCACACAGAGACAAAGGTTCCCTACCCCTGTGGCCTCGACACTCCGTTAGGGGCAAGTGCTGTTCGCGAGCACACAGAGACAAAGGTTCCCCACCGCCCGTGTAGCCTCGACGCTCCGTTAAGGGGCAAGTGCTGTTAGCGAGCACACAGAGACAAAGGTTCCCCACCGCCCGTGTAGCCTCGACGCTCCGTTAAGGGGCAAGTGCTGTTAGCGAGCACACAGAGACAAAGGTTCGCCACCGCCCGTGTAGCCTCGACGCTCCGTTAAGGGGCAAGTGCTGTTAGCGAGCACACAGAGACAAAGGTTCCCCACCGCCCGTGTAGCCTCGACGCTCCGTTAGGGGCAAGTGCTGTTAGCGAGCACACAGAGACAAAGGTTCCCCACCGCCCGTGTAGCCTCGACGCTCCGTTAAGGGGCAAGTGCTGTTAGCGAGCACACAGAGACAAAGGTTCCCCACCGCCCGTGTAGCCTCGACGCTCCGTTAAGGGGCAAGTGCTGTTAGCGAGCACACAGAGACAAAGGTTCGCCACCGCCCGTGTAGCCTCGACGCTCCGTTAAGGGGCAAGTGCTGTTAGCGAGCACACAGAGACAAAGGTTCCCCACCGCCCGTGTAGCCTCGACGCTCCGTTAAGGGGCAAGTGCTGTTAGCGAGCACACAGAGACAAAGGTGTCCACCGCCCGTGTAGCCTCGACACTCCGTTAGGGGCAAGTGCTGTTAGCGAGCACACAGAGACAAAGGTTCCCTACCCCTGTGGCCTCGACACTCCGTTAGGGGCAAGTGCTGTTAGTAAGCACACAGAGACAAAGGTGTCCACCGCCCGTGTAGCCTCGACACTCCGTTAGGGGCAAGTGCTGTTAGCGATCGGCCCCACTGAAGGCCGGACCGGCACACGAGGAGGGGGTGGGTGGCTAGAACCACGCCCGGCCGCCTTTGTCTCCCCCAGTGGCAATGTTTACACACAAGGCATCAGGTACTCATTCGAGGCCGAGTCAACCTAGGGGAAGGTCCATGACCGGTTAAGATAATCGTCACTGGTGGCCACGAGCGGGAATTGAACTCAGGTCACTGGGTACGTAGCTAGGCGCGCTACCGCTCCCAGATACACAAGCACTTAAAGAAGCGTACAGAGTGCGATTACAGGTGGGTGTGTGTGTGCGTGCATGCGAGTGGGTGAGTGGGTGGGTAAGTGAGCGAGTTCGTGGGCGAGTTGGTGAGAGAGTGGGCGAGTGATTGGGTGCGTGAATGAGTTGGGGAGTGATTGAGTGAGTGAGCGGGTGAGCGAATGAGTTAGCGGGTGAGTTAGCGGGTGAGTGAGTGAGCAACCGAGCGAGTGAGTGGGTGGGCGAGCGAGCGATTAGGTTGAGTGAGTGAGCGAGTGAGCGGGTGAGCGAATGAGTGGGTGAGCGAGCGGGTGAGTGAGCAACCGAGCGAGTGAGTGGGTGGGCGAGTGAGCGATTGGGTGAGCAAGTGAGCGGGTGAGCAAGTGAGCGGGTGAGTGAGCAACCGAGCAAGTAAATGGGTGGGCGAGCGAGCATTTGGGTGAGTGAGTGAGTGAGTTAGCGAGTGAGCGGGTGAGCGAGCGGGTGAGCGAGCAACCGAGCGAGCGAGTGGGTGTGCGGGCGAGCGGAAGGGTGAGCGTGGTACCCGCCACCCCGATGTCGAACTCGTCCCCGAACTCGGAGCGGATGAGGCCCACGAGCTCGGCGGCGTAGTTGAGGCCGTCGCACTGCGGGACCCACTCCTCCCCCACGGGGTCTGCACACAAGAGACAAAGGTCCCCCCCGCCACCCGATAGCCTTCAGCGACCGTCAGGGCAAGTGCCGCGAGCGAGCGGCACGGCGCACCGGTGTTTGTTGGAGACGGGGCAGCGCGGCGGACGGATTCGCGAATCAATCTGTGCGGAGCTGTGGTTGGAGGTCGGTTGTCTCTGCCGCGGTCCAGGCTGTGCGCGTGCGTGTGTGTGCGTGTGCGCGTGTGTGTACGTGTGTGTGTGCGTGTACGTGTGTGCGTGTGAGTGCAGCTGCCTTCATAGGTGCTCGCTAACAGCACTTGCCTCAAAAGTCTGTTAAGGCTATGAGGGGGATCTTAGTATAGGTGTGTAGGTGTGTATGTGTAGATGTGTGTAGGTGTGTGTAGGTGTGTGTATGTTTGCATATGAAGGTTTGTGTGTGTATGTGTGTGTAGGTGTATGCGTGTGTGTGACTGGCTCCAGTTTAACAGCAGAGGTCTCACTCCGAATCAGTCAAGCGGCAATATCTTTTCATCGGTTGCGTAACGCTGTGTGGAAGCTACCTGGTCTGTCGCTCCGCACTAAGCATCAGGTCTTCTCGGCCACGGTCATTCCCTCCCTTCTCTATGCTTGCGAAACGTGGACTCCCCCCTAATGGAACATCTTCGCCGGTTAGAAACATTTAGGCTGGCCTGCCTACGATCCATCCTGGGTTTAACCAGGCTGGATTGTGTGAGGAGCTCACAAATCCTTGAAAGATCTGGGCAAGGTCCCATCGATGAGCTCCTCCGGCAGGCAAGGCTGCGTTGGCTGGATCATGTAGCCCACATGCCCAGCCACCGCATGCCGAAACAGCTTTTGTTCGGCCGGATCGAGGGGGCTAAACGGGTGCGGCACGGGCTAGAGAAGAGATGGAGTGATGTGGTACAGGAGGACGTGGAGCTGAGTGGACTTGCCGATGACTGGTACCAGCGGTGTCAAGATCGGCCTCTGTGGAGGAGGCTCTTGAAGGACGCTACTGGGCAGTTGGAGGCAGTCGCCCTCAACAACAGAGGGCGGAGGAGCGACGCTCACAACAACGAGCGGAGCGCCGGGTGGCTAAAGCACAGCAAGTTGGCACAGTAGGGGGCACAGGTGGTGCATCAGCCAGTCATCTCAGTCATCTCCGTCAGTAGACTTGTGGCACTTGGGTCTGCCCCGTGACCTCCTGCCAGCGGGCGTTCGACACTTCACGTGGCCTCAAGGTGCACATGGCCTGGCACAAGCGTCGTGGTGACGTCACCGCCACTTAGTGGCGAATGGCGGTTGTTGCTGTGTGTAGGTGTGTGTGTGTAGGTGTATGTGTGTGTAGGTGTGTGTAGGTGTGTATGTGTCGTCAGTGTGTCCGTGTGTCAGGGTGTCATTGCGTCAGTGTGTATCTTTGCATGTGTGTATCTGTGTGTGTGTGTATGGAGAATGAGCGGTAGTGTAGCGGGTTAGCGCTACGCTGCCGCTACGAACCCGCCGACCCCAAGTTGGATTCACGACCAACGCCGGTGACGATTATCTGAACCGGCCCTGGGCCTCCCCTAGGTCGACTCGGCTTCAAACGAGTTACCTGGTGCCGTGTGTAGTAAACGTCACCACTGGGGAGACAAAGGTGGCCGTGCGTGGTGCTGGCATATTTGGTGATTGAACATCTTAAAACCTTCTGTATAATTGCCACTAAGGGTAAAACCTATTGTTATTTTTTCATTATTTGACACTGGCAAAAGGGTCTCACTTTGGCTAACAGCAGTCTGTTGAGGCGCCACAGGAGGGATCTTCCCCTTGTCTTGCGAGTACGTGTGCGTGGAGGAGGAGGCTCGTGAAGGACGCTACCGGGCAGTGGAGGGTCATAGGAGTGACGCTCGCAACAACGAGCGGAGCGCCGGGCGTTTTGGAGTATTTGGATTGTTTGGCTGCTGCTATAAATGTCCGCATGCAAAGCCACTTCCTTGAGCTGTCGTTTGCTTCTGAAAAAAAAAAAACGCTACATAGCTCAGCGGGGCCTTACCCTGGTGAAATAAAAACATTGTTTAGTTTAGAAGCTGGAATGTACGTACGTGGCACCGTACGTAGAAAATCGAGCTAATCGGAGGTGCGGAAGTTGGGGCACGGGCCACGGATGGTCATGCCGACCCTCCCGGCAGCGGCGAGGGCCCTCGACACGTCCACGCGATGGCCTCGCGCGTGCACCCAGCCTGGCACGAGCGCCGTGCTGCCGCCGTGCCGACGGCCGCCTACGTTGTTGTTGTGGCGTAGCGAGTTCGCTGCACCAGCGGCGGTGCCGGCAGGACTCTTGTACAGACTTGGCGAGCTTCCACGCTGCCCGGGAGATCGCAGCCACAGCCGCCACAGCTGCTATCACCAACATGGGAACTCTACCACCCCCACCAATACCGCCACCGCCGCCACCGCCGCCGCCGCCGCCACCCTCACGAGCAGCCGGGAAATGTTTCTGGAACCCGAGGAGGGGGTAGGTGGGGATGCAGCTCCCACCCTCGCCACCCACACCACCCACGCCACCCACACCACCCACGCCACCCACACCACCCACGCCACCCACACCACCCTCGCCACCCACACCACCCTCGCCACCCACACCACCCACGCCACCCACACCACCCACGCCACCCACACCACCCACGCCACCCACACCACCCACAACAACAACAACCGCCATTCGCCACTAAGTGGTGGTGACGTCACCACGACGCTTGTGCCAGGCTATGTGCACCGTGAGGCCACGTGAAGTGTCGAACGCCCGCTGGCAGGTCACTGGGCAGACCCAGGTGCCACGGGTCGACTGACTGAGATGACTGGCTGATGCACCACCTGTGCCCCCTACTGTGCCAACCTGCTGTGCTTTAGCCACCCGGCGCTCCGCTCGTTGTTGTGAGCGTTGCTCCTCCGCCCTCCGTTGTTGTTGGAGGGCGACTGCCTCCAACTGCCCAGTAGCATCCTTCACGAGCCTCCTCCAGAGGCCGATCTTGACACCGCTGGTACCAGTCATCGGCAAGTCCACTCAGCTCCACGTCCTCCTGTACCACATCACTCCATCTCTTCTCTAGCCCGTGCCGCGCCCGCTTAGCCCCCTCAATCCGGCCAAACAAAAGCTGTTTCGGCATGCGGTGGCTGGGCATGCGGGCTACATGACCCAACCATCGCAGCCTTGCCTGCCAGAGGAGCTCACTGATGGGACCCTGCCCAGATCTTTCAAGGATTTGTGAGCTCCTCACACAATCCAGTCTGGTTAAACCCAGGATGGATCGTAGGCAGGCCAGCCTAAATGTTTCTAACCGGCGAAGATGTTCCATTAGGGGGGTCCACGTTTCGCAAGCGTAGAGAAGGGAGGGAATGACCGTGGCCGAGAAGACCCGAAGCTTAGTGCGGAGCGACAGACCAGGCAGCTTCCACACAGCGCTACGCAACCGATGAAAAGACATTGCCGCTCGACTGATTCGGAGTGAGACCTCTGCTGTTAAACTGGAGCCAGTCATAAGCACACTGCCCAGGTATGGGAAACTCTCCACTCTCTCCACAACTGCACCATCACCGATTTGGAGTTGTGGGGGTGGAGTGTCCGATGGTACAAAATACCCAGGCAGGTGCTTAGTTTTGGTGGGGCTGATGGTAAGGCCCCACCTCTTAGTGGCACGCTCCACACCACCCACACCACCCACACCACCCTCACCACCCTCACCACCCTCGCCACCCACACCACCCACACCACCCACACCACCCTCGCCACCCTCGCCACCCTCGCCACCCACACCACCCTCGCCACCCTCGCCACCCACACCACCCTCGCCACCCTCGCCACCCTCGCCACCCTCGCCACCCTCGCCACCCTCGTCACCCCCACCACCCCTCCCCCCCACCAACCAACCCCCTGACCCCCTCCAAATTTCTCTATGGCGGCTGGCACGGTGGGTCAGAGCGGAGGGCACGGTGGTGGTGGTGGCTCAGAGCGGAGGGCACGGTGGTGGTGGTGGGTCAGAGCGGAGGGCACGGTGGTGGTGGCTCAGAGCGGAGGGCACGGTGGTGGTGGCTCAGAGCGGAGGGCACGGTGGTGGTGGGTCAGAGCGGAGGGCACGGTGGTGGTGGCTCAGAGCGGAGGGCACGGTGGTGGTGGCTCAGAGCGGAGGGCACGGTGGTGGTGGTGGCTCAGAGCGCCCGCCGCTCACCTCCGCGCAGCGCCATGACGTTGCGTAGCCCCCGCGCGCGAGCGCGCCGCAGCAGCTCCAGGACGGTGCCGCGCGTCTGCCCGGTGCAGGTGAGGTGCAGCACCGTTTCCAGGCCCGAGTAGTTGAGCGCCGTGCTGGCGATGGTCATGGAGGAGTTGGGGGAGTCGGAGCCGGGGTCGCCGGCCGGGTGCCACGTCACGTCCACAAACAGCGGCCCGCCCTGGGCCATCGCGTCAAACCTGGGGGTACCGTGGGGGGGGGGGGGGGGTACCGTGAGGGAGGGGTATGGTGGGGGCGCACAGGGAGTGGGGGGGGGTGGTAAACGTGTATCAGCTGAAGGTTCACCTGGTGCGGAGGGGTGGCGATTACCTGAACTGATCATGGGCCTCCCCCTAGGTCGACTCGGCCTCAAATGAGTACCTTGTACGATGTGTAAAAACATCCTCACTGGGGAGACAAAGGCGGCCGGGCGTGGTGTTGGCCACCCACCCCCTCATAGGTGCTCGCTAACAGCACTTGCCCCTGCAGTTTGTGAAGGCTACGCGGGGGCTCTTTGTCTGTCCCCGTTAGCGCACCGCATCTAGAACCCACCGAGTTCCGATTCCCGTGCGCGGCCACCGGCCGGTGACGATTGTCGGAGCCGGTTCCGTGCCTGCCCTAGGTCGACTCGGCCTCAAGACGGGACCCCGCCTGGGTGAGGCGTGCCGAAACATCGGCACCGTGGGAGGCAAAAGGCGGCCGGGCGGCCTGGCGAAGGCGACCCCGGTGGGGGGGGGTGTTATTGTCTTTGTCACCTGGCGATGAGGTTGGCCGACCCCTCCGCCGTCCTGGGCGGGAAGAACTCGAGAGAGAACCACGGAGCGCCGCCCGCCACCATCGCGTCGCGCAGGCGCACGCCGCCTCCCGGCGACGCCGACGCCGGCAACGCCGACGACGAGCGGCAGCTGCAGCAGGGGGAGCCGCGGACGTCGTGGCGTGAGCTCGGGGCTCCGTTCACCGTCGCCGCCCGCGGTTTCACCGGCGCCGACGCCGCCGCCGGCGGCTGCTGCTGCTGCGGAACCGCCGGCGCCGCCGGTTCACGGCGCTCACCGTGGGCGGCTACGTCGGCCATCGTGATGCGACGAGTCTCTCGGCTCGCTCGCTGGCACGGTTGGTCAGTCCGTCAGACGCTCGGTCAGTCGGTCACTCGCTGGCACGGCGAGTCGCTCGATCGCTCGGTCAGTCGGTCGCTCGATCAGTCGGTCAGTCAGTCGCTCGGTCGGTACAGTCGGTCGCTGGCACGGCCAGTCGCTCGATCGCCGAGTCAGTCGGTCAGTCAGATGCTCGATCGCTCGATCAGTCAGTCAGTCAGACGCTCGGTCGGTACAGTCGGTCGCTGGCACAGCCAGTCGCTCGATCGCTCGATCAGTCGGTCAGTCAGTCGCTCGGTCAGTCGGTCGCTGGCACGGCCAGTTGCTCGATCGCCGAGTCAGTCGGTAAGTCAGACGCTCGGTCGGTCGGAGTCACTTCCTCGGGTCGCTCGCTTATCTGGGGAGTAGGAGGAGACAGAGAGCGATAATCGACGATGGCGAGGGGGGGGGGGGTTACAGTGAAGGAGTCTCGTCGTGGTTCTCTCGCAGCAGCGTGGAGGCCGCGGGGGGGGGGGGGGGGGGGTCGTCGAGGTTCACCGACGGCCGCGGTGTGCGGGCGGCCTCCCGGCGGTGCCCCGGGGGAACCGGTTATAGCTGGATGCGCTATTTAAAAATGGGGGGAAAAAAAAGAAAAGCTATTTTTTTTATTTGAACAGTTAACGCGACGCCGCCCAGAAGGAAAGAAAAAAAACGCGCGCGCTTGAAACAACAAAAACAACAACAACAATCGGACCACGGGGAGAGAGAGGAAGTGGCACAGCGGAGGAAGGGGAAGGGGAGAAAGAGCCGGTGGCTGAGGCTCGAGGAGAGCGACGGAGGGGCAGGACGCGCCGCCACCGGCGAAGGCGGCCGCGGCGGCGGCGCCGGGCCAACCGCGTCAACTCGCAGCGCCGCCGCTCACGGCGACGGCCGCTAGCGGTGGGGAGGAACCGATTCTGGACACTACGTGTGTTGTGTGTGTTGTGTGTGTTGTGTGCGTGTGCGTGTGTGCGTGTGTGTGCGTGCACTAACACAAGCATCCATACCTGCCGGTTACTCAAAAATAAACACAACACACAAACTCTGTGCGAGTCCCAGCAGCCGGTTTGGCTAAGTTCGACTCCATTCACGTGCAGACAACGCAGCAGCAACACCACCACCACCACCACCGTAACAACAACAACAACCAGCCTGATGATGATGCTGCTTGTTGTAATTATAACCGGCGAAACCTCACGGTACTCGAACTGTAAATGTTACAGTGGGTTTAACTCTCCAACACGCAACCTGGTGTGTGCGCACGTTTTGTTTAGGCGACACAACCCTCACTCGGTGGCTTGTGTTGGCGTGTTGGCGTGTTCTACCGGCCACGTTCACATTCACGACGCGATCCAACCCGGAAAAAAAAAAACAAACCTCATTTACGGACGCCAGTACATGTCTGCCGACGTCCAAACACGCATCACGAAAAAAAAAACCCCCCCCACCAAATTCCTCCCCAAGGTACCGCGAAGACCGTCGATAAGATGGCCGGTGCTGGAAGGCGCTCGAGGTTCAATGGTAAAAAAAAAAAACCGGTTTAAAAAGTTAAAAAAAAACAAAAACACATTTCACTTGACTTTCGCGGACGGTGACCGCGTGCAACTCGCCGTGCCTGCCGGCGTGCGTGGGGGCGAATCCTACAAAAGCGCCCCGAGGGGAAGGACGCCGCCCGCGAGCCGGGGCTCACCGGGGCTCACCGGGGCCGGTAATCCCCGGTCGAGGTCGACACATCCACAGGAACTGCTCGCGAGGGATGCCACGAATCGCTCTTCGCCCGGAGGAAACGGAAAAAAATATTTTTAAAAAAAATACGATCTCATCGGAAAGTGATTCGCCGCTGGTGGCACCTCCTGCCCCGTGTTTTGACGCAGAACCGCACAGGGTCCCCCCCAGAGCAAGCTTTTTCGTTGTTTATACGATTGCTGGTGAGATGTTAACTACCTCGCCTGGTATACAGGAGGGCGTGGGTTCGATCCCGACCCTGCCGCCTGCTGCTGTATATTTATGGTTTTTGCGTGTCTCTCCGTGCTCGCGTGGATTTTTCTCCGGGTCCTCCGATTTTTTTCGCCACATTTAGAACCCAAGTGTGTTTAAAGTATTTGGCTGCTATACATTTCCACATGATTATAAGTATAAGGATACTTTGCTGAGCTATCATTTGTGATAGGCAGGTCGCTCCTGAAAAATAACTATAGTCGTGGGTTCGATCCCGGCCCCGGACGCCTGCGGTATATTTGGGGTTTGCACGTCTCTCTCTCTCTCCGTGGTTGCGTGGATTTAGCTCCGGGTCCCCCGTTTTTTTTCCCTCCACATTTAAATTCAGCATCACGTGTTTAGATTATTTGGATGCTATACATTCCACGCGACGGGTGAGCCACTTAGTTGGGCTATCATTTGCGGTAGCCAGGTCGCTTCTGAAGAAGAAGCTAATAGCTCAGTGGGCCTTGTAAAAAAAAAACCTGGTAAAGTATAAACTATATAGCTTCGTTTACGAGTCAGGATGTACGGATGTTGAACCTCTGTCGCACCCGTACGTAGCCAACCGCGCTAAATCGGAGGCGCGGGGGAAGGGCAACTAATGAGTCTGTCAATCGGGGCGAGGATTTAAAAGTGCGCCACAGCACCCCAGTGGCTTCCCAACATCGGTAAGGAAGAGAGCGTTCCAGACGGCCGCAGAAGCAGCGTCCCAGAGCGCCGCGCGACGACGCGGTGACCCGCACCGCCACCGCCGTCTTCGTTCGGCGGCTTGGCCAGAAGCAGCAGCCGCCGCCGCCGCCGCTGCGAGGGCGAGGAGCGGAGTTCACGTGATGGTTTATAGCTCCTTGACCGGGGGTCAGGCGAGCGCGAGGCCGAGGGTGGTGGGGCGGGGTTGAGTGGTGGCGGTCAGGTGAGGTGTACGTACGGCTGATGCGGGGGTATAGCAATGGGGGTCAAGGACGCCCCCGGCTTCAGTTTTTTTTATGTTTGCATCGCTCGGCAGGCGAGCTGGCGTGGGAGGCGGTGGGAGGCGGTGCGACGGTGACGCCGTGACGGTGACGCCGCGACGGTGACGCCGCGACGGTGACGCCGCGACGGTGACGCCGTGACGTGCGTCACCTTGGGTGACCACCAGGGGTTGTAATGGATAAACAACAGGCACGGGCCGGGCGAGCGGGGCAATGTAGCCGATAACGTTTCCTGCAAGTCGAGCAGCGTTAGCCCAGAGGAAACATTACACAGCGGCATCACAGGGTGATGGGGGGTCTGGGTAGAGAGGGGGTGGGTGGGTTGGTGGGTGGGGGTCTGGGTGGGTAGGGGTGGGTGGGTTGGTGGGTGGGGGTCTGGGTAGAGAGGGGGTGGGTGGGTTGGTGGGTGGGGGTCTGGGTGGGTAGGGGTGGGTGGGTTGGTGGGTAGGGGTCTGGGTGGGTGGGTTGGTGGGTGGGGGTCTGGGTGGGTAGGGGTGGGTGGGTTGGTGGGTGGGGGTCTGGGTAGAGAGGGGGTGGGTGGGTTGGTGGGTGGGGGTCTGGGTGGGTGGGTTGGTGGGTGGGGGTCTGGGTGGGTAGGGGTGGGTGGGTTGGTGGGTGGGGGTCTGGGTAGAGAGGGGGTGGGTGGGTTGGTGGGTGGGGGTCTGGGTAGAGAGGGGGTGGGTTGGTGGGTGGGGGTCTGGGTGGGTAGGGGTCTCTGTGGGTGGGGGTGGTGCGTTGAGGTGGAGGGAGCCGCACGCTAACAGGGCAAGGGTGAAGAGTTGAAAGGCGACTATGGGGGTGGGGCAGAGCAAGGGAGTGCGCGTTGGGGGAGTAGGAGACGGAGCGGTGGCGCAACGGTTAGCGCATTGCGCCACGAGCAACAGCGACCCAAGTCCCAAATTCCCCGCCCACCACCGGGGAAGTGTGTGTGTGTGCACGTGACTTCACTGTGTGTGTGCACGTGACTTCACTGTGTGTGTGCACGTGACTTCACTGTGTGTGTGCACGTGACTTCACTGTGTGTGTGCACGTGACTTCACTGTGTGTGTGCACGTGACTTCACTGTGTGTGCACGTGACGGTGTGTGTGTGCACGTGACGGTGTGTGTGTGCACGTGACGGTGTGTGTGTGCACGTGACGGTGTGTGTGTGTGCACGTGACGTGACGGTGTGTGCACGTCACGGTGTGTGTGTGCATGTGACGGTGTGTGTGTGCACGTGACGGTGTGCGTGTGTGCACGTGACGGTGTGCGTGTGTGCACGTGACGGTGTGCGTGTGTGCACGTGACGGTGTGTGTGTGTGTGTGTGCACGTGACTTCAGTGTGTGTGTGCACGTGACGTGACGGTGTGCGTGTGTGCACGTGACTTCACTGTGTGTGTGTGCACGTGACGTGCACGTGACGTGACGGTGTGCGTGTGTGCACGTGACTCCACTGTGTGTGTGCACGTGACGTGCACGTGACGTGACGGTGTGCGCCCACGTGGGAGTCTCCAGCACAGTGTGTAGACTGGAGCACGTGCAGTCTACTCTACAGTCTAGAACGGTGGGGGGGGGGGGTCTCGCTAGTCTGTCTCTAGAGGTGCGCGTCTCTTCAAAGCGCCCTCCCCGTGACGTTGTTCATCAAGGAGCAGCGCCGTCTATCCCTGTTCACCGCAGTGCATCGTTGGCGCGGCTCTTGAAAGATACCGAGGAGTGGGGGGGGGTTATCATAATTTTTTCACGGAATCCTGGTTGCAGACCCTTGGTCTAGAACAAGCAGCCTACTCTAGAGTCTGGACCACTCACAGCCTAGAGTCTGGAACACGGCCTAGAGTCTAGACCACTCAGAGTCTAGACTCTGAGTGGTCTAGACTCTAGGCCGTGAGTGGTCTAGACTTTATCCTCTGAGTCGTCTAGACTCTAGGCTTTGAGTGGTCTAGACTCTAGGCTCTGAGTGGTCTAGACTCTAGGCTCTGAGTGGTCTAGACTTTGTGTGGTTTAGACTCTAGGCTCTAGGCTCTGAGTGTGAACAACTCTCACCCTCTTCCAAGAAGACGTGCCTGGTCCACGTGGAAGAGTAGGCCAAAAACACCACCCCCCCCCCCCTTATCTCGAGCGGAGGCCCCCTTCCGCCAGCAGTGTCGCACCTTGCAGACGGGGGGAGGGGGGTCTCTGCACCTTTTAAGGCTGTGCGGAGCGAGGAGCGGTGGCGCTACGGTTAGCGCAGCGCGGCGCCCCAATAACGACCGGAGGCACTTGTGGACTCGACGTCGGCTGGCGAGGTTTTAAGTTACGGCCATCACTGATACGGACCCCAGACCCCACCCACCCACCACCCACCCACCTTCACCGGCGTGGTGAAGTATGGGGCCGTCCATAAATGACGTCACGCGATTTTGGACGATTTTTGACCCCCCCCTGCTCGTCACACGACGTCACAAAAAGTCAGACCCCCCCCTCAAATATGACGTCACAAAGCTCTAACCCCCCCCCCCCAAAAATAAAACATGCTTCAAATCGCTTTAAACTATTGTCATTGTAGTGCGTATTTAATGTGGCGCTGCACTCTGATGCTGTACGAGAAAACATTTATTAAAAAGTCTATTTAATTAAGTAGAACGTGTTGTCTATATTTATTTAAAGTTGCGCATTTTGATGTGACGTCACATTTCTCACCCCCCCCCGCCCCCTCTGTCACACATCGTCACAAATGTCTGAACCCCCCGCCACCACCCCCTAGGTGCGTGACGTCATTTATGAACGGCCCCTATGGTCAAACGCACAGCCCAATACCAACACGTTGTGTACGCGTCACTGGTGATCCCCCGTGTAGCCTTAACGGGGCTTTTGGTACAAGGCGCTGTCAGGCGAACAGCAGCAGCAGCACACCAGCACAACGCCCGGCCGCCTTTGTCTCCCCACACGTGGGTGCGTGCGTGCGTGTGGGTGCTACGTGCATGATTGGAACCGTACAAGCCTACAGCCAATTCACATTGTCCAGTCAATTTACACTGTACAATCAATTCACATTGTACAGCCAATTTACATTGTACAGACAATTTACACTGTACAATCAATTCACATTGTCCAGTCAATTCACATTGTCCAGCCAATTTATATTGTGGAGCCAATTCACATTGTCCAGTCAATTCACATTGTCCAGCCAATTCACATTGTCCAGTCAATTCACATTGTAGAGCCAATTCACATTGTAGAGCCAATTTACATTGTCCAGTCAATACATTGTCCAGTCAATTTACATTGTCCAGCCAATTCACATTATCCAGCCAATTCACATTGTAGAGCCAATTCACATTGTCCAGCCAATTCACATTGTAGAGCCAATTTACATTGTCCAGTCAATTTACATTGTCCAGTCAATTCACATTGTGGAGCCAATTCACATTGTCCAGCCAATTCACATTGTCCAGCCAATTCACATTGTCCAGCCAATTCACATTGTAGAGCCAATTCCCATTGTCCAGCCAATTCACATTGTAGAGCCAATTCACATTGTCCAGCCAATTTATATCAGTCGCCCGTTACAATCAGTCGATGCCACCGACACCACAAAAACGAACATCACTTACCCCGTAAGCCCCCAGCAGCAGGCGCGTCGAGGCATGGCGCTGCTGTTAGCGAGCAGCTATTGAAGCATGGACGAAGCGGTGGAGGTTGTCAATGTTTGACGAAGCTTCCATGCGCGCGCGGCCGTCTTTGTCTTCCCAAATGCTTGCTCAACGTCGTTGTTTACACCGCCACCACGTGTGTGTGTGTGCGCGCGCGCGTGTACACCGCCCGCTCTGTTGACATGACGATGTCCATTGACACACCAGCTCGTGTATGTGGGTGTGTTTGTTTACCACATGTACGGACGGCATCCACGTATATGTGGTGCTTCTCATCCACGGGCTTTGTATTCGTTAACACTTACCCGGCTTGGCTGGCCAACACTGAACTAATTGCTGCGCTGATAATATAGCGGGGATGGGGATGGGGGGAGGGTGAATGATAAGTTACCTTGTTGCTGCTGTGTGTTAGTCAGCGCGTGCCCGCTCCCAAACAGCCAGCCACTTCCAAAACTCTGAGATACAAAAGACGAGCGCTTGCGCTCTGCTCCCAGCTTATATAGGGCCAGGGGGAAACCACGCCCACTACCCCGGTAGGCCACGCCTTCATATAGGCAGGCACCCGCCCTCCAAGCACCAGACCGAGCCCCCATAGCGCCGGGCCACGCCTCCATATGAGTAAAGCACGGCCCACCCCAACGCACAGGTCACGCCCTTGACGCAACAGCACACGCCCACAACGCGCCCAGGACACGCCCCCCCAACGCACAGGTCACGCCAAGTCACGCCCACTTCACGCCAGGTCACGCCCTCCAAACGCGACAGGCCACGCCTCTGTCGGCGCCCGGCCCATGCCCTTACTGCCGCCTGATTGGCCCACGGCGATAATGACGTCACGTAGACCGCGTGTCGGGCGAATGCTTGCGGGTGCGGAGGGGGTGGAGCAATAAATGTCTGGGTGACGTCATCACCCAGGACGTCTTCTATAGGTCTAACAGCTCGCGTTCCGTCATGACGTCATGTCCATCAGCAATGTTGCGTGACGTCATTTACGCGTTCGTCCCTCGTGTGTCGCTGTACTGTGGCATTGGAACGCGCTATATATAAAAAGGAGTCATTGCCCGAAACGTCGCCTGTTATATGTTTTCCTTCCTTTTGAAGGCTACACAGTGTTAATGTATGTTAAACAGTGTTAATGTGTGTTCTTCACACAGTGTTAATGTTAAAGTGTTAATGTGTGTGGTACACACAGTGTTAATGTGTGTGGTACACACAGTGTTAATGTGTGTTGTACACAATAGTGTTAATGTGTATTCTTCACACAGTGTTAATGTAAAAGTGTTAATGTGTGTGGTACACAACAGTGTTAATGTGTGGTACACAACTGTGTTAATGTGTGGTACATAAAAGTGTTAATGTGTGTGGTACACAACAGTGTTAATGTGTGTTGTACACAACAGTGTTAATGTGTGTGGTACACAACAGTGTTAATGTGTGTTGTACACAATAGTGTTAATGTGTGGTACATTAAAGAGTTGATGTGTGTGGTACACAACAGTCTTAATATGTGTGGTACACAACAGTATTAATGTGTGTGGTACACAACTGTGTTAATGTGTGTGGTACACAACAGTGTTAATGTGTGTGGTACACAACAGTGTTGATGTGTGGTACACAACAGTGTTAATATGTGTGGTACACAACAGTGTTAATGTGTGGTACATAAAAGTGTTAATGTGTGTGGTACAAAACTGTGTTAATGTGTGTTGTACACAACAGTGTTAATGTGTGTTCTTCACACAGTGTTAATGTTAAAGTGTTAATGTGTGTGGTACACAACAGTGTTAATGTGTGTGGTACACAACAGTGTAAAGGTGTGTGGTACACGTCAGTGTTCATGTGTGTGGTACACAACAGTGGTCATGAGTGTGGTACACAACAGTGTTAATGTGTGGTACATAAAAGTGTTAATGTGTGTGGTACACAACAGTGTTAATGTGTGTGGTACACGTCAGTGTTCATGTGTGTGGTGCACAACAGTGTTCATGTGTGTTAATGTGTGCGGTGCACAACTGTGTTAATGTGTGTGGTACACGTCAGTGTTCATGTGTGTGGTGCACAACAGTGTTCATGTGTGTTAATGTGTGCGGTGCACAACTGTGTTAATGTGTGTGGTACACACAGTGTTAATGTGTGTGGTACACAACAGTGTTAATGTGTGGTACACAACAGTGTTCATGCGTGTTAATGTGTGTGGTACACAGCGGTGTTCATGTGTGCGGTGCACAACAGTGTTCATGTGTGTTAATGTGTGTGGTACACAACAGTGTTAATGTGTGTGGTACACAACAGTGTTAATGTGTGGTACACGTCAGTGTTCATGTGTGTGGTACACAACAGTGGTCATGAGTGTGGTACACAACAGTGTTAATGTGTGTGGTACACAACTGTGTTAATGTGTGTGGTACACAACTGTGTTAATGTGCGTTGTACACAACAGTGTTAATGTGTGTTGTACACAACAGTGTTAATGTGTGGTACACAACTTAATGTGGGTGGTACACAACAGTGTTAATGTGTGTGGTACACAACAGTGTTAATGTGTGGTACACAACAGTGTTAATGTGTGTGGTACACAACAGTGTTAATGTGTGTGGTACACAACAGTGTTAATGTGTGTGGTACACAACAGTGTTAATGTGTGTGGTACACAACAGTGTTAATGTGTGGTACACGTCAGTGTTCATGTGTGTGGTACACAACAGTGTTAATGTGTGCGGTACACAGCAGTGTTAATGTGTGGTACACAACAGTGTTGATGTGTGGTACACAACAGTGTTAATGTGTGGTACACAACTGTTAATATGGGTGGTACACAAGAGTGTTAATGTGTGGTACATAACAGTGTTAATATGGGTGGTACACAACAGTGTTAATGTGTGGTACATAACAGTGTTAATGTGTGTGGTACACAACTGTGTTAATGTGTGTGGTACACAACAGTGTTAATGTGTGTGTGGTACACAACAGTGTGAATGCAAAGTTAATGACGAACGTGTTGAGGTTGTTGGTGACGTGATGTTCACGGTGGCTAGATGTTAACTACCTCGCCTGGTATACAGGAGGTCGTGGGTTCGATCCCGACCCTGACACCTGCTGCTGTATATTTGGAGTCTGCGTGTCTCTCTCTCTCCCCGTGGTCGCGTGGATGTTTTCGGAATCCTCCGGGTTTAGCCCCCTCCACATTTAGCATCAACATCACGCGTTTAGATTATTTGGCTGCTATAAATTTACACGCGGTAAGCCACTTGGTTGAGCTATCATTTGCGATAGCCAGGTCGCTTCTGATAAGAAGCTAATAGCTCAGTGGGGCCTGATGTGGTACGAAATAAAAAATAGTTTAGATTTTTAAAAAGTGATTTGTTCACCTTTCCTATACTTTGCACGCCTATCATGTTTGTGTAACTGTTTGGTGTTGTGCCTACGATCAATCCTGGGTTTAACCAGGCTGGATTGTGTGAGGAGCTCACAAATCCTCGAAAGATCTGGACAAGGTCCCATCGGTGAGCTCCTCCGGCAGGCAAGGCTGCGTTGACTGGGTCATGTAGCCCGCATGCCCAGCCACCGCATGCCGAAACAGCTTTTGTTCGGCCGGATCGAAGGGGCTAAACGGGAGCGGCACGGGCTAGAGAAGAGATGGAGTGATGTGGTACAGGAGGACGTGGAGCTGAGTGGACTTGCCGATGACTGGTACCAGCGGTGTCAAGATCGGCCTCTGTGGAGGAGGCTCGTGAAGAACGCTACTGGGCAGTTGGAGGTAGTCGCCCTCCAACAACAACGGAGGGCGGAGGAGCGACGCCCACAACAACCAGCTGAGCGCCGGGTGGCTAAAGCACAGCAGGTTGGCACAGTAGGGGGCACAGGTGGTGCATCAGCCAGTCATCTCAGTCAGTCGACCCGTGGCACCTGGGTATACCACGTGACCCTCTGCCAGCGGGCGTTCGACACTTTACGTGGCCTCAAGGTGCACATGGCCTGGCACAAGCGTCGTGGTGACGTCACCGCCACTTAGTGGCGAATGGCGGTTGTTGGTGTGACGTTCTTACCCCGTGCCCTACTGGATATTGTGAAAAAGAGCTTTATAGCTCATCGGATTCCTCCTGCGAGGGAATCAAGTCGCGAGGGAATCAACTCGCGAGGGAATCGCCTCGCGAGGGGATCAAGTCACGAGGGAATCAAGCCACTTAGTGGCGAATGACGGGTGTTGTTGCTGAGTGGTGAGTTGGATAGTGGGTTTACTCTCCAACACTCCGACGTGCTGTACTCGTAACGAATTGGCACGTTCTGTTTACGTGACAAACCTTACTAATTGGCTGTGTCGGGTGGTGGTGGGTTTAACAACACATTTATATTCTATTATGGATAATTGAACACATAGGCTTTCACGAATTTGAGATAAATATATTTTTTTAACCGTTCGGATAGCTACAGACTTGCTACTTTGAAGTGAATCATCAAATTATACATTGTTAAAATGCATGCCTATACAGGTCACGATACTTCTACAGGGATTATCGTTGGTACAGCTATTTAGTGTACGCAGTTGACAGGAAGTACAATAACAATGGGCTTGCACAATGTACATGCATAATGTACATTGATTACCATAAAAATAACCCACTGGCAATGGATACCCACAGTCATTTATATGCATGCATTAATTCCCCCCCCCCCCCCACTTCGTGCAAGAAGAGCGCACAAGTGACGTCTTCACATCTACCCCTCTATATAGGGAACGACATAGGACTTCACAAGTCTGGCCGTCGCCTGATGAAGCTCGTTGCGAAACATCGTACTCACATTGCAAATGCTGCGGCTTGGCTCTCCAAGACACCACCGTTGTGCTGTACGAGTGTAGCGACTTAATTCGGAGACGCCAAGAGTTGGGGGCAGTTTTATTCAACGAGCACCCTCGGCACAGTACACATCCCACGCCGGTGACACTCTTCTGTACACAACTTCACGTGTGTCGCAAAGCCTATGCGCAACACTAGCCGTCACACACCCACGGCGCTGGACCGAGACAAAAGGCTACCGTTGAGCAGCGTAATATCGAGGGAAGTCGACGATGGCGACAAGCACGACAGCGACGGTGGCAACGATCTTCAACGGCACGACGGGGATCCCACTCTGCACGACAGCCCCGAGCTCTCGCTCAGGGCCCCCCTTTTATGCTCCCAGCGTGACCTCGCTCCGACCCAGGCCACGCCCCCTCTCTAGAAACTACCAGCAGGTTCCCCGGGCCTCCCCCATGTGCCCCTTCTGTAAACTTTTCCCCAGATATCCCCTCTGGTGTTTCACCTGGCCTACTGACGTCAGGGCTGCCACAGATCCCCTTCCCCCGCCAGCAGCCAGCGCTATGCTGCTACATTACTTATTCTATGCCACTACATGAGTAACGAATGGGCACGTTCTGTTTACGTGGCAAACCTTACTAATTGGCTGTGTCGGGTGGTGGCGGGTTTAACGACACACTTATACATTTACGCGATCTAACCACAAAAAACCCCCCTGGATTATGGATGATATCCGTGACGAAAGCCCTACTACCTTTCATCCCAAACGGTTTACCCCGTATTCTTGTACAGGGAAATTGAGTTTTCAGGACCATACGGCGTATAGCCGCTTCAATACGGGCAACAGGATGTGTTTTTGTCTATTTGTGTTTCTTGTGATGGGACTATAGGATGAACGTTGAGATTTATAAGGGCACAGGGTGACCAAAAATGTGTCACGTAAACAAAACGCGGCAATTTTAGTTACTAGTTCAGCACTAACCGGTTGTGTGTTGTAGAAGTAAACCCATTACATTTACAATTATAGTGTAGTGTATCATGTAGTGTATAGCAGTGTATAGTAGTGTAGTGTTCGATTTCACTCGGACAACTTGTCTTTCTTCGAACACCGTACAATATCCAGGTCGCCACGGCTCGCTCGCCGTGCTTCACCCGACTCGCTCGCCACCTTTGTCTCTCCACTCCCCACGATTACTTCGCTTGCTCCGCACTCAGCGACTCCGCACTCAACGACTCCGCACTCAGCAACTCCGCATACAGCAACTCCGCACACAGCGTCTTCGCACTCAACGACTCCGCACTCAGCAACTCCGCATACAGCAACTCCGCACACAGCGTCTCCGCACACAGCGTCTTCGCACACAGCGACTTCGCACACAGCGTCTTCAGCTCCGCTATCGCTACACTCTCTCCACTACTGGCTATTCTCGTCTCCAGCTCCGCTATCGCTACGTTCTCTCCACTGCTAACTACTTCTCTTCTTCAGCTCCGCTATCGTTATGCTCACTCCACTGCTGGCTATTCTCTTCAGCTCCGCTTCACACTCTGTTTCCAAACTCCGTCTCCAACTGTTTCCAATTCTGTCTCCAAACTCTCCTCCAAACTCCACGTCTTGCCTCGTCCAGCTTCCAACTCCAACTCCCCCAAGCTCTCCGCTCTTCAACCTCTCTCCAAGCTCTCCATCATTCAACCCATCTCCAAGCTCAACTCCCTTCAACTCAACTCTCCTCTGTTGACTCCGACTACCGCTCTTATACCCGCTCTCATTACACCCCCAATTAATTAACCCTCGTCCCAACGGCGCTCCGCGTGACCGGCTGCACCTGTTTCTCGCCAGACTTCCAGACGCCTCTCCAGCCCCGGCAACAGCACCAACCAATCACAGCCGTCCACGGCTACCCCAGCTGAATTGCCCTAACATAACCTGCACTGTATTCGCCTTCACTACAGGCTGACCCAAGATAACCCGTACTGTCTGTGTGATTATGTAATCACGCTGTTTCCACAACGCACCTTCGTACTCCACTACATCACCCCCCCCCACCCCCGTGATAAAAAAAATCTAGCCGTCCCGGCTACGACGACACTTCGACCTCTGGGTAGTGGAGTACCTAGGACATAACAACGAACAACAACCATAACAACGCATCACAGAAAAAACATGTACAACAGCCGTACGAGGCGTAAACGTCAATAGAAAGTTCTTCATCGGGAGCAAGTTCCAGTGGCCAGTCTTCAACGAGTTCGCGTGGCCGAGCCCCCAGGGGAGGCGAGCACGCGCTCCACTCCCCCCTTCAAGTCCACATCCAGCCAGCACAACCGGCGACTCCAAGGGCGGCAGGCGCAGGAATCCTGTGACGAGAGAAACCAACCCTCCTGAGGCATCACTCGATGAACACTCGCCTCGGCTCGTCGGACACAACAGTCACCCGGCCAGGGAAGTGGAGATGATCAATTCCGACCGGCGGAAGGAACCAAAATACACATTCTACAATCAACCCATAATCACACAAATACCCATGCACACACACAATGACGACCGCATGCTTGGACGGCAATGCCGCAATCCCCGCGCATCCGCATTTCTCCGCGGTTCTCCCCGCACTCCCATCCCAGTATACTCCTCTGGGAATCATAACAGACAACGTATTTCGCACACTCCGACGCCTCTGCGCGTCGCCGCCGTTCGTGACACGAATCGGCCGTAGCGGGGGAATCTTAAACCAGTGTTTCTCCAAGACTTGCGTTGCCGCAATCAGCTGCCCAAACCGAGTTGAGAAGACACATCGTTACCTCACTGTACAACATGCATCCTGACAACTGAGGAGGGCCTCAACCTCCGGGCCGTCAGGTCAAACCATCATCCATTGCATGACGGGACCACACTCCAGTGTTAGACACTCAACACTTACTGGGCCATCCTGGTCAGGATCTGCGCCCCAAGAGATTTGACAGCCAGCACAATACCAAATCAATGGCAGCATGTCATCATCGCCAATGTCGAACAGGCACGTACAATTTCGATTTAAAGCTTTCGTGACTGCAAGGATTCATCTTCTTTGGTACTTTCGGTAAAGTCACGTAGAATGAGAATAAAATAATACGTTCATAAAATAAAATAACAATAAAATTCTCACGACGTTTCGGCCACGACACAAGTGGCCTTCTTCAGGTGAAAGGAACAGACCTATCGGGACGACAGAGCTTCAATGAACGTTAAGGTTTGTAGCGTCGCTGGTTTAGAGAAGTGAGGCACCTTGACAAAGGGGTTTACATATCAAACAGGATAATGTAACATTGAAATAGCTGAGTGATTAGCTTGTGACTGGTCACAGAAATGGCTATGTTAAAGTCAAAGCCTACACATCCACAGAGGCACCTAGTACAAATCAAACAGGAGAATTTAGCATTGAAATAACTGAGTGATTAGCTTGTGACTGGTCATAGAAATAGCTATGTTAAAGTCAAAGCCTACACATCCACAGAGGCACCTAGTACAAATCAAACAGGAGAATGTAGCATTGAAATAGCTGAGTGATTAGCTTGTGACTGGTCGCAGAAATGGCTATGTTAAAGTCAAAGCCTACACATCCACAGAGGCACCTAGTACAAATCAAACAGGATAATTTAGCATTGAAATAGCTTAGTGATGAGCTTGTGACTGGTCACAGAAATGGCTATGTTAAAGTCAAAACCTACACATCCACAGAGCCACCTAGTATAAATCAAACAGGAGAATTCAGCATTGAAATAACTGAGGGATTAGCTTTGTGACTGGTCATAGAAATAGCTATGTTAAAGTCAAAGCCTACACATCTACAGAGGCACCTAGTACATGGACGCCAAAGGGGCTGCAACAACTCGACTATCATATAGTAAACCGATGTGAAAAAACCCAAGTCTAAATTACATCAATAAAATAAATGTACTCAATATATTCTTCAATAAGCTGAGCTATTAATAGTAACTGGGTATACACTACACTATATAATGAATACCATATAGTAAACCAATAAAAACTAAAATATAAACTACCTCAATGATTTATTGATAACATTGATAACATGCTAAATTCTCCTGTTTGATTTGTACTAGGTGCCTCTGTGGATGTGTAGGCTTTGACTTTAACATAGCTATTTCTACGACCAGTCACAAGCTAATCACTCAGCTATTTCAATGCTAAATTATCCTGTTTGATTTGTACTAGGTGCCTCTGTGGATGTGTAAGCTTTGACTTTAACATAGCTATTTCTACGACCAGTCACAAGCTAATCACTCGGCTATTTCAATGCTAAATTCTCCTGTTTGATATGCAAACCCCTTTGTCAAGGTGCCTCACTTCTCTAAACCAGCTTAAAAGACGCTACGAATCTTAACAACGTTCATTGAAGCTCTGTCGTTCCGACAGGTCTGTTCCTTTCACCTGAAGAAGGCCACTTGTGTTGTGGCCGAAACGTCGTGAGAATGTTATTGTGTTATTTTATTTTATTAATTTCTTATTTTATTCTCATTCTACGTGACTTTACCGAAAGAACCAAAGAAGAGGCACGCACGATTTGCGACGATCCCAAATACCCAACGGTCACCACAATACACTTCACATCCCGCATCAGTGCCCATTATGTCAGATACTCGCATTGCAGCACACAGCTGTACCAACCGAGTTGAGAGCAAAAGCAACTATACACAATCCCACGAATCGCCGAATAAGGTAATACAGTACACGCAGCATATACAGTCCGATACAATGAATATCTTGGCAACAATAACGATCAAAGTTTCTCACAGTCTCACGTATAACCAATCACAAGCGAAGCTCCATACAGCATATACAATAACAATCGCGAATCATTAACACGGCAACCCACAGAATATTTAAAGGGCCTCGGGACACTCGACACACACACGAATTAATCATTCACAACCCAATCAGATAACACTCCCGATGCCATAACCACGCACACGAGCACAGACAATGCGTTCATCCTACATTCACACAGTCAGAAACCCCGTTCAGCAGCCCAGCGGTCAACAAAAACCCACACGCAAAAACAACAACAACAACCCAGCGCACGCAAGATGGGTGAGGTGTGTGTTTAGGGCTGGGTGCGTTGTGTCACAACTCGCGTGAGAGGCTGTGAGGAACTCGAAGCACGGCATCCTCTTGCGACAGGATGCCCCCAAGATGGCTGAACATCTTCCTCCACAGGCGTTGAGAACGGCGGGACGGCGTTTCGGCGGGAACCACGTCCCGACCGGCCGCCACGATGGCGGTCGCGCGTGCACGATGCGCACAATTTTCCCGGCCCGGCACCCGCATTAGCGGCGGCGGCGGCATTCTTTCTCCTCCAGCTCCGGCGCTCTCCCTTTCGACGGCGGCGAAGCAGCAGCGTGACGTGCGTCCCGCTGCCCCGCCTGCAGCGCCGCGGGAGGTGCGGCTCCTTCGTCGGCGTTTCCCGGCGGCGCGGGAACGGCAGCGGGCTGGCTTAGCCCTGTCGGCAACGCTCGTTCTGCCCGCCGGGGGAGCGGCACCCACTTGCCCCGATGCGGCAATCACGTTCACCTCGTTGTCGTCGGACGAGTCCGTCAGCACGTCCCTTCTCTTGGCCAACGTCTTCCACATGTCGGCGTGGTTCGTAGACATTCTGACACCAAATGTGGTGTTCGATTTCACTCAGACAACTTCTGTCTTTCTTCGAACACCGCTTTATTTACAACTCTCAGCATGTCCTCCACGTTTCACAGTATCCAGGTCACCACGGCTCGCTCGCCGTGCTTCACTCGACTCGCTCGCCACCTTTGTCTCTCCACTCCCCACGATTACTTCGCTTGCTCCGCACTCAGCGACTCCGCACACAGCAACTCCGCACTCAGCAACTCCGCACACAGCGTCTTCGCACACAGCGTCTCCAGCTCCGCTATCGCTATGCTCTCTCTCCACTGCTAACTACTTCTCTTCTTCAGCTCCGCTATCGCTATGCTCACTCCACTGCTGGCTATTTTCTTCAGCTCCGCTTCCCACTCCGTTTCCAAACTCCGTCTCCAAACTCTGTTTCCCACTCTGTCTCCAAACTCTCCTCCAAACTCCACGTCTTGCCTTGTCCAGCTTCCAACTCCAACTCCCCTAAGCTCTCCGCTCTTCAACCTCTCTCCAAGCTCTCCACCATTCAACCCATCTCCAAGCTCAACTCCCTTCAACTCAACTCCCCTCTGTTGAGTCCGACTCCCGCTCTTATACCCGCTCTCATTACACCCCCAATTAATTAACCCGCGTCCCAACGGCGCTCCGCGTGACCATCCGCACCTGTTTCTCGCCAGACTTCCAGACGCCTCTCCAGCCCCGGCAACAGCACCAACCAATCACAACCGTCCACGGCTACCCCAGCTTAATTGCCCCAACATAACTTGCACTGTATTTGCCTTCGCTACAGGCTTACCCAAGATAACCCATACTGTCCGTGTGATCATGTAATCACGCTGTTTCCACAACGCACCTTCGTACTGCACTACAGTAGTGTAGTGTATAATATAGTGTAGTATACTAGTATAGTGACTTCAGCTGAGTTGCAGACGTGTACTTGGAGGCAACACATTTAATTAACTCCAACACATGGGGTAACTTCCCCTTAATAGAATAACAACCTATGGTGGTGACCACGAGGCTGAATACACTAATTACAACGTGACTAGCTACTATGGACCGGGACCGCAAATCGGGTCCAAGTCCACGTGTTGGAGACTCGTTGAGCGGAGAACGTAGGACGTAGACAAAGGTTTCTTCAGGATGAACAACAACAACGCCGGTCCCTCTGGGGGACCCGGCTTTTATTCTCTGCGGCGTGGCCGGCTCCGCCCTTGGCCACGCCCACCTTCCAGAATCCTTGAAAAGGATCTGGATGCTAACCACGGGACCACCCCCAGCCCCCATCTGGGCCCCTTTGTAGACTTAACCGGTCATGTGTCCTCTCGGGTCAACCAGAGTGCCATGGCCTTTAGTAACCTCATTCCTACGGCCGGCACTCCCACACCCTGTCCTGTAGGGGCTGGCACTGCACGCCAAGCGTGGTGCCATTTAGCGCCATCAATCAGCGCTCACCGGGCCTCTCTAGGGCCGGCACTGCACAGTGACATCCCGCGATGTCGCTACACTAGTTTAGCACTAACTGGTTGTGTTGGAGAAGTAAACCCACTACAACATTTACAATTCGTTACTAGTACAGCACTAACCGGTTGTGTGTTGGAGAGTAAACCAACTACAACATTTACAATTCGTTACTAGTACAGCACTAACCGGTTGTGTGCTGGAGAGTTAAACCCACTACAACATTTACAATTCGTTACTAGTACATCACTAACAGGTTGTGTGTTGGAGAGTAAACCCACTACAACATTTACAATTCGTTACTAGTACAGCACTAACTGGTTGTGTGTTGGAGAGTAAACCCACTACAACATTTACAATTCGTTACTAGTACAGCACTAACTGGTTGTGTGTTGGAGAGTAAACCCACTACAACATTTACAATTCGTTACTAGTACAGTACTAACCGGTTGTGTTGGAGAGTAAACCCACAACAACATTTACAATTCGTTACTAGTTCAGCACTAACCGGTTGTGTTGGAGAGTAAACCCACTACAACATTTACAATTCGTTACTAGTTCAGCACTAACCGGTTGTGTTGGAGAGTAAACCCACTACAACATTTACAATTCGTTACTAGTTCAGCACTAACAGGTTGTGTAGGAGAGTAAACCCACTACAACATTTACAATTATAGTGTAGTGTATAGTAGTGTTGTGTATAGTGTAGGATACTAGTTCAGCTCTAACTGGTCGTGTGTTGGAGATATAAACCCACGACGTTTACAATTATAGTGTAGTGTATAGTGTCGTGTATAGTGTAGTGTATCTTGTAGTAAATTCTCCTGTTTGATTTGTACTAGGTGCCTCGGTGAATGTATATGCTCTGACTTTAACATAGCTATTTCTGCGACCAGTTACAAGCTAATCACCCAGCTATTTCAATGCTAAATTCTATGCTAATTCCTTTGTCAAGGGGTGCCTCTGCGGATGTGTATGCTTTAACTTAGCTATTTCAATGCTAAATTCTATGCTAATTCCTTTGTCAAGGGGTGCCTCTGCGGATGTGTATGCTTTAACTTTAACATAGCCATTTCTGTGACCAGTCACAAGCTAATCACTCAGCCATTTCAATGCTAAATTCTATGCTAATTCCTTTGTCAAGGCGCTTTGTTTCTTCTCACAATGCTTAAAGGTCGCGAGCTGAGCGTGGCTTTTTCACTCCAGCGCTGTCCTCCAGACAGTCTCGTCCCTTCACCTGATGAAGGCCGCTTGTGTTGTGGCCGAAACCTCGTGAGAATATTATTGTGTTATTTTATTTTATCAATTTATTATTTTATCCTCATTCTACGTGACTTTACCGAAAGAACCAAATAAGTTGTAGTATACTAGTTCAGCACTAACCGGTTGTGTGTTGGAGAAGTAAATCCGCTACAACATTTACAATTCGAGTAGTAACCGTGACATTTTGCCGGTTTTTACAACAACCAGCATCCTCAGGTGAAAGCCAGAGCTGTTTACTAATTGGCTGTGTCGGGGTGGTGGAGGGTTTAACTACACACATTGTATATTTACGCGATCTCACCCACTAATAATCCCCCCCTTCTACTTTGGTCATATAATGCCCAAGGGAAAGCCAATCGGAGTCAAGACGGTGGCCTAATATGTTGGGATTTTTCCGATCCACCAAATCGTCTCTTATCGATCCAGAAATCAGCCGTTCGAGATTTGTATCGTAAAAAAACATGACCGATCGTTCCAGTATTCCTTACTGGTGTAGTGACATTGAATGAGTCACTGTAGCGCGTGGCGCTGGGAGATTGGTAGACAATGGAATTATGGGTAGCAGCTCGTTCTACCAGTTGGACCCGTGGGTCAAGCCCGGACCCTTCTGGGGGGGGATCCAGAAGGGGGCGTGGCCGAGGGCGGATCCTAGCCACGCTGGGGAGAATAAAAGGCGAGCTCCGACTCCTAGTCGGGGCTGCTGCCATCGGGAATGGAACTCGTCATGCTGGTTTAGTCGCTGTCTTTACCTCTTCAAGCCGTGGGTCTGGAAGCATGTTGGCTGTCCCGAGCCAGTATGGAGTTATCCCCTATGGCTGTGACAGCCGGAATAAACACGAGGGATAACGCCTCCTCCTCCTCGTGTCTCTGAATTAGTACACTTCACTGGTACGCCCAAATGGTCCACACACGGCGCCTAATAACATTGGCGGTCATGTTATTATTCATCCTGTCATTATATCTTGAAAAAATAGCATAGGTTTGAACCTATTCTGTCTACACGCATTGTAAAGAGTAGACACGCATTGTAGACAGTAGACACGCACTGTAGACAGTAGACACGCGTTGTAGACAGTAGACGCGTTGTAGACAGTAGACACGCACTGTAGACAGTAGACACGCGTTGTAGACAGTAGACACGCACTGTAGACAGTAGACACGCACTGTAGACAGTAGACACGCATTGTAAACAGTAGACACGCACTGTAGGCAGTAGACACGCGTTGTAGACAGTAGACACGCACTGTAGACAGTAGACACGCACTGTAGACAGTAGACACGCGTTGTGGACAGTAGACACGCACTGTAGACAGTAGACACGCACTGTAGACAGTAGACACGCACTGTAGACAGTAGACACGCGTTGTGGACAGTAGACACGCACTGTAGACAGTAGACACGCGTTGTAGACAGTAGACACGCACTGTAGGCAGTAGACACGCACTGTAGACAGTAGACACGCGTTGTAGACAGTAGACACGCGTTGTAGACAGTAGACACGCGTTGTAGACAGTAGACACGCGTTGTAGACAGTAGACACGCATTGTAGACAGTAAACACGCGTTGTAGACAGTAGACACGCACTGTAGACAGTAGACACGCACTGTAGACAGTAGACACGCGTTGTAGACAGTAGACACGCACTGTAGACAGTAGACGCGCATTGCCTTTGAAACTACAGCGCCTCCTCCAATCAGCGATGGGCCGTTGCAGGTGCTGCGCCTTCAACCCGCAGCAAATAAATAAATAATCCGCGCCAAAGCGGTCGGCAGTCGCTTAGACCGGCGATTACGATTCGTTGATTTATATTCCGTAGTGCGCATAAGGGAGTCGAGGGCGAGCGATTGGACGCCGCGGCGCCACGTGACGACCCGGAGACGCGCGTCCCATTGGTTGAAAGTAGCCCGGAGGGCTGCGTGCGGACTGGGATTTGTAAACCGTCCGCCCACCCCGCCCCCAGCCGGTACACCTGGACACGTGTCACAGGTGACGAGTGGTTCGCGTGGACACGGAGACACCACATAGACAACACACAGAGACACCACAGAGACACAGAGACACCACAGATACAACACACAGACAGAGACACCACATAGACAACACATAGATAACACAGAGACACAGAGACACCACATAGACAACACACAGAGACACCACAGAGACACAGACACCACATAGACAGAGACACCATAGACACATAGACAACACACAGACAGAGACACCACAGAGACACCACACAGATAGAGACACCACACACAGAGACAACGCACAGAGACACCACAGAGACACATAGACACCACACAGAGACACCACAGAGACACAGAGACATCACATAGGCAGAGACACAGAGACACCACATAGACACATAGACACCACACAGAGACACAGAGACACCACAGACAGAGACACCACAGAGACACAGAGACACCACACAGACACCACATAGACAGAGACACAGAGACACCACAGAGACACAGAGATACCACACAGAGACAACACACAGAGACACCACACAGAGACACCACAGAGACACCACATAGACACATAGACACCACACAGAGACACAGAGACACCACACAGACAGAGACACCACATAGACAGAGACACAGACAGAGACACCACACAGAGACACCACACAGACAGAGACACCACACAGACAGAGACACAGAGACACCACATAGACACAGACACCACACAGACAGACACGGAGACACCACACAGAGACACAGAGACACCACGGAGACAGAGACACAGAGACACCACACAGAGACACCACACAGACAGAGACACAGAGACACCACACACAGACAGAGACACCACGGAGACAGAGACACAGAGACACCACACAGAGACAGAGACACCACACAGAGACAGAGACACCACAGAGACAGAGACACAGAGACACCACACAGACAGAGACACCACACAGACAGAGACACAGATACACCACACAGATAGAGACACAGAGACACCACACAGACAGAGACACAGACACAGAGACACCACACAGAGACACAGAAACACCACACAGACAGAGACACCACACAGAGACACAGAGACAGAGACACCACACAGAGACACCACACAGAGACACCACACATACAGAGACACCACACAGACAGAGACACCACACAGACAGAGACACCACACAGACAGACATAGAGACACCACACAGACAGACATAGAGACACCACAGAGACATCACAGAGACATAGACACAGAGACACTACAGAGACATCACAGAGACATAGACACAGACATAGAGACACTACAGAGACATCACAAAGACATAGACACAGACATAGAGACACTACAGAGACATCACAGAGACATAGACATAGACACAGACATAGAGACACTACAGAGACATCACAGATGCACATAGACACAGACATAGAGACACTACAGAGACATCACAGAGACATAGACACAGAGACACTACAGAGACATAGACACAGACATAGAGACACTGCACAGACATCACAGATGCACATAGACACAGAGAGACACTACAGAGACATCACAGAGACATAGACACAGACACAGAGACATCACAGAGACATAGACACAGACACAGATACACCACAGAGACACCACAGAGACATAGACACAGACACAGAGACACTACAGAGACATAGACACAGAGACACTACAGAGACATCACAGAGACATAGACACAGACACAGAGACATCACAGAGACATAGACACAGACATAGAGACACTACAGAGACACTACAGAGACATAGACACAGAGACACTACAGAGACACTACAGAGACATAGACACAGACACTACAGAGACATCACAGAGATATAGACACAGAGACAGAGACACTACAGAGACATCACAGAGACACAGACACATCACAGAGACATGGACACAGACATAGAGACACTACAGAGACACCACAGAGACATAGACACAGATATAGAGACACTACAGAGACATAGACACAGACATATAGACACTACAGAGACATCACAGAGACATGGACACAGACATAGAGACACTACAGAGACATCACAGATCGTGCTTATTTCTCACACATTAACATCAGGCAATGATATCAGCCACTGGGATGTTGGTATGTGTCTAGGGGTGTCTGGACTGTTACTCAGATTAATAACAACCTTGTCAACGTGTAACTTTGTAATGTGTTTATCTGGCGCCGACCTCGATGTGGCGGCGGCTCTGAGATCACACATTAACATGCTAATTTATCACATTAACATGCTCATTTATCACATTAACATCATGCTAATTTATCACATTAACATCAAGCCAATTTCTGACATTAACAGCATGCTAATTTCTCACATTAACATCATGCTAATTTATCACATTAACATCAAGCCAATTTCTCACGTTAACATCATGCTAATTTCTCACATTAACAGCATGCTAATTTCTCACATTAACATGCTATTTTTTTACATTAACATAATGCTAATTTCTCATATTAACATGTTAATTTCTCACGTTAACATCATGCTACCTTTTACATTAACATCATGTTAATTTCCAACATTAGCATCATGCTAATTTCTCACATTAACATCATGCTAATTTCCCACATTAACATCGTACTAATTTCCCACATTAACATCATGCTAATTTCTCACATTAACATCATGCTAATTTCCCACATTAACATCGTGCTAATTTCTCACATTGACATGCTAATTTCCCACATTAACATCGTGCTTATTTCTCACATTAACATCATGCTAATTTCCCACATTAACATCATGCTAATTTCTCACATTAACATCATGCTAATTTCTCACATTAACATCATGCTAATTTCTCACATTAACATCACTAGCCCCGCCCACGTTGTTTACGACCCTTGGGCTACGCCCATTTTAAACCTTGAAAACAGCCTGCCTCAGCGGCGTTCACCCTCTTTTATCCTCCTGGTGACGAAACGTCGTAGCTTTTTGTTTCTTTTATTTTAATTCATTTCAACCCATCTACGTGACTTTACCAAAAGACCCAAAGAACATGAATTCCTCCAGTCACGAAAGCTTTAAGTCAAAATTTATATACTACACACGATACACTGCACTAGACTACTATACACTGTGCTATACACCACACTACTATACACCACTATACACTACACTACTATACACCACTATACACTACACTACTATACACTACACTATACACCACTATACACTACACTATACACCACTATACACTACACTATACACCACTATACACCACTATACACTACACTACTATACACTACACTACCATAAACCACTATACACTACACTATACACTACTATACACTACACTACTATACACCACTATACACTACACTACTATACACTACACTACCATACACCACTATACACTACACTATACACCACTATACACTACACTACTATACACCACTATACACTACACTATACACCACTATTATACACTACACTATACACCACTATACACTACACTATACACCACTATACACTACACTACTATACACTACACTACTATACACTACACGATACACTACACTACTATACGCTACACTATACACTACACTATACACTATACACCACTATACACTACACTACTATACGCTACTTGCCACTAGACACTACTACACACTACGCTACTAAAAACAATCTGGCCATGTCTCGCAACCCCCCAGGGGCTTGCGTGCACCTCAAGAGCAACCCGCGTAGGCAAAGGACCCTCTCATTAGCGAGTCTCGAGAAACAAACTGAACCGTGTCGCTGCTACGGCCGCTGCCGCCGCTGCTGCTGCTGCCGCTGCCTTGCTGCGCTGTCCTTCCTTCCTGCAATTGTCGCTCCGCCGTTGACGGATTTCCGTCGCCGCACCAGACAGGAACGTGACGTTGAGGAGCCTCGTGCTGTGCCACAGCATCGCCTGGAACGCCGCCACGCGGAGCCGGAGATCTCACCGGCACCCGGCTGGCCGCACCACGCAGAGCCGGAGATCTCACCAGAACCCAGCTAACCGCACCACGCAGAGCCGGAGATCTCACCAGAACCCAGCTAACCAAACCACACGGAGCCGGAGATCTCACCAGAACCTAGCTGACCGCACCAGGCGGAGCCGGAGATCTCACCAGAATCCAGCTGACCGCACCACGTGGAGCCGGAGATCTCACCAGAACCCAGCTAACCAAACCACGCGGAGCCGAAGATCTCACCGGCACCCAGCCCCCGGCCAAGCGGCCGACGCGGCACACCTTCCGGTTGGCTCCATACGGCGCGGAAGACAGAGGTTCAACTCTACGCACGTTAACAACGCAGCTCGCCACAAGCCAAGGAAGCTTCCACAGCTGTCCACGGCTGTCCACAGGCCTTGCCGCCCCCACGCCCGCGCCCCAAAGAAACTTTCAGGACGTCTCCTGCCCCCCCCCCCCCGTTAAACCTCGACCGCGGCTGGCGAGTGTGAGCGAGTCGCCGTACGGGTGAGCGGGCGAGTCAATTTGTGAACATTTTGTGAGCGGGTGAATGGGTGGGGTGAGCGAGCAAGCGAGCGACTGAGAAAGTTAGCGAGTGCGTGAGCAGGTGAGTGAGCGAGCAACAACAGAGCGAGCAAGTGGGAGTTCACGAGCGAGCAAATCGAGAGAGTGCGTGAGAGAGCATGTGAATGAATGAGTGAGTTAGCGAGCGAGTGTGTATGCGAGTGAGCAGTCGAACGAGTGAGCAATCGAGCGAGTGTGCGAGCGAACAATCGACTGAGCGAGCGAGGAGTTCCGTCGCCACCGGTGAGGTCGTGCGTCCGGGCGGGAGCCCGTGGTTGTCCGCGATGCCGCGCCGTGCCGCGTGGGCCGGGCTGCAGCTGCTGCTGCTGGTGGCGGCCGTGCCGCTGCAGACGCTCATCGTACAGTGGAGTGGCAACAACGCCTTCCAGAGGCTGCACGCCATGCGCTGGTAACGCATCGCACCACGCGCGGACCACGCGGCACGCACACAACGCGCACGACCCACAACCCCCCTGCCCCGACACCCGGGCACCACTGAACTCAAAACTATTTTTGATTTCACCCGGTGTAAGGCCCCACTGAGCTGTGTGGCTCTTTTTTTCAGAAGCGACCCGGCGATCACAAATGATTGCTCAACAAAGTGGGCTCATCATCATCATCACCACCACCACCACCATCATCGCGGTCAAATAATCCAAACGTTGATTCTAAAATGTGGAGGGGAAAAAAAACGGAGGACCCGTAGAAAAATCCACACGACCACGGGGAGAGAGAGAGAGAGACACGCAGACTCCGCATACACAAAGCAGGCGTCAGGGTCGAGATGGAACCCACGACCTCCTGCGTACCAGGCGAGGTAGTTAACATCTTCCAGCCACCGCGGACCTCTCGACGCGTTCGCCAAAACCTCCGTGTCCTCCTCCGGCGTGGCGCGTCGCAGTGACGGGCAACTTCGGTCGCAATTGATAACCGGCGCCAGCTCGCTGAACGCACGGCAGTGTCGTCGTGCCGACATCGGCGGGCGCTCGGCCACTCCAAGAGAATTGTCACGCGCAAGGCTGTCCGTGGGGGGCGGCGGCCGCGGCGGCGGCGGCGGTGGCGGTGAGCTTCTTTGCGTTGCCGCCCCGCCAGGCTCACGGAGGAGTTGGGGGGACTGCGGCAGCGGCTGCTGAGACCGGTGCCGTGGCTGTCGTGGGCTCGCGGCTTCGTGCGGCACGCGCGGTGAGAGCCGCCAACCCCCACCGCCACACGCGCACACACACAGACACACACACACACAGACACACACACAGACACACACACACACACAGACACACACACACAGACACACACACACAGACACACACACACAGACACACACACACAGACACACACACACAGACACACACACACAGACACACACAGACACACACGCACACAGCCCCAGTGTTGATGATGTTGATGGCGATGGTGCCGGTGGTGTTGATGGTGCCGATTGATGGTGGCAGCACGGCGCTGGGTGAGGGGGAAGAAGAGGATGCGATGGGGGAGTGCGCTGCCTTGGAAGTTCTCCGACTGGAGGAGATAGACGGACACTTTGCCAGTAAAACGCACGCACACATGCGCACACACACGCCCGTATACGTGCGCACACACACACACGCGCACGCACGCATGCCCATACGCACGTGTACGCACGCACACCAAAGCACACACGCATGTACACACACGTGCCCATGTGTGTATGCACACACCTGCATACAAAGCAAAGGACCCCCGTATAGCCTTAACAGACTGTAGGGGCAAGTGCTGTAAGCGAGCACCTATGAAGGCCGGAACGGTACACGAGGGGGGTGGGTGGCCAGCACCACGCCCGACCGCCTTTGTCTCCCCAGTAGCGATGTTTACACACCGCACCGGGTACTCATTTGAGGCTGAGTCGACCTAGGGGAGGCCCGGGACCGGTTCAGAAAATCGTCAACGGTGTTGGCCGTGAGCGGGAATCGAACCCGGGTCGCGGGGTTCAGAGCTCGGCGTAGCGCTAACCATTTTTCATCTCCACGCTGCTCCGCATGTCTTTGCATGTCTCCGCGTGTGCGTGCGTGCGTGACCCTGCGTGCATCTCCGTGCCCCCCCAGCCTCGGTGTCGGTGCGCTCCCCGCGCCCCCCCCGCGTCTCGTTCCGCGTGGGCCAGGTGATCCGGCACCGGCACGCCGGCTTCACCGGCGTCATCGTCGGCTGGGACGCGCGCACGCACGCACCCCACGACTGGGTGCAACGCTCACACCGCGGGGTCAGTCACACACACACACACATACAGATACAACAACAACAACCGCCATTCGCCACTAAGTGGCGGTGACGTCACCACGACGCTTGTGCCAGGACATGTGCACCTTGAAGCCACGTGAAGTGTCGAACGCCCGCTGGCAGGAGGTCACGGGGCAGACCCAGGTGCCACGGGTCGACTGACTGAGATGACTGGCTGATGCACCACCTGTGCCCCCTACTGTGCCAACCTGCTGTGCTTTAGCCACCCGGCGCTCCGCTCGTTGTTGTGAGCGTCGCTCCTCCGCCCTCCGTTGTTGTTGGAGGGTGACTGCCTCCAACTGCCCAGTAGCGCCCTTCACGAGCCTCCTCCACAGAGGCCGATCTTGACACCGCTGGTACCAGTCATCGGCAAGTCCACTCGGGTCTGCTTTGTGAACACAAAGCAGACCTGAAACACGGACCAACACCTCGGCCGTGGCAGATCACTGTTATAATTCAGTAGGTTCACATGACATTGACTTCTCCAAGACAGAGGTTCTTTGCAAGCCATCTGGCTACCATGAGAGATTCGTTAATGAGGCTATCCACATATACAAACACAGAGACAATTTCAACCGAGAAGATGGATTCTGGCTTAGCAATCATTGGAAGGATTTGATAAACCATTTCGGGTCTTAATTGATTGATCACGCTTAAGGTGGCTTTCAGACCTCATCCATTATTTTTCGTCTACCTCCTCTTTTCCGAACATAGATGGACTCGTCCATCTGAACAACCTGTGAAATCTCTCTCCGTGGTGCTAACGTTAAAAATAACCGCCACTTTTTTCAAATTTTCTTGTTGTGGTTTTCACACCTGATGATGATTGCTTGTGTTGCAGTCAAAAAGTCATGAGAATTTTGTTTTATATTTTTATTATTTTATTGTTTCCCTTCTACGTGACTTTACCAAAAGAACCAAGAATATACATAATGTGGTTGAGCAATAGGGAGCCATTCCTTGACCGCACCCGGGCATCGATCAGCCTCCCATTATATCTGCACCAAACGGAGATTCCCCCGGTACAGCTATTGAAGGCTTCACGAACTACGTGGTCAAAATAGATGTTAAATAATGTGGGAGCCAGAGGACATCCCTGTCGCACCCCAAGGTGTACAGGGAATGGCTCTGACTCCCGGCCACGTAGTTTTACCCGGTTACACACACACGCAGATACACACGCAGATCCACAGTTACACACACGTGGTGATACACACACACGCAGATACACACGCAGATCCACAGTTACACACACGTGGTGATACACACACACGCAGATACACACGCAGATCCACAGTTACACACACGTGGTGATACACACACACGCAGATACACACGCAGATCCACAGTTACACACACGTGGTGATACACACACGTGTACACACGCACGCAGTGAGCGGTGCGTGTCGCCCCCCCGTGTGTGCGTGTGTAGAAGGCGAGTCTCCGCGAGTCCCCCCACTACCGCGTGCTCGTGTCGGGGAGGAACGCCGTGACCTACGTGCCACAGGACGACATCGCCATCCTCAACGGGGTGCAGGTGAGCGCCCCGGCACCACGCACACCCCGACGTCACCACGACGTCACGACGTCACCACGATGCCACCGCGACGTCACCGCGACGCCACCGTGACGTCACCACGACGTCACCACGACGCCACCACGTCGCCACGACGCCACCATGACGCCACCACGACGTCACCACGACGCCACCATGACGTCACAATGACGTCACCACGACGCCACCACGACGTCACCACGTCACCACGTCACCACGATGTCACCACGACGCCACCACGACGTCACCACGACGCCACCATGACGTCACAATGACGTCACCACGACGCCACCACGACGTCAGCACGACGTCACCCACGTGACCGCGTGACCCAGCGACGTCACTGTCGGTCCCCCCCACGTGACCCAGCGACGTCACCGTCGCGAGGTCACGTTGAGTCTACGATCGGCAGGCCACGTGCAGTGGGGCAAACGCGCGACGGGGTAGAGTGTGGGTGCTCCCGCTTCTCTTGCAAGTCGTCTGGCCAGCGTGGAGGAGTAGGCCAAGCACCCCTTGGAGGAAGCTCCATTCGAGCTGCCTCGATCGAGCAGTGGCAAGGGAAAGCAATTAAAATAAAAACCTTAATTTTTTTATTTTACCAGGTGTACGGGCCCCACTGAGCTACGTAGCGCTTTTTCAGAAGTGGCCTGGCCATCACAAATGATAGCTCAACGAAGTGGCTCATCATCATCACCACCACGTGGAAGTTTATAGCTGCAAATACTCCAATCGCGTGACGCTGATTCTAAATGTGGAGGGTAAAAACCTGGAGGACCCGGAGGAAAAAAATCCACGTGACCACGGGCAGAGAGAGAGACGCGCAAACTCCAAACAAACAACAGGCATCGCCAGGGGGTCGGGATCGAACCCAGGACCCGCTGCGCACCAGGCGAGGGAGTTAACATCTCGACTCTCACCCGAGTCAATGCTGCTGATACGACGCACTCCCATGACGAGCGGGCGCCTCCTTCCGTTACACAAATTAACATAATTTCGGATAAATAATGCAAAGTTAACTTTATTTTCATTAACTTTATTTCGTTTGGCGCTTCCGGCGCTTGCTCCCTGCCGACGGTGCCGCGCGCCCGGCATTGTGTCCACCGCACCCCCCACACCGCCGTGCGTGCCGTCAGGTCGCCCACGAGGAGCTGGGCGTCTACTTCCGGGCGTTCGACGGCGCGCAGTACGTCGCGAGGCCCTGGCTGCGCGAGCTCTACCCCCACGACTGACGGCGGCGACTGCGGCGGCGCGGCTCAAACCCCCCCGAGGGCGACGACGTGGACACCGAGCGCCGGAGCTGTCGCGCGGTTGAACCCCGGAGCAGGCCGGAGCGCGTGCAGACGCATGGAATCGGTCCGTCGTGCTGGATAGATGTTAACTACCTCGCCCGGTATGCAGGTGGTCGTGGGTTCGATCCTGACCCTCACGCCTGCTGCTGCTGCTGCTGTGTATTTTGAGTTTGCGTGTCTCTCTCTCTCTCTCTCTCACCGCGGTGGTGTGGAATTATTTTTTTTTTCCTCCGGTTGCTCCGGTGTTCTTCCCTCCACATTCGGCGTTGTAGAGCACTGGGCTGCTGCTGCTGCTGCTGTCAATTCCCAACGTGACGACGATGACGACGATGACGACGACGATGACGACGACGATGACGACGACGAAGCCGCCAACTTCTTTGATGGCCACGTTTTGCGAACGAGAGCTCTACGGCAGCACGCGCTCCCTCTCCATACGCGATGGGGGGAGGGTCCCGACGCTGGCGAATGCAGAGAGCATTCGCGAAATGCCGGGAACCGCGTTCCCGCGCGGATAAAACGGGGTTCACGCTCCCGGTACGAGTGAACATTGGGGTGGGGATCATGGGAAATGTTTAATAGCAATCGATTCCAATAAATAATACGTTGTAAAGAAGGACGTGTGGTGTTTTGTTTTTTTTCTACATTTTCATTTGCGATGGCCAGGTCGCGTCTGTTAAGATCTTACACGGCTCAAGCGAGTCCTCGCCTGTCCAAATGACCCAAACAAAATGACCCAAACAAAATGACCCAAACAAACAGAAATGCGTCGAGTGGTCGAATTGCCGTGATGCTCCGTGCGGGCCGCGTTCACCCCTCGCCAGGCGGTCACCGGATCATCCGGAAGGCGCAGCGACGGGCGGCCTCCTCCGGTTTCACGCGAGCGTGGGTGTCGTTTGGCGGGCCCCCGAATCGCTCTCCCACCACCGCCACCACTGCCGCTGCGACCACCGCCGCCACAGCCACCGCCGCCACAGCCACCGCCACCACCGCCACCACCGCACCCCCCCCCGTGCAGCCTGTAACAGAGACTTGGGGCAAAGTGCTGCTGGCGAGGAGTTTGCAGCGCCTACGAAGGCCGGCACAGCACCACGCCCAGCCGCCTTTGTCTCCCCAGTGGCGATGTTTACACACCGCACCAGGTACTCATTTGAGGCCGAGTAGACTTAGGGGAGGCCCACGAGCGGTTCACATAATCGTCACCCGGTGTTGGTCATGAGCGGGAATCGAACCCGGGTCGCCAGGTTCGTAGCGCTAACTACTACACTACCAACAACAACCGCGATTCGCCACTAAGTGACGTCACCACGGCGCTTGTGCCAGGCTCGGTGCACCTTGAGACCACGTGAAGTGTCGAACGCCCGCCGGCAGGTCATGGGGCAGACCCAGCAGGTGCCACAGGTCGACTGAGATGAGTGGCCGATGCACCACCTGTGCCCCCCCCCTACTGTGCCAACTCGCTGTGCTTTAGCCACCCGGCGCTCCGCTCATTGTTGTGAGCGTCGCTCCTCCGCCCTCCGTTGTTGTTGGAGGGCGACTGCCTCCAACTGCCCAGTAGCGTCCTTCACGAGAGGCCGATCTTGACACCGCTCGTACCGGTCATCGGCAAGTCCACTCAGCTCCACATCCTCTTGTACCACATCACACGCGCGCAGGCAGTGAACGTAACGGAGTTACGGTGGCTAGGAGATGTTAACTACCTCGCCTGGTATACAGGAGGTCGTGGGTTTGATCCTACCCTGACACCTGCTGCTGTATATTTGGAGTTTGTGTGTCTCTCTCTCTCATCATCATCACGGTGGCTAGGAGATGTTAACTACCTCGCCTGGTGTACAGGAGGTCGTGGGTGCGATCCTGACCCTGACGCCTGCTGCTGTATATTTGGAATTTGCGTGTCTCTCTCCCCGTGGTCGCGTGGATTTTGTCTCTGGGTCCTCCGGTTTTTAACTCCACATTTAGAATCGACATCACGCGTTGAGAGTGTTTGGAGAGAGACACACGCAAACTCCAAATATACAGCAGCAGGCGTCAGGGTCGGGATCAAACCCACGACTTCCTGTGTACCAGGCGAGGGGGTCAACATCTCTCCAAGAAGGCCGTGTGGCTGATGGGATGTAAAAACAAAACAAAAAAAAAGGACGGACAGATACAGGGAGTATTGGCAGATCGTTTAATATCGTTTTAGTGGGGTATCAATAAACAGATCACTGTGTATTCGACGCTACTGCGAGATGATTACGGTTGAATATTAAACGAAAAAAATGGAAAATTAATGCGAACACTTTCGAGTTACATTTTGCTGATTACATTTCGTCTAAATATGGTCACACGGCAAACGGAGATGGGGAGGGCCGGGAGGGCCGGGAGGGCCGGGAGGGCCGGGAGGGCCGAGCGGTCGAAGCGGCCGGTGCAGCGTGCCGTCAAACGCGAGCTCCAGTCCCCCCCCCCCCCCCCCCCCGGCCAACTTCGGCGGCGAGCGATACATCCGAAGCGATCGTGGGCATCCCAAGTTGACCGGCGTGGTGAAGTATGGTCAAGGGACCCCGCCCAGCCACGCGAGCCGCGATACCCTGGGGGGGGGCCGCTCCCTCCGCGTCCCTCCGGATACAAATCCCCCGCTGGTATTTTTTACTCCGCAACCACCCGCCCTCCCCCAATCACCGATCGCTTGCCAATTAATTACTTAACCTGACGATCACCCCCCCCCCACCCCGCTCCACCCCTTGAGCTGCTTGGGGGTCTTACGGCTTTGCTTGGAGTCTGCTCGCGCGCCGCTGCCGCAGAGTCGCACGCCGGCCTGGCTCGAGCGCTCACCCCCACGACGACGGCGATGACGACGGCGATGATGATGATGGCGATGATGGCGATGATGATGGCGATGATGATGGCGATGATGATGATGATGACGACGGCGATGATGATGATGATGATGGCGATGATGATAACCATGGCGATGATGGCGATGATGATGACCATGGCGATGAAGGCGATGATGACAATGACCTCGGGGATGGTGGGGCTAACCCGTGCGCCATTTTCCCGTGTGCCGCCTGTAGGGAGCATGTGGTGCGGTGATGGTGCCGTGGTGGTGCGGTGGTGGTGCTGTGGTGGTGCGGTGGTGGTGCGGTGGTGGTGGTGCGGTGGTGGTGCGGTGGTGGTGCCGTGGTGGTGCGGTGGTGGTGCTGTGGTGGTGCGGTGGTGGTGCGGTGGTGGTGGTGCGGTGGTGGTGCGGTGGTGGTGCGGTGGTGGTGGTGCGGTGGTGGTGCTGTGGTGGTGCTGTGGTGGTGCGGTGGTGGTGGTGCGGTGGTGGTGGTGCGGTGGTGGTGCGGTGGTGGTGCCGTGGTGGTGCGGTGGTGGTGCTGTGGTGGTGCTGTAGTGGTGGTGCCGTGGTGGTGCTGTGGTGGTGGTGCCGCTGTGGTGGTGCGGTGGTGGTGCGGTGGTGGTGCTGTGGTGGTGCGGTGGTGGTGCGGTGGTGGTGCGGTGGTGGTGCTGTGGCGGTGCCGTGGCGGTGGCCTTGCGGTGCTGCCGTGGCGGCGCTGCGGCGCCTAGCGGAGCACACGGAACACCGGGTCCCCCACACGCATCACGCCCAGGCGCTCGATGGTGAAGTTCACCCCGAAGAATGGCGCGGTGCCCCACACGTGCTTCTCCGTGGGCTCGCACAGACGGTAGCTGCAGAGACAAAGACCCCCCCCCCCCAGAGTACGGCCTCCGCAGGACCTCTCGGCGCTCGCGAGCGGCGGCGCCTATGGCCGATGGCGGGGCTGGCACGGAGGAAAATAAAAAAAAATCGGCCCCTACGCATTTTGTGAACACGTCGCACAACGCGTGCTGGGCCACCAATCGGGGGGCTATGGAGTAGCGAGATGACGTCGTCGTTGCCACGACGTCGTTGCGACGTCGTTACCACGACGTCATTGCGACGTCGTTGCTGCGACGTCGTTGCCACGACATCGCGACGTCGTTACCACGACGTCGTTGCGACGTCGTTGCTGCGACATCGTTGCTGCGACATCGTTGCCGCGACGTCGTTGCCACGACGTTGCAATGACGTCGTTGCCACGACGTCGTTGCCACGACGTCGTTGCTGCGACGTCGTTGCAATGACGTTGTTGCGACAGTGTCGCTGCCTGCGACGACGTCATTGCGACGCAGTTGCAAAGTTGTCGCGACGACGTCGCGATGTCGTTGGCACGGCGCACGAGGCGGCTCTTACCGCGTGGGCCCGACCCAACGACGCATTGCTAGCCGCAGAAGCCCACGGCCACTCCCCCCAGTCCAAGCAGGCGCTCGCTCGAGGCCGAGCCGACCTAGGGGAGGTTCGGCCGCGAAGCGCGAATTGGAACGCCGGCTCGGTCCTGAGCCGTGGTCGAGAGTGATGAGCGGCGCTCCCTTGAGAAACGTTTCAAGTCGACAAGAGGTTTAACACCGAATTCCCAAAGAACCGCTCTTCGTTGTGGTTGTTTTGTGCCGGCTACGTACGTTGCAGAAGAAGTTCAACGTGAAGCAAACTCTCCTTTGTAATATGACCAGGTTAGGCCCACTTAGCCGTGTAGCTCTTTGTCAGGAGCGACCCCGGCCAGCAAACCACGGTGCAACGAAGTGGCTCATCGCGTTGAATTGTACAACAGCAGCCAAATATTCTGATCGCGTGGTGACGTCGATTCTCAATGCGGAGGGAAAAACCGGAGGACCCGGAGAAAAATCCACGCTACCACACGGGGGGAGAGAGAGAGAGAGACACGCAAACTCCAAATTTCCAGCGGGCGTCAGGGTCGGGATCGAACCCACGACCTCCTGTGTACCAGGCGAGGTAGTTAACATCTCATAGCCACCGTGATGATGATGAGAGAGACACGCAAACTCCAAATATACAGCAGCGGGCGTCAGGGTCGGGATCGAACCTACGACTTCCTGTGTACCAGGTGAGGGAGTTTACATCTCTCCCAGCCACCGTGGCATCCTACATACGTAAAAATCATAAATAAAACCTCTTGGCCCTCGACGCCAGGAAGGAGCCGTGACTCAAGTCGCCATTGGCTATGAGATGTTAACGACCTCGACAGGTTTACAGGAGGTCGTGGGTTTGATCCCGACCCTGATGCCCGCTGCTGTATATTTGGAGTTTGCGTGTCTGTCTCTCTCTCTCATCATCATCACGGTGGCTAGGAGATGTTAACTACCTTGCCTGGTGTACAGGAGGTCGTGGGTTCCATCCCGACCTTGATGCCCGCTGCTGTATATTTGGAGTTTGCGTGTCTCTCTCTCTCTCTCATCATCATCACGGTGGCTATGAGATGTTAACTACCTCGCCTGGTACACAGGAGGTCGTGGGTTCCATCCCGACCCTGATGCCCGCTGCTGTATATTTGGAGTTTGCGTGTCTCTCTCTCTCCCCGTGGATGCGTGGATTTTCTCTCCGGTTCCTCCAGGCTTTTATCCCCCCTCCACATTTACCATGGACGTCACGCGCTCACAGAGTTATTTGGCCGCTGTAAACGTCCACGCGACGACGAGGACGACGAGGAGGAGCCACCGCTTCGTCGAGCACTCGTTTGCGATAGCCAGGAGGTCACTTCTGAAAAAGAGCTACGCCGCTCAGCGGGGGCCTTACACCGGGTGTAAAGTAAAACAACAGTCCAAAGAAAACGACAAAAACTACGATGCTTCGATCACGACACAAGCGTTCGACATCAGGAAGAGCTGCACCTCGTCACTCGCTCACTCACACTCACTCACTCACACTCACCACCACCTCCTCACTCACTCACCCACCCACACTCACCACCAGCTCCTCACTCACTCACCCACACTCACCACCACCACCACCACCTCCTCACTCACACTCACCACCACCTCCTCACTCACTCACCCACCCACACTCACCACCACCTCCTCACTCACTCACCCACCCACACTCACCACCACCTCCTCACTCACTCACCCACCCACACTCACCACCACCTCCTCACTCACTCACTCACCCACCCACCCACACTCACCACCAGCTCCTCACTCACTCACTTACCCACACTCACCACCAGCTCCTCACTCACTCACTCACCCACACTCACCACCACCACCTCCTCACTCACTCACCCACACTCACCACCACCTCCTCACTCGCACTCACCACCACCACCTCCTCACTCACTCACCCACCCACACTCACCACCACCTCCTCACTCACTCACCCACCCACACTCACCACCACCTCCTCACTCACTCACTCACCGCCACCACCTCCTCCTCACTCGCCCGATGACGGAACGTGTGTGCTGCGATGGAAACGTCGAGGTCTTTGTTATTTTCTTTGAACCTATCTACGTGACTTTACCCGAAAGTCGATATTTAAAGCAACAGTTTTAGAAGTTGTGAACAGTACGAAACGCTGTCACTCGCGGCGGGGGAGGGGGCGAGCTGGTACCTGCGGAGAGTCTCCAGAGGCTCCTTGCCGTCCTTGACTCCCGTGTCCGGGTCAACAGTGGTGAGCACACACCTGCCGATGATAAACACTCACCAGCAAATCCTCACTCACTCACTCACACTCACCACCACCAGCTACTCACTCACTCACTCACTCACCCACCCACACTCACAACCAGCTCCTCACTCACTCACCCACATTCACCACCACCTCCTCACTCACTCACCCACACTCACCACCAGCTCCTCACTCGCTCACTCACCCGCACTCACCACCACCACCTCTCCTCCTCCTTACCCACACTCACCACCACCACCACCTCCTCCTCAATCACAATCACTCACCACCACCACCACCTCCTCCTCTTCATCGGGGAGACTCCATCAGAAACCGCTCTGAGACAGCGTGGATGTGAACCGAGGGCCGTGGGTCAGGGCAGGGAGTGTCGTGGGTGGGGGCAGGGAGTGTCGTGGGTGGGGGCAGGGAGTGTCGTGGGTCAGGGCAGGGAGTGCCGTGGGTCGTGGCAGGGAGTGTCGTGGGTCGTGGCAGGGAGTGTTGTGAGTCGTGGCAGGGAGTGTCGTGGGTCAGGGCAGGGAGTGTCGTGGGTCGTGGCAGGGAGTGTCGTGGGTTGTGGCAGGGAGTGTCGTGGGTGGGGGCAGGGAGTGTCGTGGGTGGGGGCAGGGAGTGTCGTGGGTCGTGGCAGGGAGTGTCGTGGGTCGTGGCAGGGAGTGTTGTGAGTCGTGGCAGGGAGTGTCGTGGGTCAGGGCAGGGAGTGTCGTGGGTCGTGGCAGGGAGTGTCGTGGGTGGTGGCAGGGAGTGTTGTGAGTCAGGGCAGGGAGTGTCGTGGGTCGTGGCAGGGAGTGTCGTGGGTGGTGGCAGGGAGTGCCGTGGGTCGTGGCAGGGAGTGTCGTGGCAGGGAGTGTCGTGGGTGGTGGCAGGGAGTGTCGTGGGTGGGGGCAGGGAGTGTCGTGGGTGGGGGCAGGGAGTGTCGTGGGTCGTGGCAGGGAGTGTCGTGGGTCAGGGCAGGGAGTGTCGTGGGTCGTGGCAGGGAATGTCGTGGGTCGTGGCAGGGAGTGTCGTGGGTCGTGGCAGGGAGTGTCGTGGGTCGTGGCAGGGAGTGTCGTGGGTCGTGGCAGGGAGTGTCGTGGGTCAGGGCAGGGAGTGTCGTGGGTCGTGACAGGGAGTGTCGTGGGTCAGGGCAGGGAGTGTCGTGGGTCAGGGCAGGGAATGTCGTGGGTGGTGGCAGGGAGTGTCGTGGGTGGTGGCAGGGAGTGTCGTGGGTGGGGGCAGGGAGTGTCGTGGGTCGTGGCAGGGAGTGTTGTGGATCGTGGCAGGGAGTGTCGTGGGTCGTGGCAGGGAGTGTCGTGGGTCAGGGCAGGGAGTGTCGTACCGGTCGCATCGCTTCAGCTTCCTCAGCCGCACCGTGCCGATCTCCAGCCGCTCCCACGAATCCTGCACGCACGACGACACGACGATACGGTGACACGACGACGACACGATACGGCGACACAATGACACGTCGACACAATGTCGACACTACGACACGTCATCACAACGACGACACGACACGTCGACACAGTGACACGTCGACACAATGACACGTCGACACAATGACACATGTCAACACAACGACGACACGTCAACACGTCGATACGACGATACGACGATGACATGACGACACGTCAACACGTCAACACGACGTCGACACAATGTCGACACTACGACACGTCGACACGACGTCGACACGACGATATGGCGACACGACAACACGTCAATACTACGATGTGACACGTCGACACGACAACACCGCGACACGACACGTCGACACAACGTCAACACGACGACACGTCAACACTACGATACGACACGTCGACACGTCAACACAACGTTAACACGACGACACGTCAACACTACGATACGACACGTCAACACAACGTTAACACGACGACACGTCAACACTACGATACAACACGTTGACACAACGTTAACACAACGTTAACACGACGACACGTCAACACTACGATGCGACACGTCGACACGACGTTCACGTGGTGGAGACACAAGAGCCCAGCTCCGCCCGTGCAGGCGGAACGTTGAACTTCTGGGGGGGAGGGGCGGGGGGGGCTGGGGGCTACGTGCAGGGAGCGACGATCGTCACCTCGTCGAACGCCGCACAGCCGCTCACGACGATGTTGGGCCTGAAGTTGCGAAGGGAGACAGTTTTCTTCTCCAGCTTGGCGTGGAGGTCTTCCATCGACGCCTCGGTCATCAACATGTAGGGGCTGTAGTCTGAGTAGGCCACCTGGGGGGAGGGGGCGAGGGGTGAGAAGGCGGGGCTAGTGGGCGAGTGTGTGGGTGAGTGACTGTGTGAGTGGGTGAGTGACTGTGTGACTATGTGAGTGACTATGTGATTGGGTGAGTGACTATGTGATTGTGTGACTATGTGAGTGGGTGAGTGACTATGTGAGTGGGTGAGTGACTATGTGACTGTGTGAGTGAATATGTGATTGGGTGAGTGACTATGTGACTGTGTGATTGACTATGTGAGTGACTATGTGAGTGGGTGAGTGACTATGTGACTGTGTGAGTGAATATGTGAGTGGGTGAGTGACTGTGTGAGTGGGTGACTATGTGAGTGGGTGAGTTACTGTGTGAGTGGGTGAGTGACTATGTGAGTGGGTGAGTGACTATGTGAGTGGGTGAGTATGTGAGTGGGTGAGTGACTGTGTGAGTGGGTGACTATGTGACTGTGTGAGTGAATATGTGAGTGGGTGAGTGACTGTGTGAGTGGGTGACTATGTGAGTGGGTGAGTGACTGTGTGAGTGGGTGAGTGACTATGTGAGTGGGTGAGTGACTATGTGAGTGGGTGACTATGTGAGTGGGTGAGTGACTATGTGAGTCTGTGTGTGTACGTTGAACTTCTTTAGCACCGTACGTACCCAACCACGCTAATCGGAGGCTGGGTGAGTGTAGCTCTACGTACGGTGCGAATGAAGTTCATCCCTACATATATATACACACCTACACATTCACACGTACACACACACACGTACATATACACACAAAGCTAACCGTGTCCGTATTACATGTACAGATCCCTCACGCGATAACCCCGGTGTTTGTGTCCTTGCCGATTCACATTTGCTCCATTGTTGCAATTAATTTTATTTTCTTACGTTTGGCGACTCGCACAGGCGAGCCTCTACCCTGGTCACGCGTTAATATCGCGGCCGTTTGTTGCCGCTGTTGCCGGTGTCGTTTTTGCTGTCGTCAACGCGGCAGGAGAGAAAAAACTAGCGTCCCGACGGTGAACTGACGCCGAGCAAGCCCCCAGGAGGGACCTTGTCGGCGGGGGTGTGGGCGATGAGGGGGATGCACGGCGCGGACATCCGGAGCAGCTGCCGGGCCTCCATGTCGTCCTCAAAGTGGACGAGGCGGAGCGGGGCGGCGCTCGCCAGGAACGCCGTGAACCAGGCCGCAGCCTCGTCGCCACAGTCGCGGCCTGGCACGTCCATGCCAAACACCCTGCACGCCACGACACGTCACGACACGACATGACACGTCACGACACGTCACGTCACGTGACGTCACGACACGTCACGTGACGTCACGACACGCTAAGGACATGTCATGACACGTCACGACACGCCACGTCACGACACGTCACATCACGACACGACACGTCACGTCAGGACACGTCACGGCTAGACACATCAAGCCACGACACGTTACGTCACGTATTGTCACGCTATGTCACGCTACGGACATGTCACGTCACGCCACGTCACGTCATGACACGTCACGACACGTCACGCCACGACACGACACGCTAAGGACATGTCACGACACGCCACGTCAGGACACGCCGCCCCCCCCCACCGGTCGATCCTCCCGCGGAGCCCCCGGAGAGCTGAAGGGGGACCTGCACGTGCTGAAGGGGGACCTGCACGAGTGGACAGGGGTCCTGCACGTGCTGACAGGGGACCTGCACGTGCTGAAGGGGGACCTGCACGAGTGGACAGGGGACCTGCACGTGCTGAAGGGGGACCTGCACGAGTGGACAGGGGTCCTGCACGTGCTGACAGGGGACCTGCACGTGTGGACAGGGGACCTGCACGTGCTGACTGGGGACCTGCACGAGCTGACAGGGGACCTGCACGAGCTGACAGGGGACCTGCACGTGCTGAAGGGGACCTGCACGAGCTGACGGGGGACCTGCACGTGCTGACTGGGGACCTGCACGTGTGGACAGGGGACCTGCACGAGCTGAAGGGGGACCTGCACGTGCTGACAGGGGACCTGCACGTGCTGACAGGGGACCTGCACGTGCTGACAGGGGACCTGCACGTGTTGACTGGGGACCTGCACGTGTTGACTGGGGACCTGCACGTGTTGACTGGGGACCTGCACGTGTTGACTGGGGACCTGCACGTGTTGACTGGGGACCTGCACGTGTTGACAGGGGACCTGCACGTGCTGACTGGGGACCTGCACGTGTTGACAGGGGACCTGCACGAGCTGACAGGGGACCTGCACGTGTTGACAGGGGACCTGCACGTGTTGACAGGGGACCTGCACGAGCTGACTGGGGACCTGCACGTGTTGACAGGGGACCTGCACGTGTTGACAGGGGACCTGCACGAGCTGACTGGGGACCTGCACGTGTTGACAGGGGACCTGCACGTGTTGACAGGGGACCTGCACGTGTTGACAGGGGACCTGCACGTGTTGACAGGGGACCTGCACGTGTTGACAGGGGACCTGCACGTGTGGACTGGGGACCTGCACGTGTGGACTGGGGACCTGCACGTGTGGACTGGGGACCTGCACGTGCTGACAGGGGACCTGCACGTGTTGACAGGGGACCTGCACGTGTTGACAGGGGACCTGCACGTGTTGACAGGGGACCTGCACGTGTGGACTGGGGACCTGCACGTGTGGACTGGGGACCTGCACGTGCTGACAGGGGACCTGCACGTGCTGACAGGGGACCTGCACGTGCTGACAGGGGACCTGCACGTGTGGACTGGGGACCTGCACGTGTTGACAGGGGACCTGCACGTGTTGACAGGGGACCTGCACGTGTTGACAGGGGACCTGCACGTGTTGACAGGGGACCTGCACGTGTGGACTGGGGACCTGCACGTGTGGACTGGGGACCTGCACGTGCTGACAGGGGACCTGCACGTGCTGACAGGGGACCTGCACGTGCTGACAGGGGACCTGCACGTGTGGACTGGGGACCTGCACGTGCTGACAGGGGACCTGCACGTGTGGACAGGGGACCTGCACGTGTGGACTGGGGACCTGCACGTGTGGACTGGGGACCTGCACGTGCTGACAGGGGACCTGCACGTGCTGAAGGGGGACCTGCACGTGTGGACTGGGGACCTGCACGTGTGGACTGGGGACCTGCACGTGCTGACAGGGGACCTGCACGTGCTGACAGGGGACCTGCACGTGCTGACAGGGGACCTGCACGTGCTGACAGGGGACCTGCACGTGTGGACTGGGGACCTGCACGTGCTGACAGGGGACCTGCACGTGCTGACAGGGGACCTGCATGTGCTGACAGGGGACCTGCACGTGTGGACTGGGGACCTGCACGTGCTGAAGGGGGACCTGCACGTGCTGACTGGGGACCTGCACGTGTGGACTGGGGACCTGCACGAGCTGACAGGGGACCTGCACGTGTGGACTGGGGACCTGCACGTGCTGAAGGGGGACCTGCACGTGCTGACTGGGGACCTGCACGTGTGGACTGGGGACCTGCACGAGCTGACAGGGGACCTGCACGTGTGGACAGGGGACCTGCACGTGCTGACAGGGGACCTGCACGTGCTGACAGGGGACCTGCACGTGCTGACAGGGGACCTGCACGTGCTGACAGGGGACCTGCACGTGCTGACAGGGGACCTGCACGTGCTGACAGGGGACCTGCACGTGTGGACTGGGGACCTGCACGTGCTGACAGGGGACCTGCACGTGCTGACAGGGGACCTGCACGTGCTGACAGGGGACCTGCACGTGCTGACAGGGGACCTGCACGTGTGGACTGGGGACCTGCACGTGCTGACAGGGGACCTGCACGTGCTGACAGGGGACCTGCACGTGCTGACAGGGGACCTGCACGTGCTGACAGGGGACCTGCACGTGCTGACAGGGGACCTGCACGTGCTGACAGGGGACCTGCACGTGCTGACAGGGGACCTGCACGTGCTGACAGGGGACCTGCACGTGTGGACTGGGGACCTGCACGTGCTGACAGGGGACCTGCACGTGCTGACAGGGGACCTGCACGTGCTGACAGGGGACCTGCACGTGTGGACTGGGGACCTGCACGTGTGGACTGGGGACCTGCACGTGCTGACAGGGGACCTGCACGTGCTGACAGGGGACCTGCACGTGCTGACAGGGGACCTGCACGTGCTGACAGGGGACCTGCACGTGCTGACAGGGGACCTGCACGTGCTGACAGGGGACCTGCACGTGCTGACAGGGGACCTGCACGTGTGGACTGGGGACCTGCACGTGCTGACAGGGGACCTGCACGTTCTAACAGGGGACCTGCACGTGCTGACAGGGGACCTGCACGTGCTGACAGGGGACCTGCACGTGCTGACAGGGGACCTGCACGTGCTGACAGGGGACCTGCACGTGCTGACAGGGGACCTGCACGTGCTGACAGGAGACCTGCACGTGTGGACTGGGGACCTGCACGTGCTGACAGGGGACCTGCACGTGCTGACAGGGGACCTGCACGTGCTGACAGGGGACCTGCACGTGTGGACTGGGGACCTGCACGTGTGGACTGGGGACCTGCACGAGCTGACTGGGGACCTGCACGTGCTGACAGGGGACCTGCACGTGTGGACTGGGGACCTGCACGTGCTGACAGGGGACCTGCACGTGCTGACGGGGGACCTGCACGAGCTGACTGGGGACCTGCACGTGCTGACAGGGGACCTGCACGTGCTGACAGGGGACCTGCACGTGCTGACAGGGGACCTGCACGTGTGGACTGGGGACCTGCACGTGTGGACTGGGGACCTGCACGAGCTGACTGGGGACCTGCACGTGCTGACAGGGGACCTGCACGTGTGGACTGGGGACCTGCACGTGCTGACAGGGGACCTGCACGTGCTGACGGGGGACCTGCACGTGCTGAAGGGGGACCTGCACGTGTGGACTGGGGACCTGCACGAGCTGACTGGGGACCTGCACGTGTGGACTGGGGACCTGCACGTGCTGACAGGGGACCTGCACGAGCTGACAGGGGACCTGCACGTGCTGACAGGGGACCTGCACGTGTGGACAGGGGGACCTGCACGTGCGGACGGGGTTGGTGGGCGGCAGCGAGATGGGCACGGCCAGGGCGGCGGCCACGCCGGGCGCCGTGAAGCGCAGGAGGCCGGCGTCGCTCGAGTCCCACGTGACCTCGACCAGAACGAGGCGTGGCTCCTGGCGAGCCGTCACCTGGGCGCCGCTCTGCTCCGTCACCACGAGCCAGTGCCTGGGGTGGGAGAGACAGGAGGGGGAGGGAGGGAGAGAGAGAGAGGGGGGAGGGAGGGAGAGGGAGGGAGAGGGAGGGAGAGACAGGAGAGGGAGGGAGAGGGAGGGAGAGAGAGGGAGGGAGGGAGAGGGAGGGAGAGGGAGGGAGAGACAGGAGAGGGAGGGACAGGAGAGAGAGGGAGAGAGAGACAGGAGAGGGAGGGAGAGACAGGAGAGGGAGGGAGAGACAGGAGAGAGAGGGAGGGAGAGACAGGAGAGGGAGGGAGAGACAGGAGAGGGAGGGAGAGAGAGGAGGGAGAGACAGGAGAGAGAAGGGAGAGAGAGATACAGGAAAGACAAAAAAACCGAAGTGATGAAAGAAGCAAAGTGCCGACTACACCGAGCATCTTCTTGTTTCCTCTGATCGTAACAAAAGAGGGAGGGAGGGGGAGGGAGAGACAGGAGGGTGAATTTTCTTGTTGGTGTCTATGAACACAGTAGCGCACAATGGCATTTATGTTACATGGGAAAACCGTGTGATCTCTTCGATTTAAAAAAGGGGGCACAAAAGCAAACAACAAAAAGCGACATGATGAATGAAGCAAAGTGCCGAAAAATTTAGCATCTTTATGAATCTTCTGATAGTAAAAAAAGGGAGGGGAGGGAGGCAGGAGGGAGGGGACGGAGGGGACGGAGGGCGGAGAGGGATGAGAGAGAGTAATGAAAGGGAAGGAGTGCAGTGACCTCGCCGTGACCTCGTCTGTGTTGTGCCTACGAGTGGCTCATTGAGGGTGACCTTGAACTTTGCAGGTGTGGTACTCGCTGGCTGTGGATGTGTGGGACCAGCACAACGGCACCCGGGCCAGCCCACGAGCGTTTCGTCTGGACAAAGTCATCTGAAGAATGGAGTGATGAAGTTTGACGAGGTGTCGAGGCGGAGTTACTGCCGGCCGATGGAAACGATGATCGACATCCTGCACGAGTACCCAGACGAGGTGGAGCACTTCTTTCCGGCCGTCGTGCGTGCCGCTCTTACGCTGCCTCTGGCTGTTGCAACGACGAGAACCAGGAATGTCTCCCCACAGAGACCGCCAACATCACTCTACAGTATGAGACCTCCTTCGCCAAAGGAGGTCTCAAAATGTAAATGCTCACCCCGAGCCCTCAATACTCTTGATAGTGCGCTGTTTTTGAGTTGTACGCCTTTTGGCGTCATCTGGTCCAACACCAGTGGAGACGAGGCTCTAAGAAAAGCCGTCTCGGGTGTGGACCAATCAACTTCAAGGACAGTGCCAATACATTATCAGAGTTCTTGTTTGCATTTTGACTGCTTGTGTTGTGGTTATTGCAAACACGATCCCCCTTGTATAAAGGTGTCAGTTTTGGTGCCGGATAAAAGGGTAAAAACCTATTACTATCACTCTACAGGTTTATAAATTCGAACTACGCCACAATGCAGGTTACGAAGAAATGTCATTTCAGCAGCACACCAAATGCGAGCGTAGACCACGAGCAGCTTGTGCAAACCATGCGCGGAAAGGCCAGACCCTGACACCTGCATGCAGGTTGCTTGTGCAAGCTGTCAGTGGCACGTTGCAAACATCGGAGCCAAGAGCTGAATGAGCACAGCTACAGGCGCGAAAGACCAAGGAGATGGAAATACCATCCCATCCGCCAACGCCGATGGAGAAGAAGTCGCCCAGTGTAGCAAAGAAGCTGGTGTCCATCTCCCGGCAGAGGCGCGCTTGCTCAGAGGCGCGCTTGCTCAGGATTTGTCTTGGTGCATTTTTCTTCCCGGCGTTTTTTGCACTTGATGGGCCCCGTGTGGCCCACAGGAGTCGGCTCTGCCGTGCATGGGACTCGTTCCTCTGGTGTCTGAAGCAACAGCTGTGCACTATTGTGGTCTAATAATGTAATGACAACACAAAAAGGACGTATAAAAATGACCACATGGTATCACGTATTTTTTTTTTAGATATCCATATCGCAAGCAACATCATTAAACAGCAGGAATCACCCGAAGTTTTTTTTTGTTTATAAATTAGCAAAACGCATGACAACTGGAATATCGGTTGCGAAATTTGTCGCAGATAAATGAACTATTTGACATTAAAATAAGGAGGGAGAGACAAGGTCCTGAGAAACATCCTCCTAAGGTTCAGCCTCCACTTCTCCCCGACGGTCCTCATCTTTGGATACCCGAAGGGCGACGGACCCCAACAACTTCAGGGGCCGGTCAACGTGCTCGTCGGCTACGCCAAGCTCGCCGTATACAGGGCGAGGAAGGTGGCCCTGGAGGGGCAACGTCCAGCCAGCAGCCTGGGCATCTTCCGCGCTCTGGTCGGAGCCAGGGTGTGGCCGGAGTTCCGCCGTGCGCGGCTGACCCACGCCGTGCCGGCCTTCAAGGAGCAGTGGGCAGCTGGAGGAGGCCGTGTGCTCGGTGGCAGATGACGGTAGAGAGCTCTGTGCGTGCACATTGTGAGCTACCCGTCGGAGGCCGTTGAGTGTGGGAAGGGCTGCGTGCAGATGCAGCACTTGTCGTAGTTATATAGAAAAGATAGAGAGCGAGAGAGAGCCAAATGGAGTAGGAAGAGAGGGGGCAGAGAGAGAGGGGGCGGAGAGGGGGTAGAGAGAGAGGAGAGGCAGAGAGGGGGGTAGAGAGAGGGAAGGGGTAAGGAGAGCAGAAAAAAATATTGTGTTAAATCTTTCATTTAAAAGGGGGGGGGGGAGGGTTACATAAAGCAAAGCATAAAAAACGAAATGATGAACGGAGCAAAGTGCCGACTACACCGAGCATCTTCTTGTTTCCTCTGATCGTAAAAAAGAGAGGGAGTTGAGAGAGAGGCAGGAGAGGGAGGGGAGAGAGAGGGGAGGGAGAGGCAGGAGAGGGAGGGGAGAGAGAGGCAGGAGAGGGAGGGGAGAGAGAGGCAGGAGGGAGGGGAGAGGGAGGGGAGGGAGAGGCAGGAGAGGGAGGGGAGAGAGAGGCAGGAGAGGGAGGGGAGAGGGAGGCAGGAGGGGAGAGAGAGGCAGGAGAGTGAGGGGAGAGGGAGGGGAGGGAGAGGCAGGAGAGGGAGGGGAGAGAGAGGCAGGAGAGTGAGGGGAGAGAGAGGCAGGAGGGAGGGGAGAGGGAGGGGAGGGAGAGGCAGGAGAGGGAGGGGAGAGAGAGGCAGGAGGGAGGGGAGAGGGAGGGGAGGGAGAGGCAGGAGAGAGGGAGGTGACTGTCTAACAAAGCCAACAGTGTCTGACCACTGGGTCACTCCTCCCAACTCTCTCCACAGTTGGCAGGAGTGCACCCTTCAAAATGCCCCCTCCCCCCCACCGTGTGTGTCTGTGCGAACGCCCCTTCTATGAGCCCACTGACCCCAATTCCACGCCGTGACCCATCCCCCCTCCCCCCCCCCAACTCGCCTGTCTTTCACGGGCCCAAGGGACATGCCCCTGGGGCCGCACGCGGCCTCGGTGAGCGCCAGCGGGCGACACGACTTGACGGGGAAGATCGCCAGCGCAGACACCGTGCCCACACGCACCCTCACCTCCCTCCTCCTGCTCAGCCACAGCCAGAGGCCCCCCACGGCCAGGCAGCCCCCCACGGCCCCCCACGCCACCCAGCGCCAACCACCACCATCAGCGGTAACGGCGGCGGCGGCGATGCCAAGATCCCGACTCCAGATCATCATCGTCTCTGGGCTGGGCGAGATGGAATTGGTGTTCGTGGTCGTGAGGTGGTGGTTGGGTGGTGGTGGTGATGGCTGTGGACGGCATTATATTGTTCGCGATCGGAGGATGGGCGAGTTTGTTGGGTGTGTGAGTGGGTGGGTGACTATGTGTGTGAGTGACTGTGTGAGTGGGTGAGTGACTTTGGGAGAGTGAGTTACTATGTGAGTGGGTGAGTGAGTGGGTGAGTGACTTTGGGAGCGGGTGAGTGACTGTGTGAGTGGGTGAGTGACTATGTGAGTGGGTGAGTGACTATGTGAGTGGGTGAGTGACTATGTGAGTGGGTGATTGACTATGTGAGTGGGTGAGTGACTGTGTGAGTGGTTGAGTGACTATGTGAGTGGGTGAGTGACTGTGTGAGTGGGTGAGTGACTGTGTGAGTGGGTGAATGACTATGTGACTGTGTGAGTGGGTGAGTTACTGTGTGAGTGACTATGTGAGTGGGTGAGTGACTATGTGAATGGGTGAGTGTGTGAGTGGCTGAGTGACTGTGTGAGTGGGTGAGTGACTATAAGTGGGTGAGTAACTGTGTGAGTGGCTGAGTGATTGTGTGAGTGTGCGAGTGACTGTGAGTGGGTGAGTGACTGTGTGAGTGGGTGAGTGACTATGTGAGTGGGTGAGTGACTGTGTGAGTGGGTGAGTGACTATGTGAGTGGGTGAGTAACTGTGTGAGTGGGTGAGTGACTGTGTGAGTGGGTGAGTGACTGTGTGAGTGGGTGAGTGGCTATGTGAGTGGGTGAGTGACTGTGTGAGTAGGTGAGTGGCTGTGAGTGGGTGAGTGACTGTGTGAGTGGGTGAGTGACTGTGTGAGTGACTGCGTGACTGTGAGTGACTGTGTGAGTGGCTATGTGAGTGAGTGACTATGAGTCTATGTGTGTGTACGTTGAACTTCGTTGGCACCGCACGTTTTAAGTCAACCGAGCTAACCGGAGGTCCTAAGACTCCAGAGAGAGATAAATCGAGATGCGAGAGTGGGCCCCCCACACACAGCGCGTGTGTGTTGGGGTCTCACGCGCCTGGGATCTGCTAGAGGCCGCAGAAGCAACGTAGGGGCGCCCGTAAGAACTGGTGGAATGAACCACGGGTGGACTATAATATAAACTAGAATATAAACAACAGTATAAGAACATAAACTAGACGTACCCGCGCGAAGCACTTAGCAGCTGATCGCAGCCCTCCGAGTGGACTTTGCAGCAAAGTGGGCGTGCCTGTGTGTGTGTACAGTGCGCGTGCCTGTGTGTGTACAGTGCGCGTGCGTGGTCCAAGTGCACTTAAAGAGACACCTGAGTTGGGGCATCAACGCTCGATCTACAACAACCGTGTCAGCCACCAGCGGGTTCACCCTGTGTTCGTGTAGCAGGCGACATTGAGTCTTCATGCATGCCGTACACTACTATACAACACACTACACCATACCTTTTTGATTTAAAGCTTTCGTGACTGCAGGGATTCATATTCTTGGTTCTTTCGGTAAAGTCACGTAGAAGGGAAACAATAAAATAAAATTATCACGACGTTTGGACTGCAACACAAGCAATCATCATCAGGTGTGAAAACCACAGCAAGAAAATTAGAAAAATTTGAAAATTTCTTGCTGTGGTTTTCACACCTGATGATGCTTGCTTGTGTTGCAGTCGAAACGTCGTGATAATTTTATTGTTTTATGTTTTTATTATTGTATTGTTTCCCTTCTACGTGACTTTACCGAAATAACCAAATATATATACCATACCTGTTAACACATACGGTTTAGGGGCCGTCCATAAATGACGTCACGCGATTTTGGACGATTTTTGACCCCCCCCCCTCGTCACACAGTCAGATCCCCCCTCAAATATGACGTCACAAAGCTCTGCCCCCCCCAAAAAAAACATGCTTCAAATCGCTTTAAACTATTGTCATTGTAGTGCGTGTTTAATGTGGCGCTGCACTCTGATGTAGGATAAAACATTAAAAAGTCTTTAATTAAAGTAGAACGTGTTGTCTATATTTATTTAAAGTTGCGCATTTTGATGTGACGCCATATTTCTCCACCCCCCCCCCCCCAGGTGCGTGACGTCATGGATCTGTAATAACGTAGGGCACCGATAAGTGGTTGACAGGAATGGATCATCATCCATAGGCTTGAAATTGCTTCTTCAATGCACACACTTTTACTAATTAGCACGCAAAAGGTATAAAACACATTATCTAACAAAGGTCTCGGGTGTGGTTTGCACAAAGAAAGTTAAATGCATCGAAAATCTCGAATTGAGTCTTGCGTAGAAAACACTTCCACTCGCTAGGGCTTCTCAGATCCGAAGCAATTAAAAGCGTAAAAGATGCCGAAGAATATAAACAGACGGCGGGGAAAGTTCAATAAAAGTGTGCAAAATAAAAATGGAGAGGTATCCGATGAGCTTTAAAGCTCTTTAACCAACCCCGCCGTGGGAACGTCACTTAAACGCGACGTTTTTCACCACCCTTGGCAGTCGTTGTTTCAGAGCTTTCGCGACCAACATTATCCACAGAGTGCTACGTGCGGCTCGACGTCCAACCTCCTCCGCCTCGTCCCTGCCTGGGTAGCGGTGACGTCACCACGACGCTTGTGCCAGGCCAGGTGCACGTTGAGGCCACGTGAAGTGTCCCGCTGGCAGGAGGTCACGGGGCAGACCCAGGCGCCACGGGTCTACTGACATGACTGGCTGGTGCACCACCTGTGCCCCCTACTGCGCCAACCTGCTGTGCTTTAGCCACCCGGCGCTCCGCTCGTTGTTGTGAGCGTCGCTCAGTTGCCCTCCGATGTTGTTGGAGGGCGACTGCCTCCAACTGCCCGGTAGCGTCCTTCACGAGCCTCCTCCGCAGAGGCCGATATTGACACCGCTGGTACCGCTCATCGGCAAGTCCACTCAGCTCCACGTCCTGTACCACATCACTCCATCTCTTCTCCAGCCCGTGCCGCGCCCGTTTAGCCCCCTCGATCCAGCCGAACAAAAGCTGTTTGGGCATGCGGTGGCTGGGCATGCGGGCTACATGACCCAGCCAACGCAGCCTTGCCTGCCGGAGAAGCTCACCGATGGAACTTTATCCAGATCTGTCAAGGATTTGTGAGCTCCTCACACAATCCAGTCTGGTTAAACCCAGGATGGATCGTAGGCACGCCAGCCTGAATGTTTCTAACCGGCGAAGATGTTCCATTAGAGGGGGGGGGGTCCACTTTTCGCAAGCGTAGAAACCCACACACACACCGACACCCACACAGCGCTTGTACGTGCACGGTGTAGGGCACAGCCCCGCGACTCTTCTCGATCGAGCCACTCTGAAGTGGACTTTGGGCCTCCGCGCAAGCACCCAAAGACGTCCGTCTTGGTAGAGGTTGGTGGGGGAGGGGGGTTACCCACGCTTTACCCTACCGCACGTAACCTGCACGGTCGGCCGTGGTGGAACCCATTCACGCTGCTGGGTCGACCGAAGCGGAGTGAGCGTGTACGTACCGACGTATGTTCACGTTGAACTTCTTTCGTACCGTGACGTAGCCAACCGTGCTAATCGGAGGTGCGGGTGAGTGACTATGTGAGTGGGTGAGTGACTGTGTGAGTGGGTGAGTGACTTTGTGAGTGGGTGAGTGACTTTGTGAGTGGGTGAGTGACTATGTGACTGTGAGTGGGTGACTATGTGAGTGGGTGAGTGACTATGTGACTGTGAGTGGGTGACTATGTGACTGTGAGTGGGTGACTATGTGACTGTGAGTGGGTGACTATGTGACTGTGAGTGGGTGACTATGTGACTGTGAGTGGGTGACTATGTGACTGCGAGTGGGTGACTATGTGACTGAGTGGGTGAGTGACTATGTGAGAGGGTGAGTGACTGTGAGTGGGTGAGTGACTATGTGACTGTGAGTGGGTGACTATGTGAGTGGGTGACTATGTGACTGTGAGTGGGTGACTATGTGACTGTGAGTGGGTGAGTGACTATGTGAGTGGCTATGTGAGTGGGTGACTATGTGAGTGGGTGAGTGACTATGTGACTGTGAGGTGAGTGACTATGCGAGTGAGGGACTTCGAGTCTGTATTGAACTTATTTTGCACCATACGTAGCCAACCGTGATAATTGGAGGCTGGGTAAGTGTGTGGGTGACTATGTGAGTGACTATGTGAGTGTGGGAAGGACGACAAACTAAACACAAAGCAGTTTTCAATGTAGTATAGTGGTGTAGTGTATAGTTGTGAAGCATAGTGTAGTGTAGTACATAGTGTAGTGTATAGTGGACTGTGTAGTGTATAGTAGCGTGTGTATAGTGTAGTGTAAAGTGTAGTACATAGTGTAGTGTATAGTGGACTGTGTAGTGTAGTACATAGTGTAGTGTATAGTGGACTGTGTAGTGTATTGTGTAGTACATAGTGTAGTGTATAGTGTAGTGTATAGTGTAGTGTAGTACATAGTGTAGTGTATAGTGGACTGTGTAGTGTATTGTGTAGTACATAGTGTAGTGTATAGTGGACTGTGTAGTGTAGAGTGTAGTGTAGTACATAGTGTAGTGTATAGTGGACTGTGTAGTGTATTGTGTAGTACATAGTGTAGTGTATAGTGGACTGTGTAGTGTAGAGTGTAGTGTAGTACAGTGTAGTGTATAGTGGACTGTGTAGTGTATAGTAGCGTGTGTATAGTGTAGTGTATAGTGTAGTACATAGTGTAGTGTATAGTGGACTGTGTAGTGTATAGTGTAGTGTAGTACATAGTGTAGTGTATAGTGGACTGTGTAGTGTATAGTAGCGTGTGTGTATGTATGTTGAGCTTCTTCTGCACCGTACCTAGCCAACCGTGCTACTTGGAGGTGCGGGGGGGAAGGACAACAAACTAAGCACACAAAAAGCAGTTTTTAAATAAATGCATTTTCAATCGAGGTGATGATTTAAAAGTGCACAGCTCCCAGCGGCTTCCGAACATCAGGAGGAAGAGCGTTCCAGACGGCCGCAGCAGCGCCATCAGAAGGCGCCGCGCGACGATGCGGTGACCACCGCCGTGTTTGTTCGACGGCCCGGCCACAAGTCGCCACCGCCGCCGCCGGGAGGATGACAGCCTCCGACGAGACCAGCCGCGACGTTTTGCTGTTCATTGCTGTGGCGAGCGACTGTGCGTGGCGTCATGAGGGCGATGACGAGCGACGTTTCGGGTGGCAATGGCCCTGGCTGCACGGCACATTGGAGGCCAGTAGAGAGCGAGAGAGAGAGCGAGAGAGAGAGCGCGTGGGTGATAATAAGTGGGAGGCCGCACGTGTTTTTTGTACGCACCGTGGACGCGGTGTTTTTGCCCGATGGGGATCACAGATTGCCAAAGAGCCTCGCCCCCTCTCCACCACGATCCACCATCGGCGTCGCCGTTCTCGCCGAGCGAGGCTATCCGCCGCATGGCCGCCGTTTCACGGACACGGCGAGCTTCCCCTCTCTCTCCCCCGACGTCCACCCCCCCCCCCCCCACCCCGTGGTCACGTGGATTTTTCTCCGGGTCCATCCCGGTTTCCCCCCCCCCGTCCCCCACTCCACGTTAACAATCGGCACCGCTGTAAATTTCCCCGCACTACGACGACCCACTTCATTGAGGCAGCCGTCTGTGGCGGCCAGTGTCGCTCCTGAAAACAAGCACTATTATTACTACTACTACGCTCGCTCAGCGTGGCCCTTGCCTGGTAAGTTTACCCGCGGGGTGACGGCGGCGGTGGCGGCGAGCGAGGCTGGCACGGCTCGGGTGTGCCAGTGGAAAAGCGGTGAGTACGGAGACCCGCCCCCCCCCCCCCCTCCACCGCTAGCCCCCCACCCCGCTAGGCGGTGCCGCGCGGCGTGGGCGGCGGCAGCAGCAGCTGCTTCCAGCGGCGCAGGCGCACGCCGTAGCGCTGTGAGGGCAAGCGCTCCTCGCTGGCATGCAGCACCACCACGCGTGCCACCGCCTCCCCCTGGGCGCCTCCTCCTCCACCTCCTCCACCTCCTCCACCTCCTCCCCTCCTCCCCTCGTCGGTCTTCGCCGCAGAGACCGACGCCGCGGCCGGCGCCCCCGTGGGAAGCGGCAGCAGCAGGTCCAGGACGTCGCCCTCGCGCACCTGCGGGAGTGGGGGGGGGGGGGGGCAGAGAGTCGTGGGGGAGAAGCCCCGGGGGGCCCCCGCGAGTATGAATGATGCGGTCGTTAAAACCACCGCGGCCCATCATGGCGACGACTCGGCCAACTGCGTGAGGGGCTGTCACGTAAACTAAACGTGCCCAACTTTGCCACGAAAAGTGCCCGATCGGTGACTTGTTCAGCACTCACCGGTCGTGTGTTGGACAAGTAAACCCACGACGTTTACAATTATAGTGTAGTGGATAGTAGTGTATCATAGTGGATAGTAGTGTAGTGTATAGTAATGTAGCCTTTCGTGTAGTATACTAGTTCAGCACTAACCGCTTGTGTGTTGGAGAGTAAACCCACTACAATATTTACAATTCGTTACTAGTACAGCACTAACCGGTTGTGTGCTGGAGAGTTAAACCCACTACAACATTTACAATTCGTTACTAGTACAGCACTAACCGGTTGTGTGTTGGAGAGTAAACCCACTACAACATTTACAATTCGTTACTAGTACAGCACTAACCGGTTGTGTGCTGGAGAGTTAAACCCACTACAACATTTACAATTTGTTACTAGTACAGCACTAACCGGTTGTGTGTTGGAGAGTAAACCCACTACAACATTTACAATTCGTTACTAGTACATCACTAACAGGTTGTGTGTTGGAGAGTAAATCCACTACAACATTTACAATTCGTTACTAGTACAGCACTAACCGGTTGTGTGTTGGAGAGTAAACCCACTACAACATTTACAATTTGTTACTAGTACAGCACTAACCGGTTGTGTGTTGGAGAGTAAACCCACTACAACATTTACAATTCGTTACTAGTACATCACTAACAGGTTGTGTGTTGGAGAGTAAACCCACTACAATATTTACAATTCGTTACTAGTACAGCACTAACCGGTTGTGTGCTGGAGAGTAAACCCACTACAACATTTACAATTCGTTACTAGTTCATCACTAACCGGTTGTGTGTTGGAGAGTAAACCCACTACAACATTTACAATTCGTTACTAGTACAGCACTAACAGGTTGTGTGTTGGAGAGTAAACCCACTACAACATTGACAATTCGTTACTAGTACATCACTAACCGGTTGTGTGCTGGAGAGTTAAACCCACTACAACATTTACAATTCGTTACTAGTACATCACTAACCGGTTGTGTGTTGGAGAGTAAACCCACTACAACATTGACAATTCGAGTAGCCGTGATGCTTCGCCAGTAATAATAACAAGAACCAGCTGAGCTCCCGGGTTCGTCATCCGCTCGTCCTGTGACCTGACCGCTCATCCCTCACCCCCCTCCCTCCCCCCGCCCCCTCCCTCCCCCCCCCGCCCCCTCCCTCCCCCCCTGCCCCCTCCCTTCCTCCCCCCCCTGCCCCCTCCCTCCCTCCCTCGTGAGTGGAGGGCTCTTGCACCAGCAGTGGCGGGGAGCAAATTGCAGGGCCCCACGCCTTCGCCCTGTGCGGCCGTGCGTTTGCGCGAGTGAAGGTGTGTCCATGTCCGTGTGTTTCCGTGCGAGTCTGTGCATTTATATGCGAGTCTGTGCGAGTGCGTGCGAGTCTGTGTGAGTCCGTGTGAGTTCGTGCGAGTCCGTGTGAGTTCGTGCGAGTCCGTGTGAGTCTGTGCATATCTGTGCGAGTCTGTGCGAGTGCGTGCAAGTCTGCGTGAGTCTGTGTGAGTCCGTGCGAGTCCGTGTGAGTCCGTGCGAGTCCGTGTGAGTCTGTATTTCTACGCGAGTCTGTGTGAGTCCGTGTGAGTCCGTGTGAGTCTGTGTGAGTCTGTGTGAGTCTGTGCATTTCTACGCGAGTCTGTGTGAGTCCGTTTGAGTCCGTGTGAATTCGTGCGAGTCCGTGCGAGTCTGTGTATTTCTATGCGAGTCTGTGTGAGTCCGTGTGAGTCCGTGTGAGTCTGTGTGAGTCTGTGCATTTCTACGCGAGTCTGTGTGAATCCGTGTGAGTCTGTGTGAGTCTGTGTGAGTCTGTGTGAGTCTGTGCATATCTATGCGAGTCTGTGCGAGTGCGTGCAAGTCTGCGTGAGTCTGTGTGAGTCCGTGCGAGTCCGTGTGAGTCCGTGCGAGTCCGTGTGAGTCTGTATTTCTACGCGAGTCTGTGTGAGTCCGTGTGAGTCCGTGTGAGTCTGTGTGAGTCTCTGTGAGTCTGTGCATTTCTACGCGAGTCTGTGTGAGTCCGTTTGAGTCCGTGTGAATTCGTGCGAGTCCGTGCGAGTCTGTGTATTTCTACGCGAGTCTGTGTGAGTCCGTGTGAGTCCGTGTGAGTCTGTTTGAGTCTGTGCATATCTATGCGAGTCTGTGCGAATTGCGTGTGAGTCTGTGTGAGTCCGTGTGAGTCCGTGCGAGTCCGTGCGAGTCCGTGTGAGTTCGTGCGAGTCCGTGTGAGTCTGTGCATATCTATGCGAGTCTGTGCGAGTGCGTGCGAGTCTGTATGAGTCCGCGCAAGTCTGTGTGAGTCCGTGCGAGTCCGTGCGAGTTCGTGTGAGTCCGTGTGAGTCCGTGCGAGTTCGTGCGAGCCCGTGTGAGTTCGTGCGAGTCCGTGCGAGTCCGTGCGAGCCCGTGTGAGTCCGTGTGAGTCCGTGTGAGTCTGTGTATTTCTAGGCGAGTCCGTGTGAGTCCGTGTGAGTCCGTGTGAGTCTGTGTATTTCTACGCGAGTCTGTGTGAGTCTGTGTGAGTCCGTGTGAGTCTGTGTATTTCTACGCGAGTCTGTGTGAGTCCGTGTGAGCCCGTGTGAGTCTGTGTGAGTCCGTGTGAGTCTGTGTATTTCTACGCGAGCCCGTGTGAGTCCGTGTGAGTCCGTGTGAGTCTGTGTATTTCTAGGCGAGTCCGTGCGAGGCCGTGCGTGCCGGGGTCGAGCCGGCTTCGCCGCCTACCGTTCGGCTCTTCTTGATCAGCCTCTGTCCGTTGAGCCGCAGGCGGCTGGCGTAGAAGGCGTCCTCGATGGCCCTGCGCCACACCGCAAGGGGAAGGGGCGCGACCTCGTGACCTCGGGGGGGGGGAGGGGAACTCGAGGGTGCGACGCTATGCAGCACTACGGAGCGACGTAACGCTACGGTGACGCTAGGTGACGCTAGGCGACGCTGGGTGACGCTAGGGTGACGTTAGGTGACGCTAGGCGACGCTAGGCGACGCTAGGTGACGCTAGGTGACGCTAGGTCACGCTAGGTGACGCTAGGTGACGCTAGGTGACGCTGGGTGACGCTAGGTGACGCTAGGTCACGCTAGGTGACGCTAGGTGACGCTGGGTGACGCTAGGTGACGCTAGGTGACGCTAGGTGACGCTAGGTGACGCTGGGTGACGCTAGGTGACGCTAGGTGACGCTAGGTCACGCTAGGTGACGCTGGGTGACGCTGGGTGACGCTAGGTGACGCTAGGCGACGTTACGGTGACGCTGGGTGACGCTAGGTCACGCTAGGTGACGCTAGGTGACGCTAGGTGACGCTAGGTGACGCTAGGTGACGCTAGGTGACGCTGGGTGACGCTAGGTCACGCTAGGTCACGCTAGGTCACGCTAGGTGACGCTAGGTGACGCTAGGTGACGCTGGGTGACGCTGGGTGACGTTACGGTGACGCTGGGTGACGCTAGGTGACGCTGGGTGACGCTAGGTGACACTAGGTGACGCTAAGTGACGCTAGGTGACGCTAGGTGACGCTAGGTGACGCTAGGCGACGCAGCGCTACGGTCACGCTAGGTGACGCTAGGTGACGCTAGGTGACGCTAGGTGACGCTAGGTGATGCTAGGTGACACTAGGTGACGCTAGGTGACGCTAGGTGACGCTAGGTGATGCTAGGTGACACTAGGTGACGCTAGGTGACGCTAGGTGACGCTAGGTGACGCTAGGTGACGCTAGGCGACGCAGTGCTACGGTCACGCTAGGTGACGCTAGGTGACGCTAGGTGACGCTAGGTGACGCTAGGTGATGCTAGGTGACACTAGGTGACGCTAGGTGACACTACGGTGACGCTGGGTGACGCTAGGTCACGCTAGGTGACGCTAGGTGACGCTAGGTGACGCTAGGTGACGCTAGGTCACGCTAGGTGACGCTAGGTGACGCTAGGTGACGCTAGGTGACGCTAGGTGACGCAGCGCTACGGTCACGCTAGGTGACGCTAGGTGATGCTAGGTGACGCTACAGTGACGCTAGGTGACGCTAAAGTGACGCTAGGTGACGCTAGGTGACGCTAGGCGACGCTAGGCGACGCTAGGTGACGCTAGGTGACGCTAGGTGACGCTAGGTGACGCTAGGTGACGCTAGGCGACGCTAGGCGACGCTAGGTGACGCTACGGTGACACTAGGCGACGCTAGGTGACGCTAGGTGACGCTAGGTGACGCTGGGTGACGCTAGGCGACGCTGGGTGACGCTAGGCGACGCTAGGTGACGCTAGGCGACGCTAGGTGACGCTAGGCGACGCTAGGTGACACTAGGTGACGCTAGGTGACGCTAGGTGACGCTAGGTGACGCTACAGTCACGCTAGGCGACGCTAGGCGACGCTAGGTGACGCTAGGTGACGCTGGGTGAAGCTGGGTGACGCTAGGTGACGCTACAGTCACGCTAGGCGATGCTAGGCGACGCTAGGCGACGCTAGGTGACGCTAGGTGACGCTAGGTGACGCTAGGTGACGCTAGGTGACACTAGGTGACGCTAGGTGACGCTAGGCGACGCTAGGTGACGCTAGGTGACGCTAGGCGACGCTAGGTGATGCTAGGTGACGCTAGGTGACGCTAGGTGACGCTAGGTGACGCTAGACGACGCTAGGTGACACTAGGTGACGCTAGGTGACGCTAGGTGACGCTAGGTGACGCTGGGTGACGCTAGGTGACGCTAGGTGACGCTACAGTCACGCTAGGCGATGCTAGGCGACGCTAGGCGACGCTAGGTGACACTAGGTGACGCTAGGTGACGCTAGGTGACGCTAGCTGACGCTAGGCGACGCTAGGTGACACTAGGTGACGCTAGGTGACGCTAGGTGATGCTGGGCGACGCTGGGCGACGCTAGGTGACGCTAGGTGACGCTAGGTGACGCTACGGTCACGCTAGGCGACGCTAGGCGACGCTAGGCGACGCTAGGCGACGCTAGGTGACGCTAGGTGACGTTACGGTGACGCTAAGTGACGCTAGGTGACGCTAGGTGACGCTACGTGACGCTAGGCGACGCTAGGCGACGCTAGGCGACGCTAGGTGACGCTAGGTGACGCTAGGTGACGCTAGGTGACGTTACGGTGACGCTAAGTGACGCTAGGTGACGCTAGGTGACGCTACGTGACGCTAGGTGATGCTAGGTGATGCTAGGTGACGCTAGGTGACGCTAGGTGACGCTAGGTGACGCTGGGTGACGCTGGGTGACGCTAGGTGACGTTACGGTGACGCTAAGTGACGCTAGGTGACGCTAGGTGACGCTAGGCGACGCTAGGTGACGCTAGGTGACGCTACGTGACGCTAGGCGACGCCAGGTGACGCTAGGTGACGCTACGTGACGCTAGGCGACGCTAGGCGACGCTAGGTGACGCTAGGTGACGCTAGGTGACGCTAGGTGACGTTACGGTGACGCTAAGTGACGCTAGGTGACGCTAGGTGACGCTGGGTGACGCTAGGTGACGCTAGGTGACGCTAGGTGACGCTGGGTGACGCTAGGTGACGCTAGGTGACGTTACGGTGACGCTAGGTGACGCTAGGTGACGCTACGGTGACGCTAGGTGACGCTAGGTGACGCTAGGTGACGCTACGGTGACGCTAGGTGACGCTAGGTGACGCTAGGTGACGCTAGGTGACGCTACAGTGAAGCTAGGTGACGCTAGGTGACGCTACACTAAGGTGATGCGAGCCGTCCGTCCGAATCGCTTGTCACAACGCACGCTGATTGGTGCACGTGGGGGAGGGGGGTGGGGGGAAGAGGCGAGACCGACCTATGGCGTCGACGTAGCCAAGCGTTGCGAACGGGAACGAGGGTTCGTCATCGTCGTTTGTCGCGAACGACACGGGCGAGGTGGAATGAGGTGTGCAACACGAATAAACGAGATGGAGCAGGCCGACGACGTGACAGTGAGAACGTACCGGACGGCACAAACGTAATGGACGACGCAGACATCACGGACGACGCAGACATCACGGACGACGCAAGCGTACCAGAAAGCGCGCACGAGACGGAAGACATCAGACAGTGCACACATGCAGTGATGAGCACGCTCGCAATGACGACGATGACAACGTGCGTACGGAGAACTTCTTTCGCACCCTACGTGATAGCCAACCGTGATAATCGTGAGGCGCTGATGACCATGATGTGCTTCTCACTTGTTTGAGATGTCCAGGCCGGCCTTCATGACGAGGTCAAATCGGAAGGAAGCCACCGTCTTTTCAAGGTCCTTGTAGTCCTTCACGACACCTTCCTGCGTCACGAACGGAGCCTCCTCCTCCTCCTCATCCTCCTCGCCAGGCTGCTCCTGCAGAACGACGAGCGGCAGGGTCTCACCGCGGTGACCACGGCCTCCCCGTTTTTGTCGCGACGAAAAAGGGACGATGGAATAACCGGCCCTGAGATCTCTCCCAAAGCTCCGCCATCCCCCATCCAACTGCGCTGTCGACTCCCCGCTCCCCAAATCGGCTCCAGACCTTCACTGCGCCCTCCCCGACAGAAAACTACCCCACACGTGCCTCGACTAAATATCCCACGAGCCGCCCCCGAGCGTAATTCCGCGCCGCCGTCTGGAGCATGGCGGTCGCCTCCCAAGGCGCGCCTCTCGTAAACGCGGCGCGGCCGTCGTTTCTTCGCGACCGCTTGCCCGTCGCGACGGAATAAAATGGAGGGTGGAATCATCGACTCCCCCGCTTTTGACCCCGTCGCTCTCCGTCCCCCACCGCCCCTCCATTGACACCCAGCGCTGTCAACTCCCTGCTCCCATTCAGCTCCGGCGGTCAAAAGAGACCCTCCGCTCTTCGTCCGAACTCCCTCCCTTCTCTTGCCAGATGTCAAAACGCAGCCTCCCTCGAAAGTAACATCCTCCCGTCTCACCTTTCGCGCGGCCGCGATTCGCAGGCCTGAGCTTTTGAAATGATCATGGACACACACGCGCCCGCTCGCCTCGTCGCTCCCTAACACTCGCCTCGTCGCTCCGACCCGCTCGCCTCGTCGCTCCGTCCCGCTCGCCTCGTCGCTCCGTCCCGCTCGCCTCGTCACTCCCTCCTGTTCACCTCGTCGCTCCCTAACACTCGCCTCGCCGCTCCGTCCCGCTCGCCTCGTCGCTCCGTCCCGCTCGCCTCGTCGCTCCCTCCAGCTCGCCGCTTCCTCCTGTTCACCTCGTCGCTCCCTAACACTCGCCTCGCCGCTCCGTCCCGCTCGCCTCGTCGCTCCGTCCCGCTCGCCTCGTCGCTCCCTCCCGCTCACCTCGTTGCTGTCATCTTCCTCCGGACGAGCGTCCTTGCCGTGTCCCTTCCGCCCACGCCGGTACGAGGAGCCACCGCCGCCCCCCTGCGTTGCCGTGGAGAGGCCTCGCGACCACGGCGACCGCAAAGGGGGGCCGAGGTCGCGGGGTCGCGCGTGGTTCACGACCCCCGCAGGGGTGCCCCAGTGGCCCCCCCTCCACCACCGCCGCCGCCGCTGTTGCCCCTGGGCCTACAACAGGCGAAGGGCACGGGGGTGAATCAAAGAGACGAGAGGAAGCAATGGGAGGCAAATCTGCGAAGGATCGACCAAGGGGGCCTCTCTTTCTTGCCGTTCGCCGATTTGAGCCAGGGCGACGGGGGGGGGGGGGACGGGGGAGAACGCAGAGCGAAAAACGAACGCCCGGACACGCGCCACCACCACCACCACAGTGGCGGTGGTGGCGGTGATGTAGGCTGCACTGAGCGGTCTTCACCACCACCACCATCGCAACCACAAAGGTGGCGCTGACGTACATGCGGGACGATGGTGGTGGCGGTGATGAAGGCCGCACCGAGCGGCTGCACCCCGAGGGGAGATCTCCAGGCCTGGGCGCAGGCGCGGGGAGCCAGGGCGGAGGCCAAGCGGGAAACCGGCACCACCAGCATGAGGGCTACGGCAGAGCTGCCTACACCTGCACGGAAACACACAGCAAGTCGACACACACAGCAAGTCAACACTTCAAGCCGACACACACAGCAAGTCAATGCAGCTTGCCAACACAGTGCACCAACACAGCGCATCATCAACACACAGCAAGGCAACACACACAGAAAGTCAAGACAGCAAGTCAATGCAGCTTGGCAACACGCACAGCACGTCGACACGCATAGAGACCCATGGACTCATGTAGAGGCCCAGACTCACGCAGACCCATAGACACACATAGAGACCCATGGACTTGAATATAGACCCATAGACTCGCACAGAGACTCACAGACTCACAGAGACTCAGAGATTCACACAGAGACCCATATACTTACACAGAGACCCATAGACTCACAGAGAGACTCATTGACTCATATAGAAACCCATAGACATACAGAAAGACCCATGGACTCACGCAGAGACCCATAGACTCACACATAGACCCCGTAGACTCACACAGAGACCCATAAACAACGTAGAGACCCCATCGACTCACGTAGAGACCCCATACTCACGTAGAGAGTCTGCGAGACCCACAGACTTAGAGAGTCATGTCTTGTTTAAATTCGCTCACCTGTTTAAGGCCGTCACATAAGAGGCCTATGGACGTGCATGGATCCACTGGGTAAGTGACTATGTGAGTCTATGTATATACAGTACGTTGAACTTATTTCGCCACGTACGTAGCCAACCGTGCTAATCGGAGGATGGATGAGTGTGTGGGTGAGTAACTATGTGAGTGGGTGAGTGACTATGTGAGTGGGTGAGTGACTATGTGAGTGGGTGAGTGACTATGTGAGTGGGTGAGTGACTATGTGAGTGGGTGAGTGGCTATGTGAGTGGGTGAATGACTATGTGAGTGGGTGAGTGACTATGTGAGTGGGTGAGTGACTACTCTAGATTTAAAGCTTTCGTGACTGCTAGGATCCATACTCTTTGGTTCTATTGGGTAAAGTCACGTAGGTGAAAATAAAATAACAAAAAATCACGACGTTTCGGCCACAACACAAGCGGCCTTCATCAGGTGAAGGGACGAGACTGTCTGGAGGACAGCGCTGGAGTGGGAGAAGCCACGCTTAGATCACGACCTTTAAGCTCACCTGATGAAGGCCGCTTGTGTTGTGGCCGAAACGTCGTGATTTTTTGTTATTTTATTTTCACCTACGTGACTTTACCCAATAGAACCAAAGAGTATGGGTGAATGACTGTGTGAGTGACTGTGTGAGTGACTATGTGAGTGGGTGAGTGACTATGTGAGTGGGTGAGTGACTGTGTGAGTGGGTGAGTGAGTGACTATGTGAGTGGGTGAGTGACTGTGTGTGGGTGAGTGACTGTGTGAGTGGGTGAGTGACTATGTGAGTAGGTGAGTGACTGTGTGAGTGACTGTGTGAATGACTATGTGAGTTACTATGTGAGTGGGTGAGTGACTGTGAGTGACTATGTGAGTGGGTGAGTGACTATGTGAGTGGGTGAGTGACTGTGTGAGTGGGTGAGTGAGTGACTATGTGAGTGGGTGAGTGACTATGTGTGTAGGTGAGTGACTATGTGAGTGGGTGAGTGACTGTGTGAGTGAGTGACTGTGTGAGTGGGTGAGTGAGTGACTATGTGAGTGGGTGAGTGACTGTGCGAGTGGGTGAGTGACTGTGTGAGTGACTACGCGAGTGACTATGCGAGTCCGGCAGAATGTTCCAGACGGCCGGCAGAAGGGCGTCCGAACGCACGCGGCGACCGCCGTCTTTGTTCCACGGCGTCAGCCAGAAGCCGCCGCTCGCTCTACAGCCGCGTGGGTCGGGGTGTGTACTTGGCCTACTCCTCCTCCACTCCTCCACGCAGCGGCGCACACTCACCCCGGGTGAACTTGAGCGGCGAGGCGGGCGAGGCGAGGGCGAGGCGAGGCTCCGTTGGGGCCCGCGGGCCTGAAGGTCGCCCGACTTGGGTGACGTGAGGAGTGTTGTTACCCCGACACCCGCGTGTGTGTGTGTGTGTCGCGCGTTGTTGTCGTGGTTGTTGTTGTTGTTGTCGTGGTTGTTGCTGTGAATGTTGTTTTGTTGCAGTTGTTGTTGTGGTTGTTGCTGTTGTTGTGGTTGTTGTGGTGGTGCTTGTCGTGGTTGTTTATGTGGTTGTTGCTACTGCTGCTGTTGTTGTGGTTGCTGCAGTGTGGTTGTGGTTGTTGCAGCAGTGTGGTTGTTGTTGCTGCTGCTGTTGTTGTTGTGGTTGCTGCTGCTGTTGTTGCTGTTGTTGTGGTTGCTGTTGTTGTGGTTGCTGTTGTTTTGGTTGCTGTTGTTGTTGCTGTTGTTGTGGTTGTTGTTGTTGCTGTGGTTGTTGTTGCTGTTGTTGTGGTTGCTGTTGTTGCTGCTGTTGTTGTGGTTGCTGTTGTGGTTGCTGTTGTTGTTGCTGTGGTTGTTGCGGTGCTTGACGCGAGCCTCGGCAAATTTCCCAGCAGCTCCCCTCCCCGCGACCCGAATCGCAACGCGATTCCAACTAGGATCGCGGCTCGATTCTACAGTCGATTCACACCCCCTTCCTCCCCCACGACGATAGGAACCGAGATGTAAATTGATACCTCTTCGATTCGATAATCTAGTTTCGATTCTAAAGCCCTCCGACAACCGCGCTTGGCCAACGGCGCGCGATCCGTGATTGTCGATTACACGCAATCGATTCTTCAAACGTCCCCGTGTTCAACGTTATGTGCTCGTGCCGCGCTAATTAATTTTTTTTTTAAATAAAAAAAATTACATCAAACCCCTGGGCCGATGGTGCTGCGTTGGCAGCGATGAACAAACAAACAATTCAACACTTTCGTCAATAAAATCGCGTGTGGCCTCAACGAAAGTAAAATGTAAATGATGGGGCTTATTAAATTTTGATTTAAAGCTTTCGTGACTGCAGTAATTCATATTCTTAGTTTTTTCGGTAAAGTCACGTTGAAGAGAAACAACAAAATAACAAAATATATATAAAACAATAAAAATTCTCACGACGTTTCGACCATAACTCAAACGGTCATCATCAGGTGTGTCGGTTTGCATAAATTTATTTTGAAAACGGCATATTTATTTATTTATATATAAATAACGTTTGCGTCACGCGCAACGATTGGCTGTTTGCCAGGACTAGTCCATCTATTTTTTGAAAAGAGGAGGGGGGAGACGAAATTTGTTTTTATGTATGCTGTCTGAAAGCCACTGTAAGCGTGAACAATCAATCAAGAACTGAAATGATTTATCAAATCTTTCCAATGATTGCTAAGATAGAATCCATCGTCTCGGTTGAAATTGTCTCTGTGTTTGTATATGTGGATAGCCTCATGAACGAATCTCTCATGGAAGCCAGATGGCTTACAAAGAACCTCCGTCTTGGAAAAGTCAATGGCATGTGAGCCTACTGAATTAGAACAATGATCTGCTACGGCCGAGGTGTTGGTCCTACCGTGTTTAAGGTCTGCTTTATGTTCACGAATGCGGTCCGAGATATGGCGTTTGGTTTCTCCAATGTAACTACTACCACAGAGGCAACTTAGTTTGTAGACACCAGGGTATTGTATGTCCGGAATCACATCTTTTACAGACGGAACCAGATCACGGATTTTATGTAATGTGTTGAAACGGACCTGGATCTTGTGTTTATTCAAGATTTTGGAGATCTTTTTTGTGATCCCAGCAATGTAGGGTAAAGTGATGGTTTTGAAAGGCTCCTCAAGAGGGTTCTTCTTCATGGTTTGAGTGATAGCTTTGCGGATTGTATAGTCGGAGTAACCATTAGCCCTAAGAGCTTGGTGTACGTGCTTGAGTTCACTGCTTATGTGTTCCTGGTCGGATATGCATTGGGCTCTATGATACAGAGTCTTGATGAGATAATTCTTCTGTGATGGATGGTGGTGGGAATCCGGTTTCAGATAAGCATCCGTATGGGTAGCTTTCCTGTAGACAGAGTGGCTCATTGAACCATCAGGTCTCTTTTTAATTAGGACATCCAAAAAAGGTATCTTGCCATCTATTTCGACTTCCATGGTAAATCGCAGCTGTCTCTCTCCCCCTCCTCTGTTCCGACCATGGACGAACTCGTCCGTCTGAACGGGGCCCGTAGCTATCCGTGGTGCTAAAGTTGAGGGCGCTTTGTTCCTCTCACACAGCTTAAAGGCCGTGATCTGAACGTGGCTCTTTCACTCCAGCGCTGTCCTACCAGACAGTCTCGTCCCTTCACCTGATGAAGGCCGCTTGTGTTGTGGCCGAAACGTCGTGAGAATATTATTGTGTTATTTTATCAATTTATTATTTTATTCTCATTCTACGTGACTTTACCGAAAGAACCAAAGAAGATGAATCATTGCAGTCACGAAAGCTTTAAATCGAAATGTTGGTGACGTCACCACGCGCACACCAACGTGGTGAGGTGACGTCACCACGACTGCGATCGGCGACCTCAGAGTGCGTGGTGACGTCACGCACAGGGTGAACAATGACGTCACGTAGCGTGCGTTTGAATGCCGTCACAACTGCATTTGCTGCCTGGCGTCGGCGGTTACGTCACGACAACTTCGATCGCCAGCCCAGCGTACGCTGTGACGTCCGTTTTTGGGGGGGGGGGGGTTACAGTTTAATTTATTTTGGTATAGCCCTGTGAGCCATTCGGCTCTTGAATCGGGTGCAACCACAACAAACAAAAAAACACGAACAAGAAAAACATCTTAAAGTGACTTTGTGTGACTGTGCAAACAGAAAATCTAGGGGGGAAAAAAAACAACAAAAATATTCCTGAAATAGCACCGTACACCAACGCTGTGTGCAAAATAATCCCAGTGGGATGCAAGTCAAACAACAACAACAACCACAAGACAACTTAGATTAAGGCCATCAGTCTAACTCCGTACTACAATAAACAAAAACACGGCCAAACCAAAAAACTTTTCGAAATCACCAAAATAAAGCCATAAATGCAATGTAACAGTGATCATAGGAACTGTGACCGAATTTTTAATAATGAACTACGTAAATAACATGGGGGGGGTTTCAGTTTTTTTCAGTTTAATTTATTTTGGTATAGCCCTGTGAGCCATTCGGCTCTTGAATCGGGTGCAACCACAACAAACAAAAAAACTAAAACATGAACAAGAAAAACATCTTAAAGTGACTTTGTGTGACTGTTAAAAACAGAAAATCCATGGGAAAAAAACCCGCAAAAATATTCCTGAAAAAAGCACCGTACACCAACGCTGTGGGATGCAAGTCAAACAACAACAACAAGAAATTTAGATTAAGGCCATCAGTCTAACTCCGTACTACAACAAAACAAACATGTCCAAACCAAAAAACGTTTTCAAAATCGCCAAAAAATAAAGCCATAATTGCAACGTAACAGTGGTCACAAGGACTGTGACCGAATTGTTTTACAATAAACTACATAAATAGCATGTAACACCAAATCTTAGAGCCATAGCTGGCTGCATGAGTTACTCCACAACAACAGAAGCATCGGTCGGAGTATCAAATTTTTCAATGCACCTTTAAGATCAGCACGCTAAATCAAAATACAGATAATACTTTGCAGCGTCATCCAGAGCGAAACATTTTATTTTATTTTACGCCAATGAATAGCAGTGGCAGCTAGGGGTGTACAACTCCTCTAGAGCAGTTTTGAGATAAGATCTCATTGGTCGCGATTCAAGTTGCAGTTTATTGGCAATAGCATTCCAGACCCTGGGGGCATCAATAACAAAGGCCCTTCCTCCAGTTTTTGTACGGCAAATAGGGAATGTGAAGCTGGTAAATGAGCGAAGACCTGAGGTCAAATTTGTTCTTTGAAACAGAGAGGAGATCCAGCAGCAGGTAAGTCTGCGGATTTTTTTGTAAGTACATCGTGAATAAATAAGATCTGGTGCACAAGCCGTCTGTCGGGGTACGTGCTGACGTCACAACAACTGCGATCGCCAATCCCCAGCGTACGCGGTGACGTCAGTGGGGGGGGTAGAGGGGAGGGTGGGGACGTCATAACTACTGCGATTCCACAGCCCCCCCCCCTCTCCGCCACGCGGTGACGTCCCCTGCGGAGGCTGGTGAGGGGGAGGCGTGTACGCGGTGACGTCACGACCACCGCGTTTGCCCCTCCCGTACGCGTTGACGTCACGGCGTACGCCCGTTACCAAGGGCGACGGAGATGGCGGCGCGCGTTTTCGCGACGCTGATGGCGGCGCCCAGGAGCTGTGGCGGGCACCCCGCGGCCTCCTCCTTCCCCCCCTTCCCCTCCTCCTCCTCCTGCCCCACGTCGCCGCCGTCTCGCGGCCGCGAGGTGCGCGTCGTGGGCCGCGCCGAGCTGCGCGGGGCCCCGGACCGCGCGAGGCTGAGCGTGAGGGTGAGGAGCGCGGCCAAGAGGGAGGCGAGGAGCGCCGAGCGGAGCGCCGTGAGGAGGGCCGAGTACGCGGAGAGCAGCGTGAGGCGGGCCCGCGGAGTCCAGGTGACTGTCTCTGTGTGTCTCACTGTGTCTCTGTGTCTCTGTGTGTCTCTCTGTGTCTCTGTGTGTCTCACTGTGTCTCTGTCTCACTGTGTGTCTCACTGTGTCTCCGTGTCTCTGTGTGTCTCACTGTGTCTCTGTGTGTCTCACTGTGTCACCGTGTCTCTGTGTGTCTCACTGTGTCTCTGAGTGTCTCTGTGTGTCTCACTGTGTCTCTGTGTCTCTGTGTGTCTCACTGTGTCTCTGTGTGTCTCACTGTGTCTCACCGTGTCTCACCGTGTCTCTGTGTGTCTCTGTGTCTCACTGTGTCTCTGTGTGTCTCACCGTGTCTCACTGTGTGTCTCACTGTGTCTCTGTCTCACTGTGTGTCTCACTGTGTCTCCGTGTCTCTGTGTGTCTCACTGTGTCTCTGTGTGTCTCACTGTGTCTCCGTGTCTCTGTGTGTCTCACTGTGTCTCTGTGTGTCTCACCGTGTCTCACTGTGTCTCTGTGTGTCTCACTGTGTCCCTGTGTCTCTGTGTGTCTCTGTGTGTCTCACTGTGTCTCCGTGTCTCTGTGTGTCTCACTGTGTCTCTGAGTGTCTCTGTGTGTCTCACTGTGTCTCTGTGTCTCTGTGTGTCTCACTGTGTCTCTGTGTGTCTCACTGTGTCACCGTGTCTCTGTGTGTCTCACTGTGTCTCTGAGTGTCTCTGTGTGTCTCACTGTGTCTCTGTGTCTCTGTGTGTCTCACTGTGTCTCTGTGTGTCTCACTGTGTGTCTCACTGTGTCTCTGTGTCTCTGTGTGTCTCACTGTGTCTCTGTGTGTCTCACCGTGTCTCTGTGTGTCTCACCGTGTGTCTCTGTGTGTCTCACCGTGTCTCACCGTGTCTCTGTGTGTCTCACCGTGTGTCTCACCGTGTGTCTCACTGTGTGTCTCACTGTGTGTCTCACTGTGTCTCTGTGTGTCTCTGTGTCTCTGTGTGTCTCACTGTGTCTCTGTGTGTCTCACTGTGTCTCTGTGTGTCTCACTGTGTGTCTCACTGTGTCTCTGTGTGTCTCACTGTGTCTCTGTGTCTCTGTGTGTCTCTGTGTGTCTCACTGTGTCTCTGTGTGTCTCACTGTGTCTCTGTGTGTCTCTGTGTGTCTCACTGTGTCTCTGTGTGTCTCACTGTGTCTCTGTGTGTCTCTGTGTCTCACCGTGTCTCACTGTGTCTCTGTGTGTCTCACTGTGTCTCTGTGTCTGTGTCTCACTGTGTCTCACCGTGTCTCTGTGTATCTCACTGTCTCACTTTGTCTCTGTGTGTCTCTGTGTGTCTCACTGTGTCTCACCGTGTCTCTGTGTGTCTCACTGTGTGTCTGTGTCTCACTGTGTCTCACCGTGTCTCTGTGTGTCTCACTGTGTCTCACTGTGTCTCTGTGTGACTCACTGTGTCTCTGTGTGTCTCACTGTGTCTCTGTGTGTCTCTGTCTCTGTGTGTCTCACTGTGTCTCTGTCTCTGTGTCTCACCGTGTCTCTGTGTGTCACCGTGTCTCTGTGTGTCTCACCGTGTCTCACCGTGTCTCTGTGTGTCTCACTGTCTCACTTTGTCTCTGTGTGTCTCTGTCTCTGTGTGTCTCACTGTGTCTCTGTCTCTGTGTCTGACCGTGTCTCTGTGTGTCACCGTGTCTCTGTGTGTCTCACCGTGTCTCACCGTGTCTCTGTGTGTCTCTGTGTGTCTCACTGTCTCACTTTGTCTCTGTGTGTCTCTGTCTCTGTCTCTGTGTGTCTCACTGTGTCTCACTGTGTCTCACTGTGTGTCTCACTGTGTCTCTGTCTCTGTGTCTCACCGTGTCTCTGTGTGTCACCGTGTCTCTGTGTGTCTCTGTGTGTCTCTCTCACCGTGTCTCTGTGTGTCTCACCGTGTCTCTGTGTTACTGTCTCACTTTGTCTCTGTGTCTCTGTCTCTGTGTCTCACTGTGTCTCTGTGTGTCTCACTGTGTCTCTGTCTCTGTGTCTCACCGTGTCTCTGTCTGTCTCACTGTGTCTCTGTGTGTCTCACCGTGCCTCTGTGTGACTCTGTGTGTCTCACCGTGTCTCTGTGTGTCTCACTGTGTCTCTGTGTTTCTCACTGTGTGTCTCACTGTGTCTCTGTCTCACTGTGTGTCTCACTGTGTGTCTCACTGTGTGTCTCTGTGTGTCTCTGTCTCTCACCGTGTCTCTGTGTGTCTCACTGTGTGTCTCACTGTGTCTCTGTCTCTGTGTCTCACTGTGTCTCTGTGTGTCTCACTGTGTCTCTGTCTGTCTCACTGTGTCTCTGTGTGTCTCACCGTGTCTCTGTCTGTCTCACTGTGTCTCTGTGTGTCTCACCGTGTCTCTGTCTCTGTGTCTCACTGTGTCTCTGTGTGTCTCACTGTGTCTCTGCCTCTCACCGTGTCTCTGTGTGTCTCTGTGTGTCTCACTGTGTCTCTGTGTGTCTCTGTGTGTCTCACTGTGTGTCTCACCGTGTCTCTGTGTGTCTCACCGTGTCTCTGTGTGTCTCTGTGTGACTCTGTGTGTCTCACTGTGTCTCTGTGTGGCTCTGTGTGTCTCACTGTGTGTCTCACCGTGTCTCTGTGTGTCTCACCGTGTCTCTGTGTGTCTCTGTGTGACTCTGTGTGTCTCACTGTGTCTCTTTGTGTCTCTGTGTGTCTCACTGTGTCTCTGTGTGTCTCTGTGTGTCTCACTGTGTCTCTGTGTGTCTCTGTGTGTCTCTGTCTCTGTGTCTCACCGTATCTCTGTGTGACTCTGTGTGTCTCACTGTGTCTCTGTGTGTCTCACTTTGTCTCTGTGTGTCTCTGTGTGTCTCACTTTGTCTCTGTGTGTCTCTGTTTGTCTCACTATGTCTCTGCCTCTGTGTGTCTCACTGTGTCTCTGTCTCACCGTGTATCTGTCTGTCTCACCGTGTATCTATCTGTCTCACTGTGTCTCTGTCTCACCGTGTCTCTGTGTGTCTCACCGTGTCTCTGTGTGTCTCACTGTGTCTCTGTGTGTCTCACCGTGTCTCTGTGTGTCTCATTGTGTCTCTGTGTGTCTCTGTCTCTGTGTGTCTCACTATGTCTCTGTCTGTCTCACCGTGTCTCTGTGTGTCTCACCGTGTCTCTGTGTGTCTCACCGTGTCTCTGTGTGTCTCACTGTCACTGTCTGTCTCAGTGTGTCTCTCTGTGTGTGCCACCATGTGTCTGTCACTGTCTCTCTATATCTGTCACTGTCTCTCTATCTGTCACTGTCTCTCTATCTATCACTGTCTCTCTATCTGTCACTGTCTCTCTATCTGTCACTGTCTCTCTATCTGTCACTGTCTCTCTATCTGTCACTGTCTCTCTATCTGTCACTGTCTCTCTATCTGTCACTGTCTCTCTGTCTGTCACTGTCTCTCTGTCTGTCACTGTCTTTGTGAGGGGAGCAGGGAAGGGAGCAGAGTGGAGAGTGGAGGGGGTAGGGGAGCGGGGCGGGGAGCGGGGGGGGAGCGGGGAGGGGAGCGGAGGGGGGAGCGGGGGGGGGGAGCGGAGGGGGAGGGGAGCGGGGAGGGAAGCGGAGGGGGGAGCGGGGGGGGGCAGAGGGGGGAGCGGGGGTTGCGTTTCCCGCAGAGCAGTGGGCTGCACGCTCCAACCCACCCCGCCAGCGAGGGGAATGCGTCGTGGTGGTGGTAGTGGTGGTGGTGGTAGTGGTGGTGGGGGTGGTGGTGGTGGTGGTAGTGGTGGTGGCGTCGTCGCGTGTTCGTGGGCCCCTCGTGTTGTGCAGTTTGTACTTTTTAAAAACTTTTTATTTATTTTTGAGTGACTTTGCGTCACCTTTTCTCGAGACCGCACTCAGATCGTCTTTTATTGTTGTTGTTGTCGATGTAACTCGCTGTACCCCCTCGTGTGCCCCCGACCGGACATCTGTTGGGATAAAAAAAACAAAACAAAAGAGATTTACAGCTCATCAGATTCCTCCCTGCAGTTCCAAATAAAGATTCCGATTCTGTTCACCTGGCTGTGCAGGACGCTGATGTCACTGTGCTCAAGAGCCTGGACCGCCTCGACGGCCTCTACGTCATGACAGTGGAGGTGCCGCTGCTGCTGCTGCTGAGCACACGTGTGTCAGAGAGATCGTGTGTCACAGATAGTGTGTCAGAGATCGTGTGTCAGAGAGATCGTGTGTCACAGAGATCGTGTGTCAGAGATCGTGTGTCAGAGATTGTGTGTCACAGAGATCGTGTGTCAGAGATTGTGTGTCACAGAGATTGTGTCACAGAGATCGTGTGTCAGAGAGATCGTGTGTCACAGATAGTGTGTCAGAGATCGTGTGTCAGAGAGATCGTGTGTCACAGAGATCGTGTGTCAGAGATCGTGTGTCAGAGATTGTGTGTCACAGAGATTGTGTGTCACAGAGATTGTGTGTCACAGAGATTGTGTGTCAGAGAGATCGTGTGTCAGAGATCGTGTGTCAGAGAGATCGTGTGTCACAGAGATCGTGTGCCACAGAGATCGTGTGTCACAGATCGTGTGTCAGAGATCGTGTGTCAGAGATCGTGTGTCAGAGATTGTGTGTCACAGAGATTGTGTCACAGAGATCGTGTGTCAGAGAGATCGTGTGTCACAGATCGTGTGTCAGAGATCGTGTGTCAGAGAGATCGTGTGTCACAGAGATCGTGTGTCAGAGATCGTGTGTCAGAGATCGTGTGTCAGAGATCGTGTGTCACAGAGATTGTGTGTCACAGAGATTGTGTGTCACAGAGATCGTGTGTCAGAGAGATCGTGTGTCAGAGATCGTGTGTCAGAGAGATCGTGTGTCAGAGATCGTGTGTCAGAGATTGTGTGTCACAGAGATTGTGTGTCACAGAGATCGTGTGTCAGAGAGATCGTGTGTCAGAGATCGTGTGTCAGAGAGATCGTGTGTCAGAGATCGTGTGTCACAGAGATCGTGTGCCACAGAGATCGTGTGTCAGAGATCGTGTGCCACAGAGATCGTGTGCCACAGAGATCGTGTGTCAGAGATCGTGTGCCACAGAGATCGTGTGCCACAGAGATCGTGTGCCACAGAGATCGTGTGCCACAGAGATCGTGTGCCACAGAGATCGTGTGTCACAGAGATCGTGTGCGAGCACATGTTCACGTGTCAGGTGCGTCTTTGTGTTGGCTGGGTCATGTAGCCCGCATGCCCCGTCACCCGCATGCTCAAGCAGCTTCTGTTTGGCTTGATAGTTGGGCTGAACGGGCGCGGGAAGAGCCAGAGAAGAGATGGAGCTGATGTCGTACTGCAGGAGGATATGGAGCTGAGTGGATTTGCCGATGACCAGTACCGGCGGTGTCAAGATCGGTCTCCGTGGAGGAGGCTCGTGAAGGACGCCGATGGGAAGTTGGGAGGCAGTCGCCCTCCAACAACAGCAGAGGGCAGAGGAGCGACGCTCACAACGAGCGGAGCGCCGGGCCGGTTAAACGCAGCAAGTTGGCACAGCAGGGGGCACAGGTGGTGCATCTGCCTGTCGTCTCAGTTCAACCCATGGCACCTGGGTCTGTTCCGTGACCTGCCAGCGGACCTTATCAACTTCACGTGGCCTCAAAGTGCACCTAGCTTGGTGCAAGAGTCGTGGTGACGTCACCACCACTTAGTGGCGAACAGCGGTTGTTGTTGTTGTGTGTAGCACCACGTGTTTAGCGGGGAGTGGCGGCGCGCTGCACTACGGACCCAGCTCACGGCCAATAACAGTGGCGAATATCTGAAGCGGTCCTGGGCCTCCCCTATGCCGACTCAGCCTCAAATGAGCACAGGCAGACTTCGCTTAGCGCTCGAGATGCGTTCACGGAGAAGTGAGCGCTCATCGAATCGGTGTGCTGAAAGGGGTCGTTATGTCATTGCATGTGTGGGGGATGTCTTCCCTACAGTGCTATTCGTCTGTGTCTACGTTGATAGGGGGATAGGTGAGTGTGTGTGTGAGTGACTATGTGAGTGGGTGAGTGACTGTGTGAGTCTCTGTGTGTATGTTTAACTTCTTTAGCACCGTACGTAGCCAACCTTCCCATGTGGAGGATGGGTGAGTGTGTGTGTGAGTGACTATGTGAGTGTGTGAGTGACTGTGTGAGTCTCTGTGTGTATGTTTAACTTCTTTAGCACCGTACGTAGCCAACCTTCCCATGAAGAGGATGGGTGAGTGTATGCGTGAGTGACTATGTGAGTGGGTGAGTGACTGTGTGAGTCTCTGTGTGTATGTTGAACTTCTTTAGCACCGTACGTAGCCAACCTTCCCATGAAGAGGATGGGTGAGTGTATGCGTGAGTGACTATGTGAGTGGATGAGTGACTATGTGAGTGGGTGAGTGACTGTGTGAGTCTATGTGCGTATGTTGAACTTCTTTTGCACTGTACGTAGCCAACCGCGCAAATTGGAGCTGCGGTGTTTGATGGGACAACAAACTAAACACACAAAATGAACAAATTAGTTTTCAATCTAGATTTCTTACGTATGAGCAATGTATGAGGGCTTGATTGGGCTATCGGTAATAGCACTAACAATAATAATGCAGATGGTGAAGACTATTTTACTAAAAAAAAATCTATTTTTTTTCATTCACAAAGAATGTTTTCTGGGTTAGATCGCGTAAGTATAAATGTGTCGTGAACCTCCACCGCCCGACGCGGCCAGTAAGGTTGAGTCACATTAAACAAAACGTGCCAATTACAGATAGTCCCCGAGTTACGATAGTCCCCGAGTTACGATAGTCCCCCAGTTACGATAGTCCCCGAGTTACGATAGTCCCCGAGTTACGATATTTCGATTTTACGATGGCGATAGCAATACGACAAAATTGTAAAATATTTTACATTTCGCGCGGCAGGCACACGCAGCAGCGTACGAGGTACGATACTGTACGTTCAGACGCTGCCGGGATGTACGCATCTCCCGCCTTTCTATTAAATTGCAGTCCATATAGGTAGGCTAAGAATTTACCTTGTTTTTATTTTACTTGCCATTTTACTGTGCAATACAGTATTGTAATTAATAAATGCATACAGTACAGTACGGTACTGTAAATTGCTCTGTTTTGCTAAATTATCACCATTCTTTAAGACTCCTGCGTAGGCTAGGCCATCTTCGACTTACGATATTTTTGACTTACGATGGGGGTCGTCGTAACGCATCTCCATCGTAAGTAGAGGACTACCTGTAGTTACTACTTCAGCCCACCGGTGTGTTGGAGAGTAAATCCAGAACATTTACAGTCTTTTTTATTGTAACATCAGAACTATGTACTGTGCGGTGGGAGAGCTGCTGCCACGATCCCAGTCCGGGTCTTAGCGATGCCCATAGAGCTGCTGCTGCTGCCACGATCCCAATCCGGGTCTTAGTGATGCCCACAGCGCTGCTGTTGCCACAATCCCAATCCGGGTCTTAGCGATGCCCACAGAGCTGCTGCTGCTGCCACGATCCCAATCCGGGTCTTAGCGATGCCCACAGCGCTGCTGTTGCCACAATCCCAATCCGGGTCTTAGCGATGCCCACAGTGCTTCTGCTGCCACGATCCCAATCCAGATCTTAGCGATGCCCACAGCGCTGCTGCTGTTGCCACGATCCCAATCCGGGTCTTAGTGATGCCCACAGTGCTTCTGCTGCCACGATCCCAATCCAGATCTTAGCGATGCCCACAGCGCTGCTGCTGCTGCCACGATCCCACTCCGGGTCTTAGTGATGCCCACAGAGCTGCTGCTGTTGCCACGATCCCAATCCGGGTCTTAGCGATGCCCACAGAGCTGCTGCTGTTGCCACGATCCCAATCCGGGTCTTAGCGATGCCCACAGAGCTACTGCTGCTGCCACAATCCCAGTCCGGGTCTTAGCGATGCCCATAGAGCTGCTGTTGCCACGATCCCAATCCGGGTCTTAGTGATGCCCACAGAGCTGCTGCTGCTGCCACGATCCCAATCCGGGTCTTAGCGATGTCCACAGCGCTGCTGCTGCTGCCAAGATCCCAATCCGGGTCTTAGTGATGCCCACAGTGCTTCTGCTGCCACGATCCCAATCCAGATCTTAGCGATGCCCACAGAGCTACTGCTGCTGCCACAATCCCAGTCCGGGTCTTAGCGATGCCCATAGAGCTGCTGTTGCCACGATCCCAATCCGGGTCTTAGTGATGCCCATAGACCTGCTGCTGCTGCCACGATCCCAATCCGGGTCTTAGCGATGCCCACAGCGCTGCTGCTGCTGCCACGATCCCAATCCGGGTCTTAGCGATGCCCACAGAGCTGCTGGGCTCCCAGTCCGGGTCTTAGCGATGCCCACAGAGCTGCTGCTGCTGCCACGATCCCAATCCAGGTCTTAGTGATGCCCACAGAGCTGCTGGGCTCCCAGTCCGGGTCTTAGTGATGCCCACAGAGCTGCTGCTGCTGCCACAATCCCAGTCCGGGTCTTAGTGATGCCCACAGAGCTGCTGCTGCTGCCACGATCCCAATCCAGGTCTTAGCGATGCCCACAGAGCTGCTGGGCTCCCAGTCCGGGTCTTAGTGATGCCCACAGAGCTGCTGCTGCTGCCACAATCCCAGTCCGGGTCTTAGTGATGCCCACAGAGCTGCTGCTGCTGCCACAATCCCAATCCGGGTCTTAGTGATGCCCACAGAGCTGCTGCTGCTGCTGCCACGATCCCAGTCCGGGTCTTAGTGATGCCCACAGAGCTGCTGCTGCCAAGATCCCAATCCAGGTCTTAGTGATGCCCATAGAGCTGCTGCTGCCACGATCCCAATCCAGGTCTTAGTGATGCCCACAGAGCTGCTGCTGCTGCCACGATCCCAATCCGGGTCTTAGTGATGCCCACAGAGCTGCTGCTGCTGCCACGATCCCAATCCGGGTCTTAGCGATGCCCATAGACCTGCTGCTGTTGCCACGATCCCAATCCGGGTCTTAGTGATGCCCACAGAGCTGCTGCTGCTGCCACGATCCCAATCCAGGTCTTAGCGATGCCCACAGAGCTGCTGGGCTCCCAGTCCGGGTTTTAGCGATGCCCACAGAGCTGCTGCCGCGTTCCCAATCTGGCCTCGTGAAGTTCTCACCCGGCTAACACTGAAAACTAAAAGATAATGAATACAAATAAATTCGAAAATATATTCGTGACCACAAATCACGATAATCGAATTGTGGGTGGGTTGGGTACGGAATCAGAATATGAGAGTATTTACAGTGGGAGGAATCCGATGAGCTATAAAGCTTTTACCACAGATGTCAAATAGAGGCACGGGGTAAGAACGTTACAACAACATAGTTACACAAACAATAGGAGGGCAAAGTATAAAAAAGGTAACAAATCACCTGAACACATACAAATACAACTAAACCATCCCCATCCTACCAGACAAAGCCCACTGAGATTGGCTCAGAGATGTTAACTACCTCGCCTGGTATACAGGAGGTAGTGGGTTCGTTCCTGACCCTGATGCCTGCTGCTGTATATTTGGAGTTTGCGTGTCTCTCTCTCTCTCATCATCATCACGGTGGCTAGGAGATGTTAACTACCTCGCCTGGTATACAGGAGGTAGTGGGTTCGATCCTGACCCTGACGCCTGCTGCTGTATATTTGGAGTTTGCGTGTCTCTCGCTCTCATCATCGTCACGGTGGCTAGGAGATGTTAACTACTTTGCCTGGTATACAGGAGGTAGTGGGTTCGATCCTGACCCTGACGCCTGCTGCTGTATATTTGGAGTTTGCGTGTCTCTCGCTCTCATCATCGTCACGGTGGCTAGGAGATGTTAACTACTTCGCCTGGTATATAGGAGGTAGTGGGTTCGATCCTGACCCTGACGCCTGCTGCTGCTGTATATTTGGAGTTTGCGTGTCCATCTCCCCTGGTCCTCCGTTTTTTTTCCCCTCCACGTTTAGAATCAGCATCACGCGTTCCGAGTTACTTGGCGGCCGTAAATTTCCACACGGTGACGATGATAAGCCGCCACTTCGCGACCTTCCTGGGCTATCATTATTCGTGATAGCCCAGGAGGTCGCTTCTGAAAAAGAGGTGCCTAGCTCAGTGGGGCCTTACACCTGGTGAAATAACAAGCAGTTGAAATAGTTCCAGTTGCTCTCGTTGGGCCGAGCGAATATCACCCACCCCCCCGTCATGCGCCGTGGCGGCCTTCAGAGGCGCTGCTTCTCGCTTAACAGCGCTTGCCCCCCACAAGTCTGTTAAGGCACCACGAGGCGGGGGGGGGGGGGGGGGGACGTTTGTGTTTGTGCGCGAGCGCGTTTGACGGGCGCACACGCGCCGGTCGGCGTGCACGTGCGATGCCCCCCCCCCCCGCGACCTCCAGGTTGTGGCCGAGTTCAGTGATTTCCAAGCGATGCACGCGGTGCGGAACCAGCTGGTGGAGAAGCTGGACAGCTGTGTGGACGTGGCCTCCCCCGTGTACCACCTCACGGCCTTGGCACGCGACAACTACAGGTGACAACGCACGGAGGGCGCCACTCACACCCCCCCCCGCCCCCCCGTAGGCGCAGCTTATTGGAGCAATAAGTCTTGACGCGTGTTTGACGTGTCTTAAACTGTTTCTTTATTTCTTAGTTGCACAAAAACGAGCGATTTCCAAAGTTATATCTTCGCCCGTCCACGCACTTTATCACGTTGCCACACGGTCAAAGACTGTGGCCACTCGCTCCCACCTGGCTCTTCTCCTGGCTTCCCGTTTATACTGTCAGACCGGAAGTGACGTCATGGGTCGAACCACGGGGGGCGGGGGGTTCTAAACAGTTGGAATATTCCAAGTCAAGTATGCCCAATCTTGATTTAAAGCTTTCGTGACTGCAGTAATTCATATTCTTAGTTTTTTTGGTAAAGTGACTTTACCGAAAAAACTAAGAATATGCCCAATCTGTCAACAAATGTATGACAGATGTACATCAAATGTACACACAGAAATAATGCATTCACTATCTGTCTTATGACTCTCACACGCCCCCCTCCCCCCACCCGGTTGTAGCCTAGCGCCTCCTCGGCACTGCAATAAGTCGTGCCCGCGTCGCGTAGAAGTAACGATAATAATAAACTCAAAGTCATCCCCACCCCCTGCCTTTGCTTGGCCCTGAGCCAGGCTCGGAAGCCTCATGAAGAAGCCAGCATCGGACAGTTTGGGTTTCGGCTCTAGTCCATAAAGGTAACAAATTGTAAAGCCACCCATGTAGGCATGTATTACCGTTGAACTTCATTTGCACCGTACGGAGCCAAACCATACGTAGCCAACCGTGCTAATTGGAGGTGTGCGGGGAAGGACAGCAAACTAAACACAAAGAGCGGTTCTAAAGAAATGAGTTTTCAATCTACCCACTCACATAGTCACTCACCCACACACTCACCAATCCTCCGATTGGCACAGTTGGCCACGTATGGTGCGAAAGAAGTTCAACTTGCATACATCGACCCGCACAGTCACTCACCCACTCGCATATCATAGACTCATGGCCCACAAAGTGCCGAAGGCCTTTAGTGTACTGCCAAGTGGGCAGGTCTCTGGATCAAACTCCGTCCATCCTGTCCCATCTAACTTCCCTCCTGCTTGGAAACTTTCTCTTCACTCCCGTCTCCCGTAGACTCTCACCACCTCATTCACACGCACTCACAGCTATGTCGATGGCTCCGCTCGTGCCGGGCTAACCCCACCAATGAACCACAGCACCTCGCTGATCTCGTCAGGGGGCGTCGACCGTGATGCGAACTCCGGTCATCCTCGCAGCAGCAGCGGCGGCGGCGGCTTTTGGCTATTGAACAAAGGCGGCGGTAAACCGCATCGCGCGGCGCTTTCAGGTGCGCTTCTGCGGCCGTCTGGAACGCTCTTCCTTCCGATGTTAGGAAGCCCGCTGGAGCTGTGCACTTTTAAATCTTCATCTAGATTGGAAACTCATTACTATATAGCACACTATACACTACACACGACACTATACACTACACCATTATATACTACGTTGAAAAAACTCTCTTCTTTAGAACTGCTTTTTGTATTTAGTATGCTGTCCTTCCCCCGTACGGTGCGAAAGAAGTTCAACAGACGTGTGCGTACCAACATAACCCCTAGCGTCGCCTCTCGCGTAGCGACCACTCGGCGCGTCCCGGGGCCCTCGTGCCCTTGGTTGGCGACTTAAAATAAAACCCCGAAAAACTCTCGCACGATAAAACAAACAAAAACAAAAACAAACAACCAAAAACGCCTCTCCCAATCTCACCGCGTCTCGCACGCTCAGGCCGCACCGTCCCTCGCTCCCCTCCCCTCCCGACCCGCGCAGACGTCAGGCGTGCCTCCTGGCCGTGGCCAGCGCTCGCCGCAAGGCCCACGAGGTCTGCCGCCTCCTGGGCCTCTCCCTGGGCCGCCCCCTCTCGGTGCACGAGCTCCCCGCCGCCGACGCCGCCGCCGCCGCCGCCGCCGCCGACGACGACGAGTGGCCGCTTCCGGCCGTGTGCTCGGCCCGCCGCGACCGCGGCCTCGCCTCCGCCGATCCAAACGCGGCGGTGGCGTCGACGCCGCCGTCCCTGCGGGAGCACGTGGAGGCGGCGACGGAGGCGGTGCGGAGCGGCGTGGCGGCCGTCTTCGAGCTGCGCCCCCCCCAGCGCGCCGGCGCCGGGCGGCGCCGCGGCCGCTGAGCGCAGCCGCGGCGCCGAGGGCGCCGTCGAGCCTGCCGGGTTCCGGCGTCCGCGGTCGTCACGTGGAAGGGCTGAGCTGATGAGCGCTGGAGGTGGGGGGGGAGGGGGGGGGGGCGAGCGTTGTATGCGACGTGCGCGTGTTTGTGTGCGTTGGACTTCTTTCGCACCGTACGTAGCCAACCGTGCTCGTCGGAGGCAGCGGGGGGTGGGGGGGGAAGGGCAAGCCGAGGGCAACATTGCCGTTGCTGTGCGGATTGGCTGGGGCTTTGTGACGTCATCGGTGGGCGTGGCTCGCACGGGGGGAGGGGGGGTGGGGGTTTACAAACTTCGGGAGGCAGAGTTGTCATGGGTCTTAATTGATCAAACCACAAAGAAGTTACGTTATAATTTGTAGTCGATCGATCGACGCTCCCCCCCCCCAGACCCCCTCATTGTCCACTCGTCCCCAGCGCTGCATCGGCACGGCCCCCCGCTGTCAAGGTGCCTCAGCGGGCCCCCAGGTCAGCCCGTCAGTAAAATTCACGTCCGACGTCCGTGAGCACAGGTGAACTCCTTTTTTTTTGTAATCACCGCCCTCTTTTTTTAACCCACAACTCCTATTATTATCCGCAGGAGCTGTAGGGTCCCGGACAACTCCTGTCACCCACGGCCCAAATCTTCTACCGCCGTCCACGGCCTTTTTGCCACGGGTCGACGCGCGAGCGGCTTCCGGCTAACCCACGGGTTGCTTTTTTCAGCGTTTGACAAGGCTCACGTGGCAAATCGCTCCCGAGTTGCTCGTGGGTTTATGCGTTGCAACTACTGCGATTGGTTTTTGTCGACGGGTGAGACCAAAACGACGACGCGAGAGAAGGGCGAGCCGGCAATGCGGCGCGCCGAGCGCGTTCAACCATGTGGCGCTTGGCAGCACCGGCTTCTCATCGTGCGGAGACGTGCGGTGACGTGCGGTGACGTGCGGTGACGTGATGTGACATGCGGTGACGTGCGGTGACGTGCGGTGACGTGCGGAGACGTGCGGTGACGTGCGGAGACGTGCGGTGACGTGCGGTGACGCTCGGAGACTTGCGGTGACAAGTGGTGACGTGCGGAGACGTGCGGTGACGTGCGGTGACGTGCGGTGACGTGCGGTGACGTGTGGTGACGCTCGGAGACTTGCGGTGACAAGTGGTGACGTGATGTGACGTGCGGTGACGCTCGGAGACTTGCGGTGACGTGCGGTGACATGCGGAGACGTGCGGAGACGCACGGAGACTTGCGGTGACGTGCGGAGACGTGCGGAGACAAGTGGTGACACGCGGAGACGCGCGGAGATGCGCGGAGACTTGCGGTGACGCGTGGAGACGCTCGGAGACATGTCGTGACACGCGGAGACGTGCGGTGACAAGTGGTGACGTGATGTGATGTGCGGAGACGCTCGGAGACATAGTCTTTGGGTCTTTCGGTAAAGTCACGTAGATAGGTTTAAAGAAAATAACTATGTACGTGACTTTACCGAAAGACCCAAAGAATATGAATTCCTGCAGTCACGAAAGCTTTCAAGAAAAGCTTTTTAAGATTTTACACTCAGAGAAGCGCAGAGACGGGCGGAGACGGGCGGAGACTCGCGGGGAGAGAGACAGAGATTCAGAGGCACGTCTCTGAAGCGCGGCGGGTTTGCGCAAGGGCGATGGCAAAAAAAAGATTGGACCCACAATTATTTTGCGCGTTTTTTTTTTTGGCTTTCCTTCCCCGCTCACGGCTCACGAATAACCGGAGAAGTAAAATTTGTCAGGTGGCTCGGCAGGCGACGTGGGAATCGGCGATACCCAGGTGAGAGGAGATTGTCCTCTGCGCGAGTCTTCAACAGCAGCGTTAGCGGCATGGATCCTCCAGCGGATGTTGCGTGTCAAGCGACGTCGCCGTTCCTTGCGTGCATCCTAATAAACACGCGGCGCTGTGGTGGACCGCGAGCTCCGGAGAGAGAAACAACAACGACCGCCGTTCGCCACTAAGTGGCTGTGGACGTCACCACGGCGTTTGTGCCAGGCCACGTGCACTTCAAGACCACGTGATGTGTCGAACGCCCGCCGGCACGAGGTCACGGGGCAGACTCAGGTGCCGTGGGTTGACTGAGGCTCAGTCAGTCCTGAGAGGCGCACACGCAGACGCACACGCACGTGCTGGGAATGCCACAGCTTAACACTCGGGAGGCTTTCGCGGTCAATATCATCCATAATCTATTTTTTTTTGGGGTTCGATCGTGTAAATATATAAATGTGTCGTCAAACCCGCCGCCACCCGACACAGCCAATTAGGAAAGCTTGTCACGTAAGCAGAACGTGCCAATTCGTTACTGCTACAGCACACCGGTAGTGTGCTGTAGAGCAGATTGTTAATGTCGGCTTGCTCTCCAGTACCGGTGAGCTGTACTCGTAACGAAGTGGCCACGTTTATGCCACCTAACCCCAACAAAGCCCGTATTATAAATGCCACAACTGCAGTTCTTCGTCAACCCACTGTTTGCGTGAGCACCTCCCACGCACCACGGGGGGATCACGGGGGTGGTCGTCGGGCTTGTTCGACCATACTTCACCAGCGGCGTGTCGGCGAAGGCAAGGGTCCGCGTGGACGTTGGGGGTGGCGGTTGCGGTGCGATGACCTCTGCCGACGGGGGTACGGGCGTGCGTCTGCTGCGGCGGTCGGTGAGCGTGATCCGTCTGCGGGTACCTCCGTCGACTTGTGAAGGCCCTCGGAATCGGAGGTGGCGTTCATTTTCCCACCGAGCAGAGCCGGCAGACGGCAACCTTCCGTGGTCCGTCCGAACAGCCGAGGAAAAGGTTGGCCTTGATGGGAGTGGACGGCCGAGCGTTTTTCATTGGGGGGTTAGATCGCCTCGGCGTAAACGTGTGACGTTAAACCCGCCGCTGCCGCCGCCGCCACCCGACGCGGCCGCTCAGTGATGGTTGTGTCACGTAAACAAAACGTGCCCAGTTAGTCGCTAGTTCGGCCCACCGGTGCGTTGGAGGGTGAACCCATGGGCTGGAGCAGTAACTAATTTGGACACGTTTTGTTCACGTGACAGACCATTACCGAAAGCCCCCACCGCACGTCAACCTTTGACAAGTGCGCCGTCGTGTGTAGGGGGAGACGCGCGTGTGGGAATGCTCTCGAGTAAAATGCCCTTGTCAATTCCCTCCCGACGATTTTACCGCGACGCACCTGCAAATGGATTGCCCTGTGCTGCGTTCCGGGGAGGTCAAAGGTTGGCATACGAGGCTCGTTAACTCGCAAGCCTCGTCCTGTGACTGTGCCAGTAAGATTTGACGTCGTGCTCGGATTGCAAATGTTGTGGCTTTGCTCTTCAACGCACAACCGGTGTGCTGTACTAGTAACTAATTGGCACGTTCTGTTTACGTGACAAACTTAATAATTGGCTGTGTCGGGTGGTGTCTGGTTTAACGACGTATTTGCATATTTTCGCGATCTAACCCAAAAAAACCTGTATTATGGAAGATGTTACTGATTAAAAAAAGGACTGTTACCGTCGCCCACTTACGCCGTGAGTCGTTTAATTTTCTGGCAGAGCTCCAGCCGGGAGAGGCTTGGCAAGCCGAGGGAGGATTGCCGAACGTTCGCACGGCAAACGAGCGAACGTTCACATGGTGAACGGGTGAACGTTCACATGGTGAACGTTCCCACGGCGAGCGTTCCCACGGCGAACGGGTGAACGTTCACACGGTGAACATTCCCACGGCGAAGGTTCACATGGTGAACATTCCCACGGCGAGCGTTCCCACGGCGAACGGGTGAACGTTCACACGGTGAATGAGCAGAAATAACCCACGCGCACTTCATTGTCATTGTGCTCAGAATTTTCTTATTTTTACATTTGGGCTGACTGCATTGTACGGTCAAATTCAATCGTGGCACGCTGCCTCCTCCCCCCCCCCATCCCCGTGGGTGTTGTAATGGTTATCGTGCCGGTCGCGTGCAGCCAGAGGGCTCTCCGGTTGCATGCTACAATAACGAAAGGCGCCGTTTAATATCCCTCCCCCCCCCCGCCACCCCTCGCCGCAGCGTCTCCTCGCGCAGATGTGTGACGCAGCAGTCGCCGCGGCGATTTGCTTTCGCAGCATCATCAGCAGCATCATCATCAGCAGCAGCATCGGCATGAAAATAACGAGGTCCCTGCCTGGCCTGCCCGCGGGCCGATTGGGCGCGCAAGCAACGACGACGACGACGACGACAACGGCCTCAACGCCGATGACGCCGTGGTGCGCCGTTAGAAGGCGATGCGTACGGCGGGCGACGTTGCAGGCAAATGGCCTGCTTCGCAGCACACAGACCGACAGCGCGTAAGACCGCCTGGCTGTCGTGAAGAAAAGAGTTTGCGTCAGTCTAGATGACGGTGATGCAGCAGCAGTGCCCCGTGGCTCCCCAGTGGCTTCCTGACATCGGTGAGGAAGGGAGCGTTCCAGACGGCCGCTGAAGCGCGTAAGAAGGTGCCGCGCGACGACGCGGTGACCGCCGCCGCCTTTGTTCGGCGGCTTGGCCAGAAGCAGCCGCCGCCGCCAGGATGATAACCGTGCGACGAGCGAGAAGGGTCAATGCCCCGGGAACGTAACCCCACATTGCGCATATTTTTCCTTTTAAGGCCACGCACGCTCGCACGCACGCGCGGCGGGCGACGGCGGTGTGTTGGTATTATTATTACTGACGAGTGTGTGTTTTTGTCAGACGTGAAAATCATGGGTTGCCCGCGTCCGCGGTAACGAATATCTGTGGGAAAGCGAAAAGCGTGCGGCGGCGGCGGCGGTGCTGCTGGCGGCGGTGAAGGTGGCGGCGGCGGTGGTTGTGGTGGCGGTGGTGGTGGCGGTGGTGGTGATGGTGGTGGTGGCGGTGGTTGTGGTGGCGGTGGCGGCGGTGGCGGCGGTGGCGGTGGTGGCGGTGGCACCCCCGAGGCCAGGCCACTGCGGTCAGCACCGCACGAGCCGCCCAACCGGTGGGCAAATTCATTCCACGCGAAATGCGAAAATGGAATGTCTGGAGCCGTCGGACGTCGCAAGTGCCGAGACTGACGGCTCGCGCTCCATTAGCTACTGGTGGGGGGATTAGATCGCGTAAATATAACAGCATTTCAACAATTGTAAATGTTATAAATAAAATATAAAAATATACAATTACAGGCAAGGTTACAAATGTTACATTTACATGAGACTCTGTCTATGAGAGGTAGATGCTCTCCATGTCTATGAGACTCTCTGTCTATGAGAGTGTCAATGAGAGGTGGAGACTACTGCTGTGGCCTCTCTACGTGCTCTGCAGGAGGGCCATTGTCCGAAACGTCATCTCATATTTTCGAGGTTTATGCGTACAGCGGTATTGACCAACATTGTGAGCTTTTTTTTTATTAATGTCGAACAAATTTAATTAAGTCTGCGTAAAATATAGGGCAGTGAAACATCGCTATGGAATCTAAAGAAACGGCTGATAATGATAATCTTGGAAACACTAACCGCGAGCTTTGTAACGCGTGACATTTTATCGAAAACACGCAATCATAGGTGTTCAGCATCACATTAAACAATTAAAATGTAACTGCCGAGGAATGCGCCTCTTCACTCGCTGCCACCAGCCTGCCACCCGTAATGGATGTCAAGAGCTCTCGCTGCAATTGAACTTGTCACACCCCTAATGTCTGAGGCACTCACGCGCTGACAGGTTGACGGGCTCACGCCCATCTCACGAGGCATGGATAGATACCTCGCGAGATGACGGCAGAGATACGGGCAAGAGGTCGGAGGTTTCGCGAGATGAGACGGGGGTGTCGTGAGATGGCAGAGGAGATGCAGGCAGGATCGAGACGAGGGAGACCAACCGGTGTGCGTGATTGTCAATCATCCCAATTCTGTCTAGATTTGAAAGAACCAAAGAGTGTGTGCGCCCCAAATTCTCTTCAAGGTCACCATCGGGTCCGACGCGTGACGATGCGCCCGTGTTTTTCACGACGCTGAATCCGCGGCACTCTGCGCCGCTGGTGTCCCCTTGCGCCATCTGCTTCAGTGCTCTTCTCTCGCACGGCGGCCGATGTCGATGCAGAGCGCAACAGCTGCAATTTCACACTCAGGCGGTTAAGCCAGACGCCCGCGTCAGGCGCAGCGGGGTAGTTCGTCATCACTGTGACGATGTCGCCTTCGTATTTGTTGATCGGGGCGTTGCGTCGTTATATGTCGTACGGTCTCTGTCCTGAGAGTTTTTAATGTTCCATTTGTGCATCAGCTATCCGCATCCGCTGCCACGGTTTGTGCGGTGGATGCGATTCAGGGTGGACCATGAGCTTCTTGGAACGGCAAACCCAGGGGAGTTCTGTGTTGGGTCTTTCTCAACAAGGTGTTTGTGGGTTCTTTTGAACTCCATTCAGCTGTCTGAGATTCGTGGGGGTTGAAGTCGCATCGTTGAAGGTGAAGCGCCGTGGGTCCAAAAGGGCTTGCCGCGCGACTTCAAGCGATGACGAGGGACGTTGTTGAGGTCCCGATGATTGAGAAGGGGCGACTGTTTTCCTCGATTCGCGGGGCTTCCCGGTGGGTTGCAGCGTTGCGGCGGGTGGGTGGGTGAGAGATTCGGTGAGACCACGGGCAACCCCAGGGTGTTGGGGTCGACTTGAGGGTACCAGTGATAGACCGCATTGCAGGGTTTAGTTGGACATCATCGAGTCAAGTGGTGACTACCTCTGGTCCATGCTGGTGCACAGTATTCGGCTACACAAGTGCCATCGTTGATGCCCCTAGCACTGAGGGTGCTCGCCAGTTTCTGTATCAAGCCGACCCTTGTTTTGGTCTTGGCGGCTTCCTTTTTCAGGTGGTCACGGAAGGTTGGCGTCGGGTCCAGCTTCACGGCGAGAAAGGTCGGAGCGGGGTCGTGTCGCACGGTGCTGCCGCAGAAGGTTACTTGCACAGTGTGCTTGGGGCTCTTACTATCAAGATTAAATGCAGGATCTGTTTAGGTCTTGGTTCAGAGTGGATTCGAGTTCCTCGAAAGTTGCTGCTTGCGTTGCCAGGGCAAGGTCATCCGCGTGTACAAATTTGCATGACCCGGTTGGTGGCATGTTGCTCGTCTAGACATTGAAGAAGAGCGTTGGGGTGAGTACTGAACCTTGCGGCAAATCCACTGTTGAGGAACCGTAGTGAGCCGGTTTCGTCGCCCATTTAGACACGCGGTCGCCTATTTCTCAGCATCGTTAATATCAGGTGCATTGTTTTGAGGCAAGGAATGGTCCTTGCGAGCTTCACCATCAAGTTGTTATTCCAGACGGTGTCGTAGGCCCATGACAAGTCCACAAAGGCCGCGCCGGTCTTGGATTTCTTCTGGAATCCGGCCTCGATGTGGGTCGCACGGAGCCAAAACTTGGTCACAGCAGCTGCTGCGTCCAGGCCGGAATCCCGCTCTCGTTCTTCAGAGATCACCGACTCGACGAGGGGGCTGATTCTCCGGAGGATGATGATGATGCTTTCCAGGCGTTTATAGGTCGTGCACAGGAGTGACATTGGCCAATAGCCCGGTTTGGGTATTGCAATTCTCATCGCCTCCTGGCGTGCATTTGGGACGCATCCTTTTTACATGGTGTTGGTGTCCAGGTTTGCCAGCCACTCGAGTCCCCTAGGGCCTAAGTGATGGAGGCATTTCTGGGGGGGGATACCATCTCTGCCAGCAGACTTTGCCTTTCTTCATTTCAGCCAGGCCCTCCCTCGCTTCCTTCTTGCTGATGGCGGTTGGGGGTATTGTGAGGAAATCGAGGCCCCATTGCCTGGTGGTGTAATTGGCGGTGGATTTCTCGTTTGTTGTTTTTTTGTCGGGCGGTCCTTTTGTTTAACACGTGGCAGGCTTCCGCGACCAATATCATCCACAATACAGGTTTTTGGTGGGTTAGATCGCGTAAATATATAAATGTGCCGTTAAAGCCGCCACCACCAGACAGCCAATTATTAAGGTTTGTCACGTAAACTGAACATGCCAATTCGTTACTAGTACAGCACGCTGGTGTGTTAGAGCCTAATGAAACTAGTTGTGATTACTGGCGAAACGTCGTACTCAGATTAAAAATGTGGCTTTGCTCTCCAACACACTACCGGTGTTGCTGTACTAATAACGAATTGGCCACGTTCTGTTTACGTGACAAACCTTACTAATTGGCTGTGTCGGGTGGTGACGGCTTTAACAACACATTTATTTCCGCGATCTAACCCAAAAAACCCTCTATTATGGTCCTTTTGTGTTCCCCACTAGTTTGGAGGCTATAGAGTTGGGCAGGACTCTTGTGGCCCGGTATTCCCTGTTGGGTCAGCAGCGCCCAGATGTCCAGGCACAGCGTGGCTGGAGTCTGCGAAGTCCAGGCCCTGCAATGCACTCAACCCACCGCTGGCGTCTGGCCGAGTCTAAAGACTTCAGCAGGGCCTTTTCAAACTGTGGGCTGCCTGACTGGTTGCACTGTCGGAGCAGGTCCTCTGGGTCTCTTTCTGTCCATCAGGGAGTTGATTCTCTCCGGAAGCTTCCGGAGGATGCTCTTCTTGGCGGTTGCAATGAAGAGGCCAAGAAAACTGTGATAGCATTCCGGCGTCGCGGGGAATTCGGCTCGCCACTCTGCCTGCAGCCTCCTTACAGGTGGTCCCAGGCAGCTTTGGCCAGGTTTCCACCCTGGTAATAATTTTGACAGAATCACGAGGCGGGATTTCGATCGATCGATGATCGATTATTGGATTGCCGCATCAATAGCGCTCAACAGTGGGGCCGCGGCGAAGGCTGCCCGTCTTCCGCTCCTGCCGCAACAATTGCATCAATCGCCCAAGATGCTGACAAGCGGCGAACGGCGACCCTCTGGACAAAGCGATGCCCGTCAGACGCTCTCGAGCACAGGGTGTGAAGATCCATTGCAGATCGTCTTTCAGATCGTGCAGGTCAAAGCAGGAGGGCCATCGCCCGAAACGTCATCTCTTGCGTACCTTTGTTTTTCATTTCCGAGGTCACGAGCGCAGCCGTATCGAGCGATAATGCTGAGTTGTGCTTTTTTTATTATTATTCAGTTGCCGAACAAATTTAATTAAGTCCGTGTAAAGTATAGGGGCGGTGAAACGTCGCGATGGAATTCGAAAGAACGGCTGATAATGATAATCGTGGAAACTCTTAACCACGAGCTTTGCAGTGCCGTGACATTTACATCTTAAGCACGCACTCGTAGATGGTCGGCATCGCATTCCAGAATTAAAAGGTGTTAATGTAACTGCCGAGGAACGCGACTTCTCACTGCCACCGGCTGGCCAGCCGTGATGGATGTTCAAGAGCTCTTGGCGCAATTGAACTTGTCACCTGTAATGTCCGAGGCACTCACCCGCTTGACAGGTTGCTGGGCTCACGCCCAGTGAGGGGGAAGCCGCCACATTGGGGGGGGGGGGGGGGGTGGCCCAATGAGCCCCCCTCCCCCCCCCCCCCCAGTTTAAATGTATGAACACCTCGGGAGATAATACATTTTTTGGGGTTAATTTAAGGATTTATCCACAAATGTGGCTGTTGCCTGATGATGCTGGTGGTTGTTGTAATTACCGGCGACACGTCAGGTACTCGAATTGTAAATGTTGTAGTGGGTTTACTCTCCAACACACAACCGGTTAGTGCTGTACTAGTAACGAATTGTCAATGTTGTAGTGGGTTTACTCTCCAACACACAACCTGTTAGTGATGTACTAGTAACGAATTGTCAATGTTGTAGTGAGTTTACTCTCCAACACACAACCTGTTAGTGATGTACTAGTAACGAATTGTAAATGTTGTAGTGGGTTTACTCTCCAACACACAACCGGTTAGTGATGTACTAGTAACGAATTGTAAATATTGTAGTGGGTTTACTCTCCAACACACAACCGGTTAGTGCTGTACTAGTAACGAATTGTAAATGTTGTAGTAGGTTTACTCTCCAACACACTATAATTTACACTACACACTGCACTATATACTACACTATACATTTCTCTACTATTCACTACACTATACACAACATTATACACTACAAACTACACTATATACTACACTTTACACTACTATACACTATTTTACACTACTATACACTAAACTATAATTGTAAATGTTGTAGTGGGTTTACTTCTCCAACACACAACCGGTTAGTGCTGAACTAGTAACGAATTGTAAATGTTGTAGTGGGTTTACTTTCCAACACACAACCGGTTAGTGCTGTACTAGTATAATACACTATACACCACACTATAAACTACACTATACACTACACTATACACTACACTATAATTGTAAATGTAGTGGGTTTACTCTCCAATACACAAACTGTTAGTGCTGTACGAGTAACGAATTGTAAATGTTGTAGTGGGTTTACACTCCAACACACAACCGGTTAGTGCTGTACTATTAACGAATTAAATTTTGATTGAAAGCTTTCGTCACTGCAGGGATTAATATTCTTGGTTCTTTCGGTAAATTCACGTAGAAGCGAAACAATAAAATAATAAAAATATGAAACAATAAAATTCTCACGACGTTTCGACTGCAACACAAGCAATCATCATCAGGTGTGAAAACCACAGCAAGAAAATTTTAAAAAAGTGGCGTTTTTTTTATTCACGTTAGCACCACGGAGAGCGATTTGGCAGTTATTCGAGTCCATCTATGTTCGGAAAAGAGGAGGGGGGAGACGAAAAATAATGGATGCGGTCTGAAAGCCACCGTAAGCGTGAACAATCAATTAAGGCCCGAAATGGTTGATCAAATCCTTCCAATGATTGCTAAGCCAGAATCCATCTTCTCGGTTGAAATTGTCTCTGTGTTTGTATATGTGGATAGCCTCGTGAACGAATCTTTCATGGTAGCCAGATGGCTTGCAAAGAACCTCTGTCTTGGGGAAGTCAATGTCATGTGAGCCTACTGAATTATAACAGTGATCTGCCACGGCCGAGGTGTTGGTCCTTCCGTGTTTTAGGTCTGTTTTGTGTTCACGAATGCGGTCCGAGACATGTCGTTTGGTTTCTCCAATGTAACTACTACCACAGAGGCAACTTAGTTTGTAGACGCCAGGGTACTGTATGTCCGGAATCACATCTTTTACAGACGGAACCAGATCACGGATTTAAAAAAAGCCACTTTTTTCAAATTCTCTTGCTGTGGTTTTCACACCTGATGATGATTGCTTGTGTTGCAGTCGAAACATCGTGAGAATTTTATTGTTTTATATTTGTATTATTTTATTGTTTCCCTTCTACGTGACTTTACCGAAAGAACCAAGAATAGTAACGAATTGTAAATGTTGTAGTGGGTTTACTCTCCAACACACAACCGGTTAGTGCTGTAGTAGTAACGAATTGTAAATGTTGTAGTGGGTTTACTCTCCAACACACAAGCGGTTAGTGCTGTACTAGTAACGAATTGTAAATGTTGTAGTGGGTTTACTCTCCAACACACAACCTGTTAGTGATGTACTAGTAACTAATTGTCAATGTTGTAGTGGGTTTACTCTCCAACACACAACCGGTTAGTGCTGTACTAGTAACGAATTGTAAATGTTGTAGTGGGTTTACTAGTAACTAATTATCAATGTTGTAGTGGGTTTACTCTCCAACACACAACCGGTTAGTGCTGTACTAGTAACGAATTGTAAATGTTGTAGTGGGTTTACTTTCCAACACACAACCAGTTAGTGCTGTACTAGTATAATACACTATACACCACACTATAAACTACACTATACACTACACTATACACTACACTAAAATTGTAAATGTTGTAGTGGGTTTACTCTCCAACACAACAACCGGTTAGTGATGTACTAGTAACGAATTGTAAATGTTGTAGTGGGTTTACTCTCCAACACACAACCGGTTAGTGCTGAACTAGTAACGAATTGTAAATGTTGTAGTGGGTTTACTCTCCAACACACAACCTGTTAGTGCTGTACTAGTAACGAATTATAAATGTTGTAGTGGGTTTACTCTCCAACACACAACCGGTTAGTGCTGTACTAGTAACGAATTGTCAATGTTGTAGTGGGTTTACTCTCCAACACACAACCGGTTAGTGCTGTACTAGTAACGAATTGTAAATGTTGTAGTGGGTTTACTCTCCAACACACAACCGGTTAGTGCTGTACTAGTAACGAATTGTCAATGTTGTAGTGGGTTTACTCTCCCAACACACAACCTGTTAGTGCTGTACTAGTAACGAATTGTAAATGTTGTAGTGGGTTTACTCTCCAACACACAACCGGTTAGTGCTGTACTAGTAACGAATTATGAATGTTGTAGTGGGTTTACTCTCCAACACACAACCGGTTAGTGCTGTACTAGTAACGAATTGTAAATGTTGTAGTGGGTTTACTTTCCAACACACAACCAGTTAGTGCTGTACTAGTATAATACACTATACACCACACTATAAACTACACTATACACTACACTATACACTACACTAAAATTGTAAATGTTGTAGTGGGTTTACTCTCCAACACACAACCGGTTAGTGATGTACTAGTAACGAATTGTAAATGTTGTAGTGGGTTTACTCTCCAACACACACCCGGTTAGTGCTGAACTCGTAACGAATTGGCACGTGTTGTGTTACGTGACAAACCTCAGGTTGTTTGCCGGCTTGACGGCACATTCACGAGGTCTAACCTGTGACAAATATCACGGATAATATTGGTCGCGAAAGCCCGAACGCTTTCAACTACCTCGCGAGATGACGGCGGAGATACAGACAGGACAGAGATGAGAGAGAGAGAGATGAGAGAGAGAGATCCACCCGTGTATTTAACGTGAATTGTATCCCAATTATCGTCTAAGATTTCAATCGTTGTTTTTTTCTTGATTCGAATAGGTGACTCGCCCTTCGACCGCAGTAACCCATGGTCAAAACCTCTGCCTCGTTGTAATTCCCAAGCGGCGTGCCGACAGACAATGGGACTGGGTAATAATAGCCCTCCGCGCAAGATTAAATGAAAAAGACATCAATCACCCACGATGCTGACAGGTATAGGCAGACAAGCCCCTTCTTATATAAAGCGATGCCCGGGCAGACGCTCTCGAGCAGAGGGTGTGAAGATTCGTTCCAGATCGTCTTTCAGAGCATGCAGATCAAGCAGAGCATGGGCAGGTGAGTTGTCCGCCTCGTCGTGATGATGCAGATCGCGGCCAGGTGAAGTGCTCCACCTCGTCGTGATGATGCAGATCACGGCCAGGTGGGTTCACCACCTCGTCGTGATGATGCAGATCACGGCCAGGTGAGTTCACCACCTCGTCGTGATGATGCAGATCACGGCCAGGTGAGTTCACCACCTCGTCGTGATGATGCAGATCACGGCCAGGTGAGTTCACCACCTCGTCGTGATGATGCAGATCACGGCCAGGTGAGTTCACCACCTCGTCGTGATGATGTAGATCACGGCCAGGTGAGTTCACCACCTCGTAGTGATGATGCAGATCACGGCCAGGTGAGTTCACCACCTCGTCGTGATGATGCAGATCACGGCCAGGTGGGTTCACCACCTCGTCGTGATGATGTAGATCACGGCCAGGTGAGTTCACCACCTCGTCGTGATGATGCAGATCACGGCCAGGTGAAGTCTACCTCGTCGTGATGATGCAGATCGTGGCCAGGTGAAGTGGTCCACCTCGTCGTGATGATGCAGATCACGACGAGGTGAATTCACCACCTACCTGGTCGTGTTTTTCGTTTATTGCCATCACCCCCCTCCATCGCCTCCTGCTGCCTAAGCCATTCTTGTTGAACATTTTGTGTCACTTTCCATTCGGCGAAATGACGCTGTCCTCCTACAATACCACCAAAGACTTAAAGCTTTCGTGACTGCGGGAATTAATATTCCTTGGGTCTTTCGGAAAAGTCACGTAGATAGGTACAAATTAATAAAAATAGTAAACACAAAATACACAATGTGGTACCTATCTACGTGATTTTACCGAAAGACCCAAAGAATATGAATACCACCAGAGTTCAAGTGGCGCTTTAACCCCGTTTACACCGCTCGGCATAATTCACCCCCGCACTGTGCATTACAAAGACAAAGATCCCCCGCGTAGCCTTAACAGACTGTAGGGGCAAGTGCTGTTAGCGAGCACCTATGAAGGCCGGAACGGTACACGGGGGGGGTGGGTGGCCAGCACCACGCCCGACCGCCTTTGTCTCCCTAGTGGCAATGTTTACACACCGCACCAGGTACTCATTTGAGGCTGAGTCGACCTAGGGGAGGCCCGGGACCGGTTCAGATAATCGTCACTGGTGTTGGCCGTGAGCAGGAATCGAACCCGGGTCGCCAGGTTCATAGCGCAGCGCGCTAACCGCTACACTACCGCTCCCCCCACACACACACACACAGACACACACACACAGAGACACACACACACAGACACACACACAGAGACACACACAGACAGAGACACACACACAGAGACACACACACAGACACACACAGAGACACACAGACACACACACAGAGACACACACACAGACACAGAGACACACACACAGACACAGAGACACACACACAGAGACACACACACAGAGACACACACACAGACTCACACACACAGACACACACAGATACACACACAGACATACACACACAGAGACACACACAGACACACACACAGACACACACACAGAGACACAGACACAGAGACACACACACAGACACAGAGACACACACACAGAGACACACACACAGAGACACACACACACAGACACACACACACAGACACACACAGAGACACACACACAGACATACACACACAGAGACACACACACACAGACACACACACAGACACACACACACAGAGACACACACACAGACACACACACAGAGACACACACACAGATACACACACACACAGACACACACACAGACACGCACTTTTTGTTTTTCGGTACAAATAGTTGGGCGCGATTTGTGTGTGTACCGCCTACACAGCGTTGCGTTTTGTCCACCTGTGCGCAATCAAAACTGTCCCTGGCTCTCACCGCGGGCCTCCCTTACACACGCAACGCCGCTCGCTGTCCCTTGCGTCTCCACGGCTTCATCAACCGTGCGTTGTTCGTTCAATATTCGTCTCCCGGTTCATTAATCGTTCAATATTCGTCTCCATGGGTTCATTATCCGTGCATTGTTCTTCTTTGGTTCTTTCGGTAAAGTCACCACGTAGAATGAGAATAAAATAATAAATTAATAAAAACAAAATAACACAATAATATTATCACGTCGTTTCGGCCACAACACAAGTGGCCTTCATGTGTTGTGGCCGAAACGTCGTGAGAATTTTATTGTGTTATTTTATTAATTTATTATTTTATTCTCATTCTACGTGACTTTACCGAAAGAACCAAAGAAGATGAATCCTTGCAGTCACGAAAGCTTTAAACCGTTCAATATTCGTCTCCCGGTTCATTATCCGTTCAATATTCGTCTCCCGGTTCATTATCCGTGCATTGTCCGTTCAATATTCGTCTCCCGGTTCATTGTCCGTTCAATATTCGTCTCCCGGTTCATTGTCCGTTCAATATTCATCTCCATGGGTTCATTATCCGTGCATTGTCCGTTCAATATTCGTCTCCCGGTAGAAAAGAAGGGCAAAGAACACCGCTGTCGTGTAGCCTTCACAGACCGTAGGGGCAAGTGCCGTTAGCGAGCAGCACCTGTGAAGGCCGGAAGGGCACACGAGGAGGGTGGGCTGGCCAGCACCACGCACGGCCGCCTTTGTCTCCCCCTGTACTGACGTTCCCTACACACCACACCCAGGTACTCGACCTGGGGGGGAGTGGGGGGGGGGCGCTACAAAACATCTTTAGATAATCGTCACCGATGTTGGCCTTGAGCTGGAATTGAACCTGGGTCGCTGTGTTAGCCGAACCAAGTCGCTTCCGCTTCTCCTAGTGAATACGCAAAGGACAGCACGTGACACCCCCCGTATTTAAAACCTAAAAAACTACACGTGTTTTTTTAATTTTATTTCACCCTCGCCATCCCAAATGATAGCTCAGCCAAGCGGAGGATCATCTTCTCGTCGCCGTCCTGGCAAATCACGTAGGTAAAACTAAAATAACAAAAATCACGACGTTTCGGCCACAACACAAGTGGCCTTCATCAGGTGAAGGGACCGGACTGTCCGGAGGACAGCGTTGGGAGTGAAGACAGCCAAGCCCAGGTCGCGTCCTTTAAGCTGTGTTGTGGCCGAAACGTCGTGATTTTTGTTATTTTATTTTTTTACCTATGTGACTTTACCGAATACAACCAAAGATCCTTGCAGTCACGAAAGCTTCAAATCTAGAAGTCCTGGCAAATCACCCGACGATGATGCTGGGTGTGATTACCAGCGAAACGTCGTACTACTCGGAGTGTAAATGCTGTGGATTCGCTCTCCAACACAGCGGTGGTGCTGAAGTAGTGAACTCATTGGCGTTTTGTTTACGTGACAAAATCAATCAATGAATGATTGGCTGTGTCGGGTGGTGGAGGGTTACGACACAACATGTATACTTACCCCAAAACAATTATATTATGAGGAATTTATGTAGCTACGCAATTTGTACTTCATTATTTTGTTTACGTTTCGCAACTTTATGTCTGCACTCCCTATCGGTGGCCTTCCCCCCCCCCCCACCCAGCCCCCCCCCTTCTCGTACCGTTTGTAACTCGCTCACCCCGTGGCCTCCCGACCGCACCCCCACCCGCTGGCTGCAACATCTGCTGCGCGAAAGAGCTTTGCGGCTCACCGGATTTCCTCCCCCGGTCTCCGGAACGCAATTTTTCTTATTCTGTCGCGTGGTGACCGCCGCGTGACGGCAGTGCGGCGACGGTGCTGCTGGTGCTGGCGCTGGCGCTGGCGCTGGCTCCCGTGCCGGGCACGGAGGGCGCTCCGGCCAGCACGGTGAGCGACTGGAAGTCGCTCAACACCTCCCAGGCGTCCGTGCAGAAGGCCATCGTGGACCTGCACAATCAACTTCGCCGCAGCGTGAGCCCCGCGGCCAGCAACATGCTCCAGATGGTGAGGGTCGGTCGGCGGGCGGCCGCGGCGGCTGCGGCGTCGTCGTCATTGTTGTCGTCGTTGTCGTCATCGTCGTCGTCATCGTTTTCGTCGTCGTCATCATTGTCATCATCGTTATCATCGTCGTCATCGTCGTCATCATCGTCATCATCATCGACGTCGTCGACACCGTCATCATCATCATCGTCGTCGACACCGTCATCATCATCGTCGTCGTCATCGTCGTCGTCGTCATCGTCGTCATTGTCATCGTCGTCATCATCGTCGTCATCATCATCGACGTCGTCGACACCGTCATCATCATCATCGTCATCATTGTCATCGTCATCATCGTTGTAATTGTCCATGGCCGATCCACGGGTGGACGGAGGCCTCCTTTTCCACCCAACAACCGCCACCGCCTCCTCGCGACTCGCGGCCGTATCGGCACGTTTCATAAAGTTCCTCGTCCGAGCGAATCGCCACCCATCGAGACTGCGCGGCTCATAAAGGAGATGTAAGACAAACGAAACAAAAACACCGAGCAAACGATATCAACACGACGCAAAGTAAATTAAAAAAAACAACCCAAAAAAGCATCTGGCTCAACAATTACGCGCGTTTGCCATTTTTTCATCGTTTCCACCTCGACGGTGTTTTCGCGTAAAAGAGTTAAAGAGAGAGAGAGCGAGAGAGAGTAAGAGAGCGAGAGGGAGAGTAAGAGGGAGTAAGAGAGTTAAAGAGAGCGAGAGAGAGTAAGAGAGCGAGAGAGAGAGAGTAAGAGAGCGAGAGAGAGAGTAAGAGAGCAAGAGAGAGAGAGTAAGAGAGCGAGAGAGAGTAAGAGAGTTAAAGAGAGCGAGAGAGTAAGAGAGAGTAAGAGAGAGTAAGAGAGCGAGAGAGAGTAAGAGAGCGAGAGAGAGTAAGAGAGCGAGAGAGAGTAAGAGAGTTAAAGAGAGAGAGTAAGAGAGCGAGAGAGAAAGAGAGCGAGAGAGAGCGAGAGAGAGTAAGAGAGCGAGAGAGAGTAAGAGAGCGAGAGAGAGAGATGGAGTAGGAAGAGAGGGGGGGGGGGCAGAGAGGGGGGCAGAGAGAGAGGGAAGGGGTAAGGAGAGCTGAGCGAGAAATATTTTGTTAAATCTTTCATTTAAACAGGGGGGGGGGGGAGGATTTACATGAAGCAAAGCATTAAAAAAAACGAAATGATGAACGAAGCAAAGTTCCGACTACACTGAGCATCTTCTTGTTTTCTCTGATCGTAAAAAAAGAGAGAGAATAAAAGAGTTACAGACTTTTGACTTTTAAACAACTTTTATTGCCGCCAGCCAGCAGCAACAGCACTGGCGGCGATTCCAATATGAGACACGCAAAGTCACCAGCAACACAAATACACAAAGTCACCGGCAACACAAACAATCGCTATACATCCACAGGCGCTGTGGCGCTAAAATGCAGCGCGCACAAACACGAAAGAAAAGTCACGTGAAAGAGTTACAGAGAGAGAGTATGTGTCCCGTCGGTGTCCCATCGGTGTCCTGTCAATGTCCCATCGGTGTCCCGTCAGTGTCCCGTCGGTGTCCTGTCGGTGTCCTGTTGGTGTCCCGTCGGTGTCCTGTTGGTGTCCCATCAGTGTCCTGTCAATGTCCCATCGGTGTCCCATCGGTGTCCTGTCAATGTTCCATCGGTGTCCCATCGGTGTCCTGTCAATGTCCCATCGGTGTCCCATCGGTGTCCCGTCGATGTCCCGCTGATGTCTCGCTGATGTCCCGTCGGTGTCACGTGCCCACGGTGCAGGTGTGGAACAAAGAGGCTGCCAATAACAGCGCAGTGTGGGCCAAGTCGTGCTCCTTCAACCACAGCCCCACCGCCAACCGCAAGACCTCGGGTGAGGAGGCTCCCCCCAACCCTCACCACCCCCCCCGGTTCACCAGCGCAGGGCAGCGAGTCACGGCGGCCAAGCAAGGCCACGGGTTCACAGCAGGGGGTGATTGGTGGCGGTGGTGGCGGTGGTGACGATGCCACGTTCCTTTACCGAGTTCAGTAAAAAAAACCTGCGGCAGGTGATTGATCAATCGTGGCAGCTCCTTCTTTGTTTTCTTTGTCGATGCGGTATTAACCAGGGAGGGGGGGGCGGTGGTTCGAACCGTGCCGATTCTCGCTCGGCACCGAGGTACGCGGGGGGTAGGCGGGGAGGACCACGTGGGAGCGGGACCGATTCCCTGGGCCCTCTCCATCACCGCTGTCACCGCCGCCGGCTTTACATCAGGAGGGACCGCGCTGACCGTGTCTGGGGTGGCCGCGAGATGTTAACTACCTCGCCTGGCGTGCAGGAGGTTCCCGGGTTCCATCCCCGCCACCGACGATGCCTGCCGCTGTGTGTATTCGGAGTTCGCGGCGTCTCCCTCTCTCTCGCTCGCTCTCTTTCTCTCCGTGGTCGCGTGGAATTCCCTCTACGGGGTGCTCCGGGGGTTTCTTTGTCTTATCGCGCGCACTTTTAGAATGAACATCGTGCACTTTGGAGGGCGTCCGGCTGCCCCCCCCGTGAACGTCCACGACGACGATGATGTCGGCCGCTTCGACGTTGAGCTGTCACTCGCGATAGCCGGGGTCGCTTCTGGACAAGCAAACGCACGCACTAAAGAGCGAAATGCGGTCAGCTCGGTGGGGGCCTGACCCTGTGTGAAATAATAACTTAGTTTGAGTTCAGGTCGCCACCTCCCCACGCACCCAAGCATTGCTGCCAAGCTCCTGGGTCTACAATCGGAGGGAGGTGGGAAAGTTGATGGTTCCAAAAGTGAGCGGCGCTTAACCCTTTGTGGCAGTGAAACAGGAGGTGTTTTTAGACGTTCAAACACCAAAAAAATGCACCGATCGCAGGGCATCGAGTCTGCATTAACCCACGCGCACGTGACTTGTGGGAAAACATGCAAACAAAGTGCTCTCATGGTAATAATAATAATGTTTGCGTTGTCTTTGAAACTGATTGGCCTCCACTCAGAGGCAGCAGCCTTGTCTCACTGCCAGTGTTAGACCAGAGAACAACACCAATGGGCGAACAGTACAAATACAACGCAAGTATCAGTGTATTTATACCTCGGGTTGAACAGTTACATCTATGGGATCTTTTTTCCAGTATCTAAAAATGACGAATCGATAAGAATAGGTGAACCATCAAGGTTTTTGGGTGAGATCGCGTAAGTATAAATACGTCGAAGCCCTCCACCACCCGACACAGCCAATCAGTGAGGGATTTGTCACGTGGTTACTGCTTCAGCCCACCGGTGTGTTGGAGAGTGAATCCGCAACGTTAACTCTCCAGAACACCGATTCACTCTCCAACACACCGGTGGGCTCAAGCAGTAACTGTTCGGCGTATTGTTTACGTGACAAAATCCTTTACTAGACTCTTTGGTTATTTCGGTAAAGTCACGTAGGTATAAAGTAAAATAAATCACGACGTTTCGGGCGCAACACAAGCGTCCGTCATTAGGTCGGAAAGCGTGGCTCTGATGCTGAGGCAGACTTTTTAAAAGGTTTGAAATGGGCATAGCCCAAGGGTCATGAAGAAATGGGCGGGGCTAGTGATGTTAATGTGAGAAATTAGCATGTAGCTGTAAGATAGGAAGAGAGCGGCCTACTCTTTCCTTCTTTGCTACAGTTACATGCTAATCTCTCACATTAACATAGCCACTTCCGTGCCCTCGTCCAGGAGGCCGCTCTCCTCCTATCTTACAGTTACATGCTAATTTCTCACATTAACATCACTAGCCCCGCCCACTTCTTTATGACCCTTGGGCTACGCCCATTTGAAACCTTATAAAACAGTCTGCCTCAGCAACAGAGCCATGCTTTCCCACCTGATGACGGACGCTTGTGTTGCGCCCGAAACGTCGTGATTTATTTTATTTTATACCTACTACGTGACTTTACCGAAAGAACCAAAGAGGATGGATTCCTGCAGTCACGAAAGTTTCAAATCAAGAAATCCTTTACTGATTGGCCGTGTCGGGTGGCGGAGGGTTTAGACACATTGATACTTACGCAATCTCACCCAACAACCTTTATATCATGAATAATATTGGTCGCGAAAGCATGCCACGTATTAAACCGAATAAGAATAGGCTTTTGCCCTTTCTGGCAATAAAGCAGGCCAAGTTGTGTTCAGATGTTGACACGCCAAATAGACAACACACTTCATGATGATGATGATGATGTACGCATGAACTTCCAACACAGGCGAGTGTTGACTTCTTCAAGCGTACGGCAAAACCCGTTGTTACAAATCACACGGCCGAGTTTGTTTGAGTCCGCGAGCCTAGGCGACAGCTTACGGGGGTCAAGCCGCGACTCAACTTTTGACTTTTAAACAACTTTTATTGCTGCCAGCAGCGACAGCGCTGGAGCCGATTTCGATACGAAACACGCAAAGTCGCCAGCGACAAATAACCAAACCCCCACTACCCACAACCCACCCACCAACCACCCCCCACCACCACCACCCCCCACCACCACCCCCACCACCCACACCCCTCACCCCACCCACCAACCACCCCCCCCAGCCTTCACCTGCGGCGAGAACTTGTTCATCTCGAGCGCGCCCTTCACCTGGGACTACGCGGTGCGTGACTGGCACAGCGAAGTGGTCAGCCCCGGCTTCGAGTTCGGCAAGGGAGCCAAGGGGCCCGGCATGATCGGCCACTACACTCAGGTGCGGAGCGCGGTGTGCTGAGCGCGGTGTGCTGCACGGTGTGCTGCACGGTGTGCTGCACGGTGTGCTGAGCGTGGTGTGCTGCACGGTGTGCTGCACGGTGTGCTGCACGGTGTGCTGCACGGTGTGCCGAGCGTGGTGTGCTGCACGGTGTGCTGAGCGTGGTGTGCTGCACGGTGTGCTGCACGGTGTGCTGCACGGTGTGCTGCACGGTGTGCTGCACGGTGTGCTGCGTGGTGTGCTGCCCGAGTGTGCTGCCCGGTGTGTGCTGCCCGGTGTGTGTGTGTGTGTGGCGATGCTTTCTGGGTAGACTGGGGGATCTTGGCATGAGCGGCCACTAGACTCAGGTGCTGCGCGGTGTGCTGCCCGGTGTGCTGCCCGGTGTGCTGCCCGGTGTGCTGCCCGGTGTGCTGCCCGGTGTGCTGCGCGTGGTGTGCTGCCCGGTGTGCTGCGTGGTGTGCTGCACGGTGTGCTGCCCGGTGTGCTGCCCGGTGTGCTGCGCGTGGTGTGCTGCCCGGTGTGCTGCGTGGTGTGCTGCCTGGTGTGCTGCCCGGTGTGCTGCCTGGTTGTGCTGCCCGGTGTGTGTGTGTGTGGCGATGCTTTCTGGGTAGACTGGGGGATCTTGGCATGAGCGGCCACTAGACTCAGGTGCTGAGCGTGGTGTGCTGAGCGTGGTGTGCTGCGTGGTGTGCTGCGTGGTGTGCTGCCCGTGTGCTTCCCGGCATGTGTGAGTGTGTGTGGCGATGCGAAATCTCCCCAGTGGCGATGTCTACACACCGCAGCCAGGTACTCGTTTGAGGCTGAGTCGACCTAGGGAAGGCCCACGACCGGTTCAGATAATCGTCACCGGTTATGGCCTTGAGTGGGAAGTGAACTCGGGTCGCCGGCTTCGTAGCGCAGCGTAGCGCTAACCGTTACACTACCGCTCCCCACACCACCACCACCACCACCACAACTAACACCACCATAACTAACACCACAACTAACAACACCACCACTACAGCTAACACCACCACCACAACTAACACCACCATAACTAACACCACAACTAACACCACCATAACTAACACCACAACTAACACCACCACCACAACTAACACCACCATAACTAACACCACAACTAACAACACCACCACTACAGCTAACACCACCACCACAACTAACACCACCACCACCACAACTAACACCACCATAACTAACACCACAACTAACAACACCACCACTACAGCTAACACCACCACCACAACTAACACCACCACCACAACAACTAACACCACCATAACTAACACCACAACTAACAACACCACCACTACAGCTAACACCACCACCACAACTAACACCACCACCACCACCACAACTAACACCACCATAACTAACACCACAACTAACAACACCACCACTACAGCTAACACCACCACCACCACAACTAACACCACCACCACCACCACAACTAACACCACCATAACTAACACCACAACTAACAACACCACCACTACAGCTAACACCACCACCACAACTAACACCACCACCACCACCACCACCACAACTAACACCACCATAACTAACACCACAACTAACAACACCACCACTACAGCTAACACCACCACCACAACTAACACCACCACCACAACTAACACCACCATAACTAACACCACAACTAACAACACCACCACTACAGCTAACACCACCACAACTAACACCACCACCACCACCACAACTAACACCACCATAACTAACACCACCATAACTAACACCACAACTAACAACACCACCACTACAGCTAACACCACCACCACAACTAACACCACCACCACCACCACAACTAACACCACCATAACTAACACCACAACTAACAACACCACCACTACAGCTAACACCACCACCACAACTAACACCACCACCACAACTAACACCACCATAACTAACACCACAACTAACAACACCACCACTACAGCTAACACCACCACCACAACTAACACCACCACCACAACTAACACCACCATAACTAACACCACAACTAACAACACCACCACTACAGCTAACACCACCACCACAACTAACACCACCACCACCACAACTAACACCACCATAACTAACACCACAACTAACAACACCACCACTACAGCTAACACCACCACCACAACTAACACCACCACCACCACCACAAGACAGACGCGCGAACGCACAAGTGCAGACACAACGAATCGAATCGCTGTGCCCCTCTGGTGGTGGGGGGGGGTGGTGGTGATGGGGGGTGGTAGTGGGTGGTGGTGGTGGGGAGTGGTGGTGGTAGTAGTAGTGGTGGTGGGGGGGGGCTCCCTCGATCTCCCCCCCCGCCCACCACCACCACCACCACCGTTCCGCCCCCAGCGGTGTGCGGCGAGCGAGCGGCGCAGTTGCAGGGGCTGCGCCTTTACCCGCCGCTGTCCCGTGTGCCGCGCGTGCCGTGCAGGTGGTGTGGTACAGCTCCTACCAGGTGGGCTGCGCCGTCAACTACTGTGGGGACTCCGCCAAGTACCTCTACGTGTGCCACTACTGCCCGGCGTGAGACGATCACAACGCGGGGGAGCTGGGAGAGTGGTGGATGGGTGGGGGGCTGTGGCCCCCCCCAACCCCTAGCCTCGGGGGGGGGGTATTTCCCCCCCCCCCCCAAACCTCCCCCCACCCCGCCCACCCCCACCCCCCCAACCCTACCCCCCCACTCACCCCCTCCACTCAACACCCACCAGACCCAAACGAAGGCGACTCGACGCAGTTTGTGTCGAGTTGACAGGTTGTGAGAAGCGTGGTGCTGCACGTTGAACTTCTTTCTCGCCGTACGCTCGCCGAGCGTGCAAATCGGAGGGTGGGTGAGTGTGTGGGTGAGTGAGTGACTATGTGGGTGGGTGAGTGACTGTGTGAGTGGGTGAGTGACTATGTGGGTGGGTGAGTGACTGTGTGAGTGGGTGAGTGACTGTGTGAGTGGGTGAGTGACTGTGTGAGTGGGTGAGTGACTGTGTGAGTGACTGTGTGAGTGAGTGAGTGACTGTGAGAATGGGTGAGTGACTATGTGAGTGGGTGAGTGACTATGTGGGTGGGTGAGTGACTATGTGAGTGGGTGAGTGACTGTGTGAGTGGGTGAGTGACTGTGTGAGTGGGTGAGTGACTGTGTGAGTGGGTGAGTGACTGTGTGAGTGAGTGAGTGACTATGCGAATGGGTGAGTGATTACGTGAGTGGGTGAGTGACTACGTGAGTGGGTGACTATGTGGGTGGGTGAGTGACTATGTGAGTGGGTGAGTGACTGTGTGAGTGGGTGAGTGACTGTGTGAGTGGGTGAGTGGCTGTGTGAGTGAGTGAGTGACTATGCGAATGGGTGAGTGATTACGTGAGTGGGTGAGTGACTACGTGAGTGGGTGACTATGTGAGTGGGTGAGTGACTACGTGAGTGGGTGAGTGACTATCTGGGTGGGTGAGTGTTGAACTTCTTCACTACCCCTATCACTACCACTATCACTACCCCTATCACTATCAGGACCCCTATCACTACACCTATCACTACCCCTATCAATACCCCTATCACTACCCCTTTCACTACCACTACCCCTATCACTACCCCTTTATCACTACCCCTATTACTACTCCTATCACTACCACTACACCTATCACTACCCCTATCACTACCCCTATCACTACCCCTATCACCACCGCTATCCCTACCCCTATCACCACCGCTATCACCACCACTATCACCACCCATATCACCACCCCTATCACCACTGCTATCACTACCCCTATCACTACCCCTATCACCACCCCTATCACCACCGATATCACTACCCCTATCACCACCCCTATCACCACCGCTTTCACTACCCCTGTACAAACCCGTCCTTAACTACTCCCGCCTGTCCCCCTGTCACCAGTAACTACACCGCCACCTTGAATCACCCCCACTCTCAGTCTCCACCACTATCATCGGGCGTGCAATTTTACGATTGTTGTTGTACAGCAGCGCTTAGCAATAAGGCGATGCAACATACAGGGACTAACGAACATTCGACTTACGAACTTTCAGAGATACGAACACACCCAGTCCGTATGTCCAGATGCCTGTTCGGACCAAGAGTTGTAAGTTCAACCACCACGCAATCGATGGCGGTGGTGGCATCTACATCTGCAGAACGTGAGGAACCAGTGGCATCTACATCTACAGAATATGAAGAATCAGTGGCATCTACATCTACAGAACATGAAGAACCAGTGGCATCTACATCTGCAGAACGTGAAGAACCAGTGGCATCTGCATCTACATAACATGAAGAACCAGCGGCGTCTACATCTGCAGAACATGAAGAACCAGTGGCATCTACATCTACAGAACATGAAAAACCAGCGCCATCTACATCTGCAGAACGTGAAGAACCAGAGGCATCTGCATCTACAGAACGGGAAGAACCAGTGGCATCTACATCTGCAGAACGTGAAGAACCAGTGGCATCTACATCTGCAGAACGTGAACAACCAGTGGCATCTACATCTGCAGAACTTGAAGAACCAGTGGCATCTACATCTGCAGAACGTGAACAACCAGTAGCATCTACATCTGCAGAACGTGAAGAACCAGTGGCATCTGCATCTACAGAACGTGAAGAACCAGTGGCATCTACATCTGCAGAACGTGAAGAACCAGTGGCATCTACATCTGCAGAACGTGAAGAAGCAGTGGCATCTACATCTGCAGAACGTGAAGAACCATTGGCATCTACATCTGCAGAACGTGAAGAATCAGTAGCATCTACATCTACAGAATATGAAGAACCAGTGGCATCTACATCTGCAGAACGTGAAGAACCAGTGGCATCTACATCTGCAGAAGTTGAAGAATCAGTGGCATCTACATCTGCAGAACGTGAAGAACCAGTGGCATCTACATCTGCAGAATATGAAGAACCAATGGCATCTACATCTGCAGAACGTGAACAACCAGTGGCATCTACATCTGCAGAACGTGAAGAATCAGTGGCATCTACATCTGCAGAACGTGAAGAACCAATGGCATCTACATCTGCAGAACGTGAAGAACCAGTGGCATCTACATCTGCAGAACGTGAACAACCCGTGGCATCTACATCTACAGAACGTGAAGAACCAGCGCCATCTACATCTACAGAACGTGAACAACCAGTGGCATCTAGATCATGGGACCTCCTTTGCATTCTGACGTGATTCCTTTTAACATCTTAACACAGGTGTTTTGTTGCCAGAAAAAAGGGGAAAAACTTTTTCTCACATTTTGGTACTGGCAAAGGAAGTCCCATGATGTAGATACTCACCCCGAGCCCTCATTACTCTGATAGTGGCATTGTCTTTGTGCTGTGTGAGCCTTTTGGCGTCCTCTGGTCTAACACCGTTTGAGACGAGGCTCAAAGAAAGCCGTCTCTGGTGTGGACCAAGCAGTTTCAAGGACAATGCCACATAGATTATCAGTGTGTGTTTTTTTGTTTGCATTCTGACCACAAGCATTGTGGGTAATGCAGACATGATTGCTCGTCAAAGTTTTCAGTTTGGTGTTTGAACATCTTAACACAGCTGTTTTGTTGCCAGAAAAAAGGCGAAAAATCTACTATCAGTGGAATCTACAGCTGCAGAACATGAAGAACCAGTGGCGTCTGCAGAACGTGACGAACCAGTGGCATCTACATCTAAATGAGATTAAACACTTCTAAAGCCGTTCCCCGTGTCTGGTGTACACGCCGTACGACACATTTGAAATCGACAGGAGTAAAGTTTGTACCTACGAACAAGTGGACTTACGAACACAGACCTTTTGGAACCTGACTCGTTCGTAAGTTGAGGAGTCCCCGGATAGAAATACTTCGCGATGAGATCGATGACTAAGGCGGCTCCGCGGGATGTTGACGGCGACCCCCGCCCACCCCCCCCGTGTTGCATCCCACGCAGCGGCAACCTGAACACTCGGCTCACGCGCCCCTACGACAACGGCCCGGCTTGCAATTCCTGTCCCAAGAACTGCACCAACAAGCTGTGTAGTAAGCCCTCCCTCCTGCCTTACACTCACGCACTCACTCACTCACACACTCGCTCACTCACGCGCTCACTCACGCACTCACGCACGCAGTCACACACCCACTCACTCACCCACTCACTCACCCACTCACTCACTCATGCATTCACTCACTCACTCATGCATGCACTCACTCATGCATTCACGCACTCACTCACGCACTCACACACTCACTCACGTGCTCACTCACTCAGCACGTGCTCACTCACTCAGCACTCACTCACACACTCACTCACACACTCACGCACTCATGCATTCACTCACTCACTCATGCATGCACTCACTCATGCATTCACGCACTCACTCACGCACTCACACACTCACTCACGTGCTCACTCAGCACGTGCTCACTCACTCAGCACTCACTCACACACTCACTCACACACTCACGCACTCATGCATTCACTCACTCATGCATGCACTCACTCATGCATTCACGCACTCACTCACGCACTCACACACTCACTCACGTGCTCACTCACTCAGCACGTGCTCACTCACTCAGCACTCACTCACACACTCACTCACTCACACACTCACGCACTCACTCACGCACTCACGCACTCACTCACGCACTCACGCACTCACTCACTCACACGGTCAAACACTCACGCACTCACTCACACACTCACTCACACACACACTCACTCACACTCACACACTCACTCACACTCACACACTCACTCATGCACTCACTCACACACTCACTCGCGCACGCACTCACGCACTCACTCACTCGCTCACTCACTCACTCACCCACTCACTCACTCACACTCACTCACACTCACTCACACTCACTCACTCACTCGCTCACTCACGCACTCACTCACGCACTCACTCACGCACTCACTCGCACTCACTCACACACTCACTCACACACTCACTCACACACTCACGCACTCATGCACTCACTCACGCGCTCACTCACGCGCTCACTCGCGCACTACCACTACTCCCACCACTACTACCACTACTACTAAGACCACTACTACTACTACCACCTCTACTATTACCGCCACTACCACCGCCAATATTACCACCACTACCACCGCCACTACTACTACCACCACTACTAACTACCACTACCACCATCACTACCACCACTACTACCACTGCTACTACCACCACCACTACTAACTACCACTACCACCACCAATATTACCACCACTATCACCGCCACCACTACTACCACCACTACTAACTGCCACTACCACCATCACTACCACCACTACTACCACTGCTACTACCACCGCTACTACCACCACTACTACCACTACTACCACCGTCACTACTACCACCACCACTACTACCACTACCGCCACTACCACCACCACTACTACCACCACTACTACCACCACCACTACTAACTACCACTACCACCACTACCACTACTACCACCACGACTACGACCACCACTACGAACTACCACCATTACCACTACTCCCACCACTACTACCACTACTACTAACACCACTGCTACTACCACCACTACTATTACCGCCACTACCACCACCAATATTACCACCACTATCACCGCCACTACTACTACCACCACTACTAACTACCACTACCACCATCACTACCACCACTACTACCACCGCTACTACCACCACTACCACCACCACTACTACCACTACTACCACCGTCACTACTACCACCACCACTACTACCACTACCGCCACTACCACCACCACTACTACCACCACTACTACCACCACCACTACTAACTACCACTACCCCCACTACCACTACTACCACCACGACTACGACCACCACTACGAACTACCACCACTACCACTACTCCCACCACTACTACCACTACTACTAAGACCACTACTACTACCACCACTACTATTACCGCCACTACCACCGCCAATATTACCACCACTACCACCGCCCCTACTACTACCACCACTACTAACTACCACTACCACCATCACTACCACCACTACTACCACTACTAACTACCACTACCACCACTACCACCACCACTACCACTACTACCACCACGACTATGACCACCACTACGAACTACCACCACTACCACCACCACTACTACCACCACTACTACCACTACTAACTACCACTACCACCACCACGACCACTACTACCACCACGACTACGACCACCACCACCACTACCACCACCACCACTACCGCGTCAACCGAGGTCTCGCCGCGTGCATTTTCTGTCCTCCTGCTTCTAAGCCCCGCCCCTCTCGGGGGCGTCGCCCTCTGACGCGCCCGCTCCTTCTCTGTGACGCAGGCAACGCGTGCCCCTTCGCCGACTCCTACGCCAACTGCGCGCAGATGAAGAGCGCCCTGGGCTGCGGCGACACCCCGTACGGGCGCGTCGTGCGCGCCGCCTGCCCGGCCTCCTGCCAGTGCGCCGACAAAATCTACTGAGGTCCTTCGACGACCGGGCCCACAATCAGCGATCCACCGTGGGATGGCGGAGGGTGGGGGATGGGGGGAAGAGTCCCTCCCCCACCCTCCTCCCCTCCTCTCTCCGCCAGACGCCGCTCCGCTCGGCTGACCGCCTCTCTAATCATTATTGAAATTAAAATTTGTTGAATGTCACCCCGGTTCTGAACATCCTGGCTCCGCCCGTGTTTAGACCCCGCGTCTAAATATCACAATAGAGAATTCGAATCGACGTTTAGTGAAATGTACCAGGCGGAGAGCAGAGGCCCTCATCCAACGGTGGATGGACCATGGCTAAGACTGACCACGACGATGAATCCAAACTATAATATAAAAGCAAATACTCTTATCTATCGCTCTATCGTCTCTATCATCTCTCTATCTCTCTGTCTCTCTATCTCTCTGTCTGTCTCTCTATCTCTCTGTCTGTCTCTCTATCTCTCTGTCTATCTCTCTCTGTCTATCTCTCTGTCTCTGTCTATCTCTCTGTCTCTCTATCTCTCTGTCTCTCTCAATCTCTCTGTCTATCTCTCTGTCTCTCCATCTCTCTGTGTCTATCTCTCTATCTCTCTGTCTCTCTCTCTATCTCTCTATCTCTCTCTCTATCTCTCTGTCTCTCTGTCTCTCTATCTCTCTGTCTCTCTCTCTATCTCTCTCTATCTCTCTGTCTCTCTGTCTCTCTGTCTATCTCTCTGTCTCTCTGTCTCTCTATCTCTCTATCTCTCTCTATCTCTCTGTCTCTCTATCTCTCTGTCTATCTCTCTATCTCTCTGTCTCTCTATCTCTCTGTCTATCTCTCTATCTCTCTGTCTATCTCTCTGTATCTCTGTCTCTCTATCTCTCTATCTCTCTGTCTCTGTCTCTCTGTCTCTCTGTGCGTGCGGACACACGGCGCTCCGTGCTTGCACTACGCGCGCCCAGCACCTTGCCGCTTTTGTTTTTGTGGGGGGTGGGGGGGGGGTCTCGTGACTTTTCTGCGCGAGTCGTGGGGTGTCAATCAATAAACCTTCCCGTGAACATTGCCTACACGCCTTCGCTTCTGGGTGGGGGCCGAGGGGGCGGCGGCCGGGGGGGGAGGAGCTGGGGGGGGGGGGGCGTAGAGGTACGGTACAACCGCGGATTTGTTACTCTCCTCTATTGCCCTCCGCTGCTCGCAACGTAGCGCCGCGTCATCAGCAGCAGCAGCCTATGCCACCTGTTATGCACGGTGGCTGAAAGCTGCTTTACCTTCCGAGAGCGGGCTGATGGAAGTTCTGTCACGTGGCCCGTCCACTGCGCGTGACGTCGGCGGCGCGGCACGGCTTCCCCGCAGTGGGAAAACATTAAAACGACTCGGCGGCTCGGTATGTGCAGCGGGAAGAGAAGGGAGTCACAGGGATGGCCCCAATGAACGTTGCTCACACGTGGTTGCTTCTGCCCCTCTACTGAGTGGGGACGGGTAGGGGCGGGGGGGGGAGTAGGAGCGTAGAGGTACGGTACAACATGGGATTTTTCTTTCCCTGCACTGATCTCCGCTGCTGGTAACGTAGTGCTGCAGCAACAGCAGTAGCAGCCTATGACACCCATTGCACACGGTGGCTGCCCATCCGATGGCTGTCCGAGCTGAACGCTGCTTAGCTTCCGAGGGCGGGCTGATGGGAGTTTTTTGTGTCACGTGGCCAGTCCACTGCGTGTGACGTCGGCGGCGCGGTACGGCTTCCCCGCATTGGTGGGGAAAAAATAAAACAAATCACGTGACTCTTATTCCAGACGCGACCCCGTGCGTCGCGAGTGAAAGCTCAACGAAGCGGCTCGCCACCGCGTGGCGATTTCACGGCACGCCACGTGCTCTGAACGCGTGGCGATGTTGATACTCAATGTTGCGGTGGGAGGAGGAGGGGGGAGGGGAACCGGAGGACCCACGGAGAAAAATCCACGCGACCGCGGGGAGAGAGACGCGCAAACTCAAGTGACACTCTGGTTCACACACAGAACGGTCCGTGGAAGTGGATATCACAGAGCTTCTTCATGTGTGATCGCTTCTTCTTCTTCTCCTTCTTCTTCTTCAAGTGACGCACTGGTCCCCACACACAGAAGGGCCCGTGGAAGTGGATATCACAGAGCTACATCTGAGATCGCTTCTTCTTCTTTTCGATCGGATCATTTGGGCCCCCCCCCCCCCCCCCCGGAGGCTACGCCTGTGGTTTAATCCGCCGAGGATTAGCCCGCACCCTTTCACAACAAACCACTCCCGATGTGAGAATCGAAGTCTATGCAATTCCCCCCCCCCCCTCTCCACCCCCCCCAAAATCTCAACAATTCTTGAAAAGTACAAACGCAGAGCGCACGCCCACACTTTGCATGCGACCAAGTTGCGCAACCGTCTCGTTGCATTGGCAAACTTAAAAAGAGTTAAGTGATTGTTGTTGATATTTGAGCACGTGTAAGGCCCCCGCTGAGCTGCTGTGTAGCTCATTGACCTCCTGGCCATCACGATTAATAGCAGCTCAACGAAGCGGTGGCTGCTCGTCATCGTTCGGAAAGAAACAGGCGAGGTGCAGTAGTGAAGATCCCATAACCACCGTGATGATGATGAGAGAGAGAGAGAGAGACACGCAAACTCCAAATATACAGCAGCAGGCATCAGGGATCAGAATCGAACCCACGACCTCCTGTATACCAGGCGAGGTAGTTAACATCTCCTAGCCACCGTGATGATGATGAGAGACACGCAAACTCCAAATATACAGCAGGCGTCAGGGGTCGGGATCAAACTCACGAACCTCCTGCATACCAGGCGAGGTAGTTAACATCTCCTAGCCACCGTGGTGCCCTCTAAAAAACAAAAATACACGATTCGGCTTGGGGAGCTCTGGTTGTGCGTTGGGACAAAGTAAAAAACGAAATCAGAGTGAGCGATGTGATGGAGGAGGCCCAAAATCCGCTCGCGTCTTACGCAGCGTCAGGGTGGCATCTTTCCACGTTCACGCGAGAGGCGCTGAGATTCAAACAACCGTGGGGGTGCGTCCCGAGTCACCCCCCCCCACCCCCCAATGGTGGAGCCAGGATTCTCAGATGGGGGGGGGGGGAACCCCTCCAGCAATGAAAAATTATAGAGTTGTTAGCAAGGAGTTGTTAGTGAGTAAGGAGTTGTTAGTAAGGAGTTGTTAGTAAGTAAGGAGTTGTTAGTAAGTAAGGAGTTGTTAGTAAGTAAGGAGTTGGAAGTAAGCCAGGAGCTGTTAGTAAGGAGTTGGTAGTAAGGAGTTGCTAGTAAGTAAGTAATTGTTAGCAAGGAGTTGTTAGAAAGTAAGGAGTTGACAGTAAGGAGTTGTTAGCAAGGAGTTGCTAGTAAGTAAGGAGTTGTTAGTAAGGAAGGGTCGCTAGTGAGTAAGAAGTTGTTGGTAAGGAGTTGTGAGCAAGTAAGGAGTTGCTAGCAAGGAGTTGTTAGTAAGGAGTGTTAGTAAGCAAGGAGTTGTTAGCAGGTGAGGAGTTGTCAACAAGAAGTTAGTAAGCAAGGAGTGATTAGTAAGCAAGGAGTTATTAGTAAGGGGTTGCTAGCAAGCAAGGGGTTGTTAGTAAGTAAGGAGTTGTTGGTAAGGGGTTAGTACGTAAGGAGTTGTTAGTAAGCGAGGAGCTGCTAGTAATAAATTGTTGGTAAGGCGTTGTTAGTAAGTAAGGAGATGTTAGTAAGGGGTTGTTAGCGAGGAGTTGTTAGTAAGGAGTTATTAGTGAGTAAGGAGTTGCTAGTGAGCAAGGAGTTGTTAGTAAGTAAGGAGTAAGTAAGGAGTTGTTAGTAAGTAAGGAGTTGTTAGTAAGTAAGGACTTGTCCCTTGCTATTTACTCGACGCGTGTGTAGCGATGACGCAGCCATCGATGGCGAGGGGTCGAATTCGAACCGCGTTGTTAGTGATCGGCATCGCGCTCGCTGAAGGTGTCGATGTCTTCAGGGAAGTCGTGGACTCTGTAGACGCAACTGCGCACAATTCTGTGAGTCACTTACAACTGCTTTTACATTATTTGTTGCCAATTATGGCCTCGGACTATTGTCCTATCATCTCACAGAGTCCCTGGCACGTCGTAAAACGCTACACAGTGGCAGTGGGGGTCGCACAATGCCGATTTATCACTAATAAACCACAATGATCCGATCGTAATTAGGGATTTCGATAGGATCGTTGGGGGGGGCACGTGCCACCCCCCCACCCCACCCACCGCCCCCCCCCCCCGGAGGCTACGCCTGTGGTTTAATCCGCCGAGGATTAGCCCGCACCCTTTCACAACAAACCACTCCCGATGTGAGAATCGAAGTCTATGCAATTCCCCCCCCCTCTCCACCCCCCCAAAATCTCAACAATTCTTGAAAAGTACAAACGCAGAGCGCACGCGCCCACACTTTGCATGCGACCAAGTTGCTCAACCGTCTCGTTGCATTGGCAAACTTAAAAAGAGTTAAGTGATTGTTGTTGATATTTGAGCACGTGTAAGGCCCCCGCTGAGCTGCTGTGTAGCTCATTGACCTCCTGGCCATCACGATTAATAGCAGCTCAACGAAGCGGTGGCTGCTCGTCACCGTTCGGAAAGAAACAGGCGAGGTGCAGTGAGGGAAAAAAGAGTATTTGATCCCCTGCTGATTTTGTACGTTTTCCCAAAGACAAAGAAATGATCAGTCTATAATTTTAATGGTAGGTTTATGTGAACAGTGAGAGACAGAATAACAACAACAAAATACGGAAAAACGCATGTGAAAAATGTAATAAATTGATTTGCATTTTAATGAGGGAAATAAGTATTTGACCCCTCTGCAAAACATGACTTAGTACTTGGTGGCAAAACCCTTGTTGGCAAACACAGAGGTCAGACGTTTCTTGTAGTTGGCCACCAGGTTTGCACACATCTCAGGAGGGATTTTGTCCCACTCCTCTTTGCAGATCTTCTCCAAGTCATTAAGATTTCGAGGCTGACGTTTGGCAACTCGAACCTTCAGCTCCCTCCACAGATTTTCTATGGGATTAAGGTCTGGAGACTGGCTAGGCCACTCCAGGACCTTAATGTGCTTCTTTTTGAGCCACTCCTTTGTTGCCTTGGCCGTGTGTTTTTGGGTCATTGTCATGCTGGAATACCCATCCACGACCTATTTTCAATGCCCTGGCTGAGGGAAGGAGGTTCTCACCCAAGATTTGACGGTACATGGCCCCGTCCATCGTCCCTTTAATGCGGTGAAGTTGTCCTGACCCCTTAGCAGAAAACACCCCCAAAGCATAATGTTTCCACCTCCATGTCTGACGGTGGGGATGATGTTCTTGGGGTTATAGGCAGCATTCCTCCTCCTCCAAACACGGCGAGTTGAGTTGATGCCAAAGAGCTCCATTTTGGTCTCATATGACCACAACACTTTCACCCAGTTGTCCTCTGAATCATTCAGATGTTCATTGGCAAACTTCAGATGGGCATGTATATGTGCTTTCTTGAGCAGGGGGACCTTGCGGGCGCTGCAGGATTTCAGTCCTTCACGGCGTAGTGTGTTACCAATTGTTTTCTTGGTGACTATGGTCCCAGCTGCCTTGAGATCATTGACAAGATCCTCCCGTGTAGTTTTGGGCTGATTCCTCGCCGTTCTTATGATCATTGCAACCCCACGAGGTGAGATCTTGCATGGAGCCCCAGGCTGAGGGAGATTGACAGTTCTTTTGTGTTTCTTCCATTTGCGAATAATCGCACCAACTGTTGTCACCTTCTCACCAAGCTGCTTGGCAATGGTCTTGTAGCCCATTCCAGCCTTGTGTAGGTCTACAATCTTGCCCCTGACATCCTTGGATAGCTCTTTGGTCTTGGCCATGGTGGAGAGTTTGAAATCTGATTGATTGATTGCTTCTATGGACAGGTGTCTTTTATATAGGCAACAAGCTGAGATTAGCAGCACTTATTTTAAGAGTGTGCTCCTAATCTCAGCTCGTTACCTGTATAAAAGACACCTGGAAGCCAGAAATCTTTCTGATTTAGAGGGGGTCAAATACTTATTTCCATCATTAAAATGACAATCAATTTATAACATTTTTGACATGCGTTTTTCTGGATTTTGTTGTTGTTATTCTGTCTCTCACTGTTCAAATAAACCTACCATTAAAATTATAGACTGATCATTTCTTTGTCAGTGGGAAAACGTACATAATCAGAAGGGGATCAAATACTTTTTTCCCTCACTGTAGTGAAGATCCCATAACCACTGTGATGATGATGATGAGAGAGAGAGACACGCAAACTCAAATATACAGCAGGCGTCAGGGTCGGGATCGAACCCACGACCTCCTGTATACCAGGCGAGGTAGTTAACATCTCATAGCCACCGTGATAATGATGATGAGAGAGAGACACGCAAACTCCCAATATACAGCAGCAGGCATCAGGGTCGGGATTGAACCCACGACCTCCTGCATACCTGGCGAGGTAGTTAACATCTCATAGCCACCGTGATGATGATGATGAGAAAGAGACATGCAAACTCCAAATATACAGCATGCGTCAAGATTGGGATAGAACCTACGACCTCATGTATACCAGGCAAGGTAGTTAACATCTCCTAGCCACCGTGATGATGATGAGAGAGAGATGCAAACTCCAAATATACAGCAGCAGGCGTCAGGGTCGGGATCGAACCCTCGGCCTCCTGAACACCAGCAGCTGGAGTTAACATATCATAGGCACGAGATGAATGAATAACACGTGAACGTGGGGGGTACTGCACCCGGCTACCCCGGAGGGGGAGGTGGCTGGGCTGCTCGGAGGTTCTTGGTGCTAAGCCAGTACAGCTGGCGGCATGGGTTCGAGTCCAGGCTGCAGCCGCTAGCCTGTGGGAAACCAAGCATAGTGAGTTGATGGTGTTTCGCCTGATCACCAATCACTCGCGTAGAGATCCATAGACTCAGGCAGAGATCCATAGACTCGAAAGACTCTCACAGAGATCTATATATTCGTATAGACGGTGTTGTTGTTAACCTGGGTTCTCAGGTGTAGTGGGTTGATGGTGTTTATCCTGATCACCAATGACTCACACAGAGACCCCACAGACTCATATAGAGACCTATAGACTCGCATAGACCGGGTTGTTATTAAACTGGGTTCTAAGGTGTAGTTAGTTCATGGTCTCGGGGTGGTCACAAATGACTGCACAAAACACCAATCACTTTAAGTATGGCTCTCCACTTAATTTATCCAAATTACAGCTCTGATCATTTCAATATCGGGTTGACTGTCACACGACGAACATCACTCACGTATGGCAGAGCGGGCGGGAAAGTACCGCCCTCTGCTGTGTGGTCCAGCGTGTCACTTGAAGAAGGATGGATCTCGGAGGAGGCTCTGTGATATCCGCTTCCGTGGGTCCCGTTCTGCGTGTGGTCCAGAGTGTCACTTGAAGAAGAAGGGATCTCGGAGGTAGCTCTGTGATGTCCACTTCCGTGGGTCAGAGGTAGCTCTATGATATCCGCTTCCGTGGGTCCCGTTCTGCGTGTGGTCCAGAGTGTCACTTGAAGAAGAAGGGATCTCGGAGGTAGATCTATTATATCCGCTTCCGTGGGTCCCGTTCGGCGTGTGGTCCAGTGTCACTTGAAGAAGAAGGGTTCTCAGAGGTAGCTCTGTGATATCCACTTCCACGGACCGTTCTGTGTGTGGTCCAGAGTGTCACTTGAAGAAGGAGGGATCTCAGAGGTAGCTCTATGATATCCGCTTCCGTGGACCGTTTTCTCTAACACGGGGACGGGGCGGACGGGGGGGGGGGGGGGGGTCACGCTGCTCCGGATTTCCTCGTCTCGTGTAAATGAAGGTGGCTGCTGCGACCGGGGATCAACATTGGGATATAAAAATAAATAAATAAAATAGAAAAAAAGGAGTAAAATAAAGAAAAGATATAAAGAAGAAAAGGAAGACAAAAAGATCAAAAAGAAAGAAAAAATAGAAAAATAAACGAAAATGAAATAAAAATTAAAGAAAGGAAATAAAAAAGGGATTAAAAAAAATAGAAAGAAGGAAAAAATAAGTAACAACAAAGACAAAATAAACCTTCAATATGCAAAACGTCAAATTGGCACAGAGGGACGGAGTCGACGAATCCTTTTGGTGCAGAGGAAAAAAAAAACATAAACTATGAGAGGGGCCAAGCCTCCTTTTAAATATAAATTAAAAAAATGGATCGCCCGCCCGATTTAAAACAAACCATCCGCCTGGGGCTTCAGCGACTGCAAGTGAAAACGTTGCCACATTTTTCGTAACAAATCAACGGTTATGTAAGCGGCCTCGCTGACGTATTTCATCGTCGGTGTTGTCATCGCAATTCCTAAAAGCGCCTCCGCTTTTAGGAATTGCGTAATGGGGGAGTACATTTCTGTTGCAATTCACCATCGTCCACACCCATTACTCAACACGGTGGCTATGAGATGTTAACTACCTCGCCTGGTATGCAGGAGGTCGTGGGTTCGATCCCGGCCCTGACGCCTGCTGCTGTATATTTGAAGTTTGCGTGTCTCTCTCTCTCTCATCATCATCATCACGGTGGCTATGAGATGTTAACTACCTCGCGTGGTACACAGGAGGTCGTGGGTTCGATCCCGACCCTGACGCCTGCTGTATATTTGGAGTCTGCGTGTCTCTCTCTCACCGTGGTGACGTGGATTTTTCTCCGGGTCCTCCGGTTTTTCCCTCCACATATAGAATCTTTGGCTGCGATGCATTTCCACGCGATGTATGCACGTTGAACTTCTTCCGCACCGTACGTAGCCAACCGTGCTAAATCGGCGGTGTGGGGGGAAGTCCAAAAAGCACTCACCACAAAAAGAAATTTTAGAGAAAGTAGTTTTCAATCTAGATTTAAAAGTGCATAGCTCCAGTGGCTTCCTAATATCGGAGGGATGGGGGTGATGAGCCACCTCGTAAGCTATCGTTTGCGATTTCCAGGAGGTTCCGTCTGAAAAAGAGCTAGGGAGCTCAGTGGGCCCTGGTAAAATAAAACAAAGTTTCAATATTCTTGGTTCTTTCGGTAAAGTCACGTTGAAGGGAAACAATAAAATATATATAAAACAACAAAATTCTCACGACGTTTCGACTGTAACACAAACAGTCATCATCAGGTGTGAACAAAAAAACCAACGGCAAGAAGCATTTGAAAGAAGTGGCGGTTCGTATTTATTAATTTATTTTCAAACGGTGTTTTATTTATTTTCAAAACGGTGTTCGCGTTTATTTATTTTTATATATTATTATTTTATTGTTTCCCTTCAACGTGACTTTACCGAAAGAACCAAGAATATGAATCACTGCAGTCACGAAAGCTTTAAAGCAAAATTTTAAGTTTCAATAGTTTACAACCCACACCGTTTCCCCCCCTCACTCGGTTCCACTTCGGAATTTCGTCAAATCGGCTCTCTTCCTGACTTATTGGCATCATTAAAACCTTGCTGAATCCAAGAAACGTCTGGACTCATGGGCTCTTATCTCTAACGACCACAAGAGTGCTGTTTGTTGCTGGCTACTTGGCGTATTGGGCCAGTGCGGCGTTCTGTGCTCAGCAACCACAAAAAAACAATCTCATATTTACACGTAAGAGGTTTTTGGGTTAGATCGTCCAAATATAAACGTGTCGTGAAACCCGCCATCACCCGGCGCTGAGTAAAATCCACGCTCCAGCACACAACCGGTTAGCGCTGAACTAGTAACGAATTATAGGAATAGGTTTTACCTATTCAAGGCATCATGTTTGCAATAACCACAACACAAGCAGTCAAAATGCAAACAAAAAAGACAACTCTGATAATAATATGCACTGTCCTTGAATTTGATTGGTCCACACCCGAGACAGCTTTTCTTAGAGCCTAGTCTCCATTGGCATTAGACCAGAAGACGCCAAAAGGCTTACAACTCAAAAACAGCGCACTATCAGAGTATTGAGGGCTCGGGGTGAGCATTTACATTATGAGACCTCCTTTGCCAGTAACAAGATAAAAAACTGACACCTTTATTCAAGGCATCATGTTTGCAATAACCACAACACAAGCAGTCAAAATGCAAACAAAAAAGACAACTCTGATAATAATATGCACTGTCCTTGAATTTGATTGGTCCACACCCGAGACGGCTTTTCTTAGAGCCTAGTCTCCATTGGTGTTGTACCAGAAGACGCCAAAAGGCGTACAACTTATCTTGTTACTGGCAAAGGAGGTCTCATAATGTAAATGCTCACCCCGAGCCCTCAATACTCTGATAGTGCGCAGTTTTTGAGTTGTACGCCTTTTGGCGTCTTCTGGTCCAACACCAATGGAGACTAGGCTCTAAGAAAAGCCGTCTCGGGTGTGGACCAATCAAATTCAAGGACAGTGCATATTATTATCAGAGTTGTCTTTTTTGTTTGCATTTTGACTGCTTGTGTTGTGGTTATTGCAAACATGATGCCTTGAATAAAGGTGTCAGTTTATGTGCCAGTTAAAATGGTAAAACCTATTCCTATATCTTGTTACTGGCAAAGGAGGTCTCATAATAGTAACGAATTGTAAATGTTGTAGTGGGTTTACTCTACAACACACAAGCGGTTAGTGATGTACTAGTAACGAATTGTAAATGTTGTAGTGGGTTTATTCTCCAACACACAACCGGTTAGTGCTGTAATAGTAACGAATTGTCAATGTTGTAGTGGGTTTCCTCTCCAGCACACAACCGGTTAGAGCTGAACTAGTAACGAATTGTAAATGTTGTAGTGGGTTTACTCTCCAACACACAAGCGGTTAGTGATGTACTAGTAACGAATTGTAAATGTTGTAGTGGATTTACTCTCCAACACAACCGGTTAGTGCTGAACCAGTAACTAATTGTCAATGTTGTAGTGGGTTTACTCTCCAACACACAACCTGTTAGTGATGTACTGGTAACGAATTGTAAATGTTGTAGTGGGTTTATTCTCCAACACACAACCGGTTAGTGCTGTACTAGTAAGGAATTGTCAATGTTGTAGTGGGTTTAGTCTCCAACACACAACCGGTTATTGCTGTACTAGTAACGAATTGTAAATCTTGTAGTGGGTTTACTCTCCAACGCGCAACCAGTTAGTGATGTACTAGTAACGAATTGTCAATGTTGTAGTGGGTTTACTCTCCAACACACAACCGGTTAGTGCTGTACTAGTAACGAATTGTAAATGTTGTAGTGGGTTTACTCTCCAACACACAACCGGTTAGTGCTGTACTAGTGACGAATTGTCAATGGTGTAGCGGGTTTACTCTCCAACACACAACCGGTTAGTGCTGTACTAGTAACGAATTGTAAATGTTGTAGTGGGTTTACTCTCCAACACACAACCGGCTAGTGCTGAACTAGTAACGAATTGTAAATGTTGTAGTGGGTTTACTCTCCAACACACAACCGGTTAGTGCTGTACTAGTAACGAATTGTAAATGTTGTAGTGGGTTTACTCTCCAACACACAACCGGTTAGTGCTGTACTAGTAACGAATTGTAAATGTTGTAGTAGGTTTACTCTCCAACACACAACCAGTTAGTGCTGAACTAGTAACGAATTGTAAATGTTGTAGTGGGTTTACTCTCCAACACACAACCTGTTAGTGATGTACTAGTCACGAATTATAACTGTTGTAGTGGGTTTACTCTCCAACACACAACCGGTTAGTGCTGAACTAATAACGAATTGTAAATGTAGTGGGTTTACTCTCCAACACACAACCTGTTAGTGATGAACTAGTAACGAATTGTAACTGTTGTAGTGGGTTTACTCTCCAACACACAACCGGTTAGTGCTGTACTAGTAACGAATTGTAAATGTTGTAGTTGGTCTACTCTCCAACACACAACCGGTTAGTGCTGTACTAGTAACGAATTGTAAATGTTGTAGTGTATTTACTCTCCAACACACAACCGGTTAGTGCTAAACTAATAACGAATTGTAAATGTTGTAGTGGGTTTACTCTCCAACACACAACCGGTAAGTGATGTACTAGTAACGAATTGTCAATGTTGTAGTTGGTTTACTCTCCAACACACAACCGGTTAGTGCTGTACTAGTAACGAATTGTAAATGTTGTAGTGGGTTTATTCTCCAACACACAATCGGTTAGTGATGTACTAGTAACGAATTGTAAATGTTGTAGTGGGTTTACTCTCCAACACACAACCTGTTAGTGATGTACTAGTAACGAATTGTTAATGTTGTAGTGGGTTTACTCTCCATCACACAACCTGTTAGTGATGTACTAGTAACGAATTGTAAATGTTGTAGTGTATTTACTCTCAAACACACAAGCGGTTAGTGCTAAACTAATAACGAATTGTTAATGTTGTAGTGGGTTTACTCTCCAACACACAGCCGGTTAGTGATGTACTAGTAACGAATTGTAAATGTTGTAGTGGGTTTACTCTCCAACACACAACCGGTTAGTGCTGAACTAGTAACGAATTGTTAATGTTGTAGTGGGTTTACTCTCCAACACACAACCGGTTAGTGCGGAACTAGTAACAAATTGTAAATGTTGTAGTGGGTTTACTCTCCAACACACAACCTGTTAGTGATGTACTAGTAACGAATTGTAACTGTTGTAGTGGGTTTACTCCCCAACACACAACCGGTTATTGCTGAACTAGTAACGAATTGTTAATGTTGTAGTGAGTTTACTCTCCAACACACAACCGGTTAGTGCTGAACTAGTTACGAATTGTCAATGTTGTAGCGGGTTTACTCTCCAACACAAACCTGTTAGTGATGTACTAGTAACGAATTGTAACTGTTGTAGTGGGTTTACTCTCCAACACACAACCGGTTAGTGCTGAACTAGTAACGAATTGTAAATGTTGTAGTGGGTTTACTCTCCAACACACAACCTGTTAGTGATGTACTAGCAACGAATTGTAAATGTTGTAGTGGGTTTACTCCCCATCACACAACCTGTTAGTGATGTACTAGTAACGAATTGTAAATGTTGTAGTGGGTTTACTCTCCAACACACAACCTGTTAGTGATGTACTAATAACGAATTGTAAATGTTGTAGTAGGTTTACTCTCCAACACACAACCAGTTAGTGCTGTACTAGTAACGAATTGTAAATGTTGTAGTGGGTTTACTCTCCAACACACAACCGGTTAGTGCTGAACTAGTAACGAATTGTTAATGTTGTAGTGAGTTTACTCTCCAACACACAACCGGTTAGTGCTGAACTAGTAACGAATTGTCAATGTTGTAGTGGGTTTACTCTCCAACACACAACCGGTTAGTGCTGAACTAGTAACGAATTGTTAATGTTGCAGTGAGTTTACTCCCCAACACACAACCGGTTAGTGCTGTACTAGTAACGAATTGTAAATGTTGTAGTGGGTTTACTCTCCAACACACAACCGGTTAGTGCTGTACTAGTAACGAATTGTAAATGTTGTAGTGGGTTTACACTCCAACACATAACCGGTTAGTGCTGTACTAGTAACGAATTGTAAATGTTGTAGTGGGTTTACTCTCCAACACACAACCTGTTAGTGATGTACTAGTAACGAATTGTAAATGTTGTAGTGGGTTTACTCTCCAACACACAACCGGTTAGTGCTGAACTAGTAACGAAATGTTAATGTTGTAGTGGGTTTACTCTCCAACACACAACCTGTTAGTGGTGAACTAGTAACAAATTGTAACTGTTGTAGTGGGTTTACTCTCCAACACACAACCTGTTAGTGATGTACTAGTAACGAATTGTAAATATTGTAGTGGGTTTACTCTCCAACACACAACCTGTTAGTGATGTACTAGTAACGAATTGTCAATGTTGTAGTGGGTTTACTCTCCAACACACAACCTGTTAGTGATGTACTAGTAAACGAATTGTCAATGTTGTAGTGGGTTTACTCTCCAACACACAACCTGTTAGTGATGTACTAGTAACGAATTGTAAATATTGTAGTGGGTTTACTCTCCAACACACAACCGGTTAGTGCTGAACTAGTAACGGCCACGTTCTGTTTCCGTGACAACCCCCTTACTAATTGGCTGTGTCGGGTGGTAGCGGGTTTAACGACACATTTATATTCACGCGACCTAACCACCCCTCCCCCTCAATAAAAAAAGAAACCCCTCTGTTATAGATAATATTGGTTGCGAAAGCCTCTGACCACGTGTTAAACTGATCTTTCATACTTTCATACATGAATCGATGCCATCGAGGGTAGTGGTAGATGTCATTACGCAACGCCGCTAAATCACGACTCTCCTTCCAAGTCACCGGGGCGGCGGCGGGGGGGCTGGGGGGGGGGTGGCCCGGCTTAGCGCGCCCATCCCACCGCAAGTCCAATTCAACTGCGACGCCCAATGACTGTTGTTGTTGTTGTTGTGAAGTTATTGTGAAGTTATTGTGAAGTTATTGTGAGGTTATTGTGGAGTGCGTTTCGGGTTATTCTGACGGGTGACAAGTGAGATGCGTATAAAAGCCGAGCACCAGCTCCCAACGCCGATCAGAGGCACTGACGCGCCGTTCCTTCACAGCAGCAGAGATGTCGTGAGTATGAGAGCATCGATCTTGGTTTGTTAAGCTTTCGTGACTGCAGCAATCCAAACTACTTGGTTCTTTCGGTAAAGTCACGTGGGTAGGTAGAAATGAAATTATTTAACGCAATTATTTTATTTCTACCCACGTGACTTTACCGAAAGGACCAAAGAGTACGAGAGCATCGTGATGATCGCGGTGTATCGGCATTGCGAGGTCATCGTGATGATCGCTGTGTATCGGCATTGCGAGGTCATCGTGATGATCGCGGTGTATCGGCATTACGAGGTCATCGTGATGATCGCGGTGTATCGGCATGACGATAGCATCGTGATGATCACGGTGTATCGGCATTGCGAGGTCATCGTGATGATCGCGGTGTATCGGCATGACGATAGCATCGTGATGATCGCGGTGTATCGGCATGACGATAGCATCGTGATGATCGCGGTGTATCGGCATGACGAGAGCTTCGTAATCGTCACGGTGTATCCGTCAGTACGTGAGTATCGTAACGGCGATGCTACCGTGGTGCGATTATCAACGCAACGGCCTCGCAATCCAGGGATCGCCAGTTCGATTCCATCTCCCGGCACGGCGGTGTTGCGGCAAGCGTCTTAAAAATTCCGCCCTCCGCCTCGGTCTCCACGCAGCAGCAGCAGCAGCAGCGTGAATAGGTAGCGACCGCGGTTTGGTCTACTATTATCGGGCAGGTCACGTGTGGTGGTGGTGGTGGTGGGGTAAAGTGTGGGTAACTCCCACCTCGGTTTGGCCTAATATGATGGGGCAGGTGGCGTGTGGTGGTGGTGGTGGTGGTGTAGCGGTCAGCGCTACCGTGCGCTACGAACCCGGCGACCCCGAGTTTGATTCCCGCTCACGGTCAACACCGGTGACGATTATCTGAACCGGTCCTGGGCCATAGGTCGACTCAGCCTCAAATGAGAAACTTGATGCGGTGTGTAGTAAACATCGCCACTGGGGGAGACAAAGGCGGCCGGGCGTTGTGTTGGACACCCACCCCCTCGTGTGCCGTGTCGGCCTTCGTAGGTGCTCGCTAACAGCACACGGGGGATCTTTGTCTTTGTTTTGGTCTGGCCTGTGTGTGATGCCGCTCTCGAAACTATTTTGGCCAAAGACAAAAACAACAACAACAACAAATGAGGCTACGTGAAGTGTCGAAGTGCTCGCTGCTGACAGCAGGTAACGGGACAGACCCAGCAGGTGCCATGGGTTGGCTGACTGAGATGACCGCCACCACCACAGTTACATGTTGGACTCTCATTAAGTTCCCAATGATGGAGAAAGTTTCCCACAATCTTCCACGGAGTGTCCGGCATCCGATTCAAGGAGGGACCAGGATCTTCCTCGGTAGGTCAGATCCCGGTTGCAGGATTGTGGGGGTCGCTGATGATGGACCGAGACTTTAAAATAAAATCGTCTCCAGGCATTTTGTGAACACACGCGCACACACACACACACACAGCAACCCCAAGTTGGGGAGCTATAGAGTTAGCCCAGATAGATGTTGCGATCTGGCGTGCCGTGTCAGCGTCTACCCATTTCCTCTACCCATTGTTTGCCGCCTGATCCTCTCTCTACCCATTGTCTGCCGCGCGATACCCCACCCATTGTCTGCTGCGCAGCAAACAATGGGTAGAGAGAGGATCAGGCGGCAAGCAATGGGTGGGGGATCGCACGGCAAACAATAGGTAGAGAATCGCACGGCAAACAATGGGTGGGGTACCCATTGTTTGCCGCGCAATACCCCACCCATTGTTTGCCGCGTGATACCCCACCCATTGTTTGCTGCGCAATACCCCACCAATTGTTTGCCGCGTTATACCCCACCCATTGTTTGCCGCGCGATCCACTACCATTTGGGCCTCGGATCCCACCCCCCACCCCGCCCAAAATAAAAAAAAACCCACAAATGGTGCCGGTGAGAAAGTCTCTTTGGGGGCTGCCCGGATACGGGGTGTGGGGGGGGCTGGGGGAGGTCACGATGCCAACTCCAAAGCGCACATCAGCAAAATGAAGCGTGCACATCAAGAGGGCAATGCAATATTTTAACAATTGCGTTTAAAACTTCGGATCACAATTTCTTTCGCGATTCCCCACGGTCCCTGGGAACAGGCATCTGCCCCGCGGAGTGCCGCTGAACTATTCCACGCGCTCACTCCGGGGAAGCTGGCTTCCAAAATTGCGAGATTGTTCCCGATTTGGCCAACGTGACTTTTGTTTTGTCGTCGGGAATTGACGAGACGCAGCGATTGGCGTGGCACCAACGTCTGTAAATATATACACATATAGCTCATTGCAGGGTGCTTCAAAGGCATTTTGTAACGCTTACGTGGGAATATCGTTTTTGAATGGAAAAGGAACGGACACAATATACTGTAACGTGATAACAAATGTCATGTCATTAGCTTCACAGAGGTCTCTCTCACTTGTTCTACCCATCGTTGTCAACGCGTGCCTGGAGCCTTCTCCCGGTGGTCTTCAGAGCCCTGGGGAGGCGGCATATTTCTTCGCGATGTTGTTGAAAATTCTTGGAAGTGTTAAGCGCCCTGTACTACCTGAACGTTTAAACGTTTGATTGACGGCAGAGGAGGAGGCCGAACGAATCATCGGGCCGGGGGGGGGGGGGGGGTTGAGGCTGGAACCGCTCCAATCTGGGTCTCGAACCGGGGTTTTAAGTCTCGGAAGTTTCATGGCATCAGACCGGTTACAATTGCCTGCAATAAAAACCGCCCAATCACGTGAAATGAGGCATCCTCTCAGTTTTGGTTCAACTCCAGCCGTGAGAGCCAGAAGTCGTGGTCTCACCGCCATACGACGTGGAGGCCGAGGGGCGTGGTCATTACTCTCAGTGCGCCGGTTACCGCCAAGGGCTTCTCAGAGGTAGCTCTATGATATTTGCTTTCACGGGCTGTTCACTTGACGAAGCAACGGCCTGAGCAGGCCTTCATCCATGGCTGATGATGACCACAATGGTGGTGGTGGTGATGATGATGATGATAATGGTGAAGGTGGTGACAGTGGTGATGGTGGTGGTGGTGATGGTGGTGATGAAGGTGGTGGTGGTGGTGACGGTGTCTCTGCACGTGCGTGCCCCCCCCCTCCCCACCCCCCAGCACTAACCTCGTGACCCCGGCGGTGGCGGCGTTGGCGGTGGTGTTCATGGCGAGCGTCGTGGCGGCGACGTCCGTCGACGACTGGAAGCTCCTGGACACGACGCTGCCGGCGAACCAGGAGGTCATCGTGAACGTTCACAACGAGCTGCGGCGCAACGTGGCGCCGACTGCCAGCAACATGCTCAAGATGGTGAGGACACGCGGAAAGGCGGCGTCCACCGCCCCCCATTATGTGGCCCCCCACACACTCCACCCATCCTCCGATTGGCAGGGTCGGGCTACGTACGGTGCGGAAGAAGTTCAACGTACCCGGCACGGACACGCACAGTCACTCACGCACTCGCATAGTCACACACCCACACGCGTAGTCACTCACCCACTCGCATAGTGACTCACACACTCGCATAGTCACTCACCCACTCGCATAGTCACTCACTCACTCGCATAGTCACTCACCCACTCACACAGTCACTAAACCACTCACACAGTCACTCACCCACTCGCATAGTCACTCACCCACTCGCACAGTCACTCACGCACTCGCATAGTCACTCACACACTCGCATAGTCACTCACACACTCGCAAAGTCACTCACCCACTCGCATAGTCACTCACCCACACGCGTAGTCACTCACCCACTCGCATAGTCACTCACTCACTCGCATAGTCACTCACCCACTCACACAGTCACTAAACCACTCACACAGTCACTCACCCACTCGCATAGTCACTCACCCACTCGCATAGTCACTCACACACTCGCAAAGTCACTCATCCACTCGCATAGTCACTCACCCACACGCGTAGTCACTCACACACTCGCATAGTCACTCACCAACTCGCATAGTCACTCACCCACTCACACAGTCACTCACCCACTCGCATAGTCACTCACCCACTCGCATAGTCACTCACCCACTCGCATAGTCACTAACCCACTCACATAGTCACTCACACACTCACATAGTCACTCACACACTCGCATAGTCACTCACCCACCCACATAGTCACTCACATAGTCACTCAACCACACGCATAGTCACTGACCCACTCGCATAGTCACTCACACACTCGCATAGTCACTCACCCACTCACATAGTCACTCACCCACACACATAGCCACTCACCCAAACACTCACCCATCCCCCCATTAGCACGTTCGGCTACGTATGGCGCGAAAGAAGTTCAACGTACGTACGTGTGGGTGCACGTACGTGTATGTGGGTGCGCCAAGTCAAAGTTCGTCTTTGTTAATCCGCGAGAGACCACGATCAGTTACCCCACACCGCCATTCCCACTTTGCACGAGGGACCTGACAGCGAGGGGGCCTCCCAGTGAGGTCACGGTGTTGACGTGACCTCAGCCACGTGACCTCAGCCACGTGGCCCAGAGGCGGCCCGCACCGATCGAGGGTGTCGTGGCACCCCCCCCCCCCCCCCCCGGGGTTCGCTCCTCTGTCGAGGGGATTGTGCAGGGTGATCAAAACAAATGTTAACACTTCTGAGAATTTGCAGCAACGCCACGAGAAATGTGCCTCCCACGGGCTCTGTAGACCATCTGGAGAAGCTTCCAGGCACGTGTTGGCAATGATGGCGAACAAGTGGGAGATACTTTTTGACATGTTGAAGCTATTCACATCACATTTGTTATCGTGTTACAGTGTATTATTATCCGTTCTTTTTCCATTAAAAACGATAGCCCCACGTGAGTGTTAACATTTTTTAAGCACCCTGTAATCATTTTAGTTTTTATTAATAATGATGCGATTTACTGTAGTGGTGGTTGATGATGATGATGATGAGAATCCCTAGAAGGCTCGTTACAGGTCACTGCATGGACCAACCACAGCTGAGATTCAGACACAATGATTTAGACGAAGATTTAGTCACGATGATTTAAACACAACGATTTAAAAAGAATGATTCAGACACAGTGATTCAGACACAAAGATTTAGACACAATGATTTAGTCACGATGATTTAAACACGACGATTTAGACACAATGATTCAGACACTAAGATTTAGACACAATGATTTAGTCACGATGATTTAAACACGCCGATTTAGACAGAATGACTTAGATACAATGATTTAGAAACAACGAGTCAGGTACGATGACTTAGATACAATGATTGAGCCACGATCCTTTAGACAAGATTATTTAGACGCAACGATTTAGACACAACGATTTAGACAGAACGATTTAGACAATTATTTACACACTGATTTAGACACAAACACAACAGACAGCCCAGCAGAGCCACGGGACAGACTAATGCTGGGTCTCCCACCTGAGCACTCAGTTGCATGCGACTCGGTTGCATACGCGGACGTGTCTCTGCAACCGGTTGCGAGCAAATTGCGCTTTCCGCTCGGTTGCGTTTGCTCCTCCGCAGCGGCGAGCAGAGGCTTCGCCTTCAAGCGGTGACCTGCTCGGCGATTTTGTAAAAACAGAAGACGGATTTCACTTCCCACTTGTGTGCGTGTCGTGGGGTCTTACACCACCATACCTCACCACGCTGGGGAATTTGCCGATTTGCTAGAGAGGGGGTGGAGGCGGGGGCGTCAGTGGGGTGGGTGGGATGGAGGGGTGAGTTGGTGGGGTGAGTGGGTGGGATGGAGGGGTGAGTGGGTGGGTGGGGTAGACGGCTGAGTGGGTGGGTGAGTGGAGGGGTGAGTGGGTGGGTGAGTGGAGGGGTGAGTTGGTGGGGTGGAGGGGTGAGTGGGTGGGATGGAGGGGTGAGTGGGTGGGTGGGGTAGACGGCTGAGTGGGTGGGTGAGTGGAGGGGTGAGTGGGTGGGTGAGTGGGTGGGTGAGTGGAGGGGTGAGTGGAGGGGTGAGTGGGATCGAGGGGTGAGTGGGTGGGTGGGTGTGGGTGGGTGAGTGGGATGATGGTGGTGGTGGTGGTGGCGGCACAGCCTGACTGAGTGTGTTGGGGCTTCTCCGCTGCAGGCGTACAACGAGCAGGCGGCGGGGAACAGCCGCCTGTCGGCGGCGGCCTGCAGCTCCACCCACAGCGCCAGGAGCGCGCGCACCTGGAAGACGCCACAAGCAGGTGAAACAAGCTTTCGTGACTGCAGGGAATTCATATTCTTAGGGTCTTTCGGTAAAGTCACGTAGATTGAACAACAAAAAATGACATTAAAATAATAAAAATGAAGTGAATAATAAAAAAAATAATAAAAAATATCACGACGTTTCGATCGCAACACAAGCAATCGTCATCAGGATAAAAAAAAATAGAAGCAAAGCTGCTGAGGCAGGCTGTTTTAAAGGTTTGAAATGGGTGTAGCCCACGGGTCATAAGCGAAGTGGGCGGGGCTAGTGATGTTAAAGTGAGCAATTTGCATGTCAATGTAAGATCGGAGAGCTACCTCCACGACGAGGGCATGGAGGTGGCCATTGTATAGTGAGAGATTAGCATGTCAATGTAAGATCGCAGAGCCGCCGCCACATCGAGGACACGAGCGACGGCGGCTGTGTTAGTGTGAGACATTTAACCTGTTAATGTAAAATCAGAGATCAGCATGTCAATGTAAGATCACAGAGCCGCCGCCACATAGAGGACACGAGCAACGGCGGCTGTGCTAGTGTGAACCTGTTAATGTAAAATAAGAGAATCGAAAATAACTAACATTGGAAGGTAGGATGGAAACATCACAGCCAGTTATGACTTAAACTGGTTAATAACGTCCTTCCAATGATTGCTCAGTTTGTACCCATCTTCTCGATTGAAATTGTGTCTGTGTCTATCTGGATGGCTTCATGAACGAATCTTTGTTGATAGCCAGTGGGTTTGCAGAGTACCTTCGTCTTGGAGAAATCAATTTCATGTGAGCCCACTGCATGAAAACAATGATCAGCCACGGCTGAGGTATTGGTCCTACCATGTTTCAGATCTGCCTTATGTTCACGAACACGGTCCGAGACATATCGCTTAGTTTCCCCAATGTAACTACTGCCGCAGACACAGCTTAGTTTGTAGACGCCGGGGTATTGCATGTCAGGGATCACATCCTTCACAGTTGGGATCAGATCACGAATTTTATGTAGTGTTAAATCGAACCTGGATCTTGTGTTTGCTCATGATTTTGGAAATATTTTGGTGACCCCTGCTATGTATGGCAAGGTGATGGTTTTCATTGGGTACTCAGATGGTTCTTTCCCAATGGTTGGGGTGATAACTTTATGGATTGTGTAGCCTGAATATCCATTCATCTTGAGGGCTTGGTGTATGTGTTCCAGTTCACTGGCTAGGTGGTGAAGGTCGGAAATACATCGAGCTCTATGGTGTAGAGTTTTGATGAGGGAATTCTTCTGGGATGGATGGTGGTGGGAGTCATGTTTTAGATAGGCATCCGTGTGGGTGGCTTTCCTGTAGACAGAGTGTCCCATTGAGCCATCTGGTCTCTTTTCGATTAAAACATCCAAGAATGGTAACTTGCCATCCTTTTCCGCCTCCATGGTGAATTTGATGGCTGGGTGTATGGAATTGATGTGGTTGAGGAATTGGTTCAGAGCTGGTAGGCCATGTGGCCAAATGACGAATGTGTCATCTACGTACCTCTTCCACAAGGACGGACGTATAGTGGATGCCTAGATGGCATCTGTCTCAAAATTTTCCATGAAAACATCGGCTACATCTGGAGATAAGGGAGAACCCATTGGGGTACCTTCAACTTGTTTATAGAATGTTCCATTCCAGGTGAAGTAAGTGTTGGTGAGGCAGTGTTTAACTAGTGGCGGTACATCAGCATTCAGTCCTTGTTGGACCAAATCTTCAATGATTGCAATGGTGTCAGGCACAGGAACTTTGGTAAACAAAGATACTACATCGAAACTAATGAGCAAATCATCTGGAGATAGTGAGATGTCCTTAATTAACGATACCAAGTGAGCTGAGTTAAGTACAGCTGAGGCGGTCTTACCAGTGAATGTGTGTAAGGTCTCAGACAGAAATCGGGCCAATTTGCAGGTGGGTGAGTCAATGGTGGAGACGATAGGACAGAGTGGTGTACCTTCTTTATGGAATTTTGGTAAGCCATACAATCTGGATGGTCTAGCAGCAGAGGGTTTTAATGAAAACCACTTGGTTGGTTCGACTAAAGATGCCGAATCAGTGATGATATTGTTGGTTTTCATAACCAGGCGGTTGGTGGGATATCTATTGATTTTGGTATAGCTACCATCATTAAGTAGGTCCTGAATTTTGTAATTGTACGTGGTTTTGTCAATGATGACTGCGGCCATTGCCCTTGTCGGTTGAGAGGATGACTATGTCATCTCTCTTTTTTAATTGCGAAAACTCAAAGCGCTCATCCTTACTGATGTTGCTAATAGGTGTCTTCGCGTTTTTGAGGAGTGCAGTGATTTCCGATCTTGCCACGTCTGCAGGAATGTGTCCCAAACCCTTAAGGGCTACGTCGACCTGGGCAATGATATCACCAACTAGGATGGGTTTAGAGGTGACTGCGAAATTCAACCCTTTTGCTAGAACCGATTTTAGACTGTAGGAAATTGGACGGTTACTCTGATTGATAACAATCTTGTCAACAATAAAATAATAAAAAATATATAAAACAATAAAAACATTCTCACGACGTTTCGACCATAACACAAACGGTTGTCACCTGATGACGACCGTTTGTGTTATGGTCGAAACATAGTTAGAATTTTTTATTGCTTTATATATATTTTATTATTTTATTGTTTCCCTTCAACGTGACTTTACCGAAAGAGCTAATAATATGAATTACTGCAATCACGAAAGCTTTAAATCAAAATCTTGTCAACGTCTAACTTTTTAACGTGTGGCGCTGGCTCCTTCTTGGAAAGGAGGTTGAACTTGGAAATCAGGTTATCTTTGCATTTAGCTGACATTGAGGCGGCTGAAGAGGCGTTCATGTTTTCTTAATGTTCCCAATGAGATGTAGACATTTTTTCTGTCAATATTAAGTGTGATTTCACAAGAGTCTTGTCTAAATTGCTTTGACTTTAACATAGCTATTTCTATGACCAGTCACAAGCTAATCCGTCAGTTATTTCAATGCTAAATTCTCCTGTTTGATTTGTACTAGGTGCCTCTGTGGATGTGTAGGCTTTGACTTTAACATAGCCATTTCTGTGACCAGTCACAAGCTAATCACTCAGCCATTTCAATGCTAAATTCTCCTGTTTGATTTGTACTAGGTGCCTCTGTGGATGTGTAGGCTTTGACTTTAACATAGCTATTTCTATGACCAGTCACAAGCTAATCCCTCAGTTATTTCAATGCTAAATTCTCCTGTTTGATTTGTACTAGGTGCCTCTGTGGATGTGTAGGCTTTGACTTTAACATAGCCATTTCTGTGACCAGTCACAAGCTAATCACTCAGCTATTTCAATGCTAAATTATCCTGTTTTATTTGTACTAGGTGCCTCTGTGGATGTGGAGGCTTTGACTTTAACATATCTATTTCTATGACCAGTCACAAGCGAATCACTGAGTTATTTCAATGCTAAATTCTCCTGTTTGATTTGTACTAGGTGCCTCTGTGGATGTGTAGGCTTTGACTTTAACGTAGCCATTTCTGTGACCAGTCACAAGCTAATCACGCAGCTATTTCAATGCTAAATTATCCGAACCAAACATTAAACTAATTTTCAATGGTACAGTATATTTTTTCAAGTAGTGGTATCCCAAACTTTCGCAGCAGCTTAAATTCTCTTTTCACACCATCAATATGTAAACTCCCCCTCCCTCGCTCGCCGGTCTGCACATGTTCACCCCCTCTACACCGTTCATCATGCTAAGTCCGCCAATTAAATGCTAATTTTTTATGCTAATTCCTTTGTCAAGGCGCTCTGTTTCTTCTCACACAGCTTAAAGGTCGCGGTCTGAGCTTGGCTGTGTTCGCTCCAGCGCTGTCCTCAAGACAGTCCCGTCCCTTCACCTGATGAAGGCCACTTGTGTTGTGGCCGAAACGTCGTGAGAATTTTATTGTGTTATTTTATTTCATTATTTTATTCTCATTCTACGTGACTTTACCGAAGAAGCAAAGAAGATGAATCCTTGCAGTCACGAAAGCTTTAAATCTAAAATTAATTGTCTAGTTCAAATCGGAGCAATCTTATTCTTTCTGAGATCAGGGCTAGGCCAACCCTGAAGATGATCCGTTTAGCATTAGGAGAAGTGACAGCAGCAGACATCAGTGTAAAGGCAATCGGTATCACCCTAGTGTCGCGCTATCTCTTCAGAAATGTGAGCGACTCAATCAGGTGACCCTTCACTTTATTTTCATTTTTTTTTCTATCTACGTGACTTTACCGAAAGACCCAAAGAATATACAACAAGAACCACCATTCGCCACTAAGTGGCGGTGACGTCACCACGACGCTTGTGCCAGGCCATGTGCACCTTGAGGCCACGTAAAGTGTCGAACACCCGCTGGCAAGAGGTCATGGGGAAGACCCAGGTGTCACGGGTCGACTGAGATGACTGGCCGATGCATCACCTGTGCCCCCTACTATGCCAATTTGCTGTGCGTTAGCCACCCGGCGCTCCGCTCATTGTTGTGAGCATCGCTTCTCCGCCCTCCGTTGTTGTTGGAGGGCGACTGCCTTCAACTGCCCAGTAGCATCCTTCATGAGCATCCTCCACAGAGGCCGATCTTAACACCGCTGGTACCAGTCATCGGCAAGTCCACTCAGCTCCACATCCTTCTGTACCACATCACTCCATCTCTTCTCTAGTCCGTGCCACGCCCATTTAGCCCCCTTGATCCGGTCAAACAAAAGCTGTTTAGGCATACGGTGGCTGGGCATGTGGGCTACATGACCCAGCCAACGCTGCCTTGTCTGCCGGAGGAGCTCACTGATTGGACTTTGTCCAGATCTTTAAATGATTTGTCACCTCACACAATCCAGCCTGGTTAAACCCGGGATGGATAGTTGCCAGGCCAGCCTAAATGTTTCTAACTGGCGAAGAGGTTCCATTCGGGGGGTCCACGTTTCGCAAGCGTAGAAAAGGGAGGGAATGACTGTGGCCGAGAAGACCTGAAGCTTCGTGTGGAGTGACAGACCAGGTAGCTTCCACACAGTGTTAAGCAACCGATATAAAAGATATTGCCGCTCGACTGATTCGGAGTGAGACCTCTGGTGTCAAACCGGAGCCGGTCATGAGCACACTTCCCAGGTATGGGAAACCCTCTGTAAGAGCCATAAGACAGAAAGTGAGTGTATTCTTTATGTATATACATTTGATGTACATCCGTCGTACATTTGTTGATGGACCGGTTATATTTGATTTGGAATATTCCAACTGTGTAGAAACCCCCCTGTGGTTAGACGCTCCGTTGGTTGAACCCATTACGTCAATTCCGGTTTTTACAGTATAAATGGGGGGCTATGAGAAGAGCCGATGGGGAGCGAGTGGATACAGTCTTTTGACCGTGTCATCTGAAGACCTTGTTGTCACCCTGTCAAGAGATCTCCGAACTTTGTGTTCTAGTGAGGGATTCAACTTGACAAAGTGGATAAGCAACAGCAGAGTTGCCACACCGTCTATCACAGAAGAAGAAAAAGCCATAAAGGTGGATAAGATGCTCGGACAAGAACATCAAGTCTTGCTCGAAGAGTCTACCTTTTGGATGGATAGCACGACAGTGCTGAAGTACATAGAGAATGACACCAGTCGTTCCTAGACCTTTGTGGCAAACAGGATCGCTACAATCTGTGAGGCCACAGAACCGACCCATTGGAAGTATATCAATACCTTAGTAAACCCAGCAGATCATGCTTCAAGAGGTTTGAAAGCTGATAACTTCATAAAAAGTGAAAAATGGATTCACGGACCCAAATTCCTGTGGATGGCTCCAAGTGAATGGCCAGAACGACCAATTCAAATGAGTCAAAACTCAAATGATGAGATCAAGAAGTCGGTAACAGTCAATCTCCTCAGTATCAAAGATAACTCTTATCCAGTGAACAGACTTGTCAATCACTACTCAAGTTGGTATCCACTGAAGAGAGCAATGGTATGGTTTTTCCAACTGAAAGCGATTCTGCTGCATTTGAGAAGTAAATTAAAAGAGTATCGAGCTACAATCAGTCAGGCTGAAAGTAACTCCGAGAGGCAGAAGATACTTCTCAAGCAGTGCATGCAGAAACTCAAAGCAACACTGCAAAAGGAACTGCTTACAGTGGAACATTTGACCCAGGCTGAGATCGACCTAATCCGCTTCAGCCAGAAGAATTATCAAGACCATGCCAGACTCCAAGAGTTCAGTCTGTCGTGTGTGTTAAAACGAAGTTCAGCACACTAGAGCGACCTATTATGAAGCTCTATCTGTTACAAGAAACAGCATGAATGTATACAGATAAGATAAAGAGAAGGCTCAAGAAAGCCAATAAGTAGCAGAAATACAAGAAATTATTATTGTTATAAGTAAATATTATTATTTAGAGTTTGTGGCTCTTAAGGTTAAAGTTAAGAGTAATTGGTATGCTCCCTGCCTAGCCAATTAGGGGCTGGTAATGTAAGTGCCATAAGACAGAAAGTGAGTGTATTAATTCTGTATATATATTTTGATGTACATCCGTCATACATTTGTTGACGGACTGGTTATATTTGATTTTGAATATTACAACTGTGTAGAAACCCCCCTGTGGTGAGACGCTCCGTTGGTTGAACCCATGACGTCACTTCCGGTTTTTACAGTATAAATGGGGGGGCTATGAGAAGAGCCGGTGGGGAGCGAGTGGATACAGTCTTTTGATCGTGTGACGACGTGACGCAGTACGTGCGACGAAGTGACGCAGTACATGCGACGAAATACCCAGGCAGGTGCTTAGTTTTGATGGGGCTGATGGTAAGGCTGATTATAGACTCACAGTCACTCAACAACAACAACCGCCATTCGCCACTAAGTGGCGGTGACGTCACCACGATGCTTGTGCCAGACCATGTGCACCTTTAGGCCACGTGAAGTGTCGAACGCCCGCTGGCAGGAGGTCACGGGGCAGACCCAGGTGCCACGGGTCGACTGAGATGACTGGCTGATGCACCACCTGTGCCCCCCTATTGTGCCAACCTGCTGTGCTTTAGCTACCCGGCGCTCCGCTCGTTGTTGTGAGCGTCGCTCCTCCGCCCTCCATTGTTGTTGGAGGGCGACTGCGCCCAACTGCCCAGTAGCAGCGTCCTTCACGAGCCCCTCCACACAGTCACTCACCCACACACTCACCGACACATCCAATTAGCACGGTGGGCTATGTACGGTGCAAAAGAAGTTCACTGTGCATGCATTCCTACGACGCAGATGATCTTACAATGCACGAACCCGGCTCCTCCTCCTCCTCAGAGTGGGACTGCGGAGAGAACATCTTCATGTCCAGCAACCCACGGTCATGGGACGAGGTGGTGCACAGCTGGTACGACGAGGTGACCTCCCCCGGCTTCCAGTACGGCAAGGGGGCTACGGGGCCAGGTGCCGTGGGACACTACACTCAGGTGAGGGGCCACGCTCGCCACCACCACGCTCACCACCACCACCACCACGCTCACCACCACCACCACGCTCACCACCACCATCACCACCACCACGCTCACCACCACGCTCACCACCACCACGCTCACCACCACGCTCACCACCACCACCACGCTCGCCACCACCACGCTCACCACCACCACGCTCACCACCACCACCACCATCACGCTCACCACCACCACCACCACGCTCACCACCACCACGCTCACCACCACCACGCACACCACCACCACGCTCACCACCACCATGCTCACCACCACGACCACGCTCGCCACCACCACGCTCACCACCACCACGCTCACCACCACCACCACCATGCTCACCACCGCCTCGTACGCACGTTGCGACTTCGTACGTAGTCAACTGTGCTCATCGGAGGCGCAGGGCGACGTCAACGTCTGTTGTTGTATGTGTTGTTGTCTGTGTTGTTGTCGTCAGTGTTGTTGGTGTTGTTGTCGGTGTTGTTGTCGTCGTCACTGTTGTTGTCGTCGGTGTTGTCGTCGGAGTGGAAGACGCCAAGCGCCGTTCTCGCGCCTTTTCTTGATGCGGGGTGGGGGAGGTGGTGGTGAGGGTGGTGGTAGTGGTGAGGGTGGTGGTGGTGAGGGTGGTGGTGGTGAGGGTGGTTGTGGTGAGGGTGGTGGTGAGGGTGGTGGTGGTGAGGGTGGTGGTGAGGGTGGTGGTGATGACGGTGGTGGTGATGAGGGTGGTGGTGGTGAGGGGGTTGGTACAGATATAATGGGAGGCTGATCGATGCCCGGGTGCGGTCAAGGGATGGCTCCCTATTGCTCAACGAGGTTATGTATGCTGATGATCTGGTAATAGCTGCTCACTCAGAGGAGGAGTTGGAGGCGCTGCTGCTGAAACTGGAGCGTGCCACTAAGAGGTGGGGCCTTACCATCAACCCCACCGAAACGAAGCACCTGCCTGGGTATTTTGTACCATCGGACACTCCACCCCCACAACTCCCAATCGGTGATGGGGCAGTTGTGGAGAGAGTATAGAGTTTCCCATACCTGGGCAGTGTGCTCATGACCGGCTCCGGTTTAACAGCAGAGGTCTCACTCTGAATCAGTCGAGCGGCATTATCTTTTCAACGGTTGCGTAACGCTGTGTGGAAGCTACCTGATCTGTCGCTCCGCATGAAGCTTCGGGTCTTCTCGGCCACGGTCATTCCCTCCCTTCTCTACGCTTGCAAAACGTGGACCCCCCTAATGGAACATCTTCGCCGGTTAGAAGCATTTAGGCTGGCCTGCCTACGATCCATCCTGGGTTTAACCAGGCTGGTTTGTGTGAGGAGCTCACAAATCCTTGAAAGATCTGGACAAAGTCCCATCGGTGAGCACCTCCGGCAGGCAAGGCTGCGTTGGCTGGGCCATGTAGCCCGCATGCCCAATCAACGCATGCCCAACCAGGTTTTGTTCGGCTGGATCGAGGGGGCTAAACGGGCGCGGCACGGGCTAGAAAAGAGATGGAGTGATGTGGTACAGAAGGATGTGGAGCTGAGTGGACTTGCTGATAACCGGTACCAGCGGCGTCAAGATCGGCCTCTGTGGAGGAGGCTCGTGAAGGACGCTATTGGGCAATTGGAGGCAGTCGCCCTCAAACAACAATGGAGGGCGGAGGAGCGACACTTACAACAACGAACGGAGCGCCGGGTGGCTATAGCACAGCGAGTTGGCACAGTAGGGGGCACAGGTGGTGCATCAGCCAGTCATCTCAGTCATTTCAGTGAGTCGACCCGTGGCACCTGGGTCTGCCCCGTGACCTCCTGCCAGCGGGCGTTCGACATTTCATGTGGCCTCAAGGTGCACATGGCCTGGCACAAGCGTTGTGGTGACGTCACCGCTACTTAGTGGCGAATGGCGGTTGCTGTGTGTGTGTGAGTGCGTGAGGAGTGGTGGCGCAGCGGTTAGCGGGCTGCGCTACAAGCGAATGGCGGTTGTTGTTATTGAGGGTCGTGAGGGTGGGGTCTGCAAACTGCACCCTGTAGCGGTCAGCCACCCCATGCACACAGCCGCCCCGTGTGATCGCTTAACTCGCACCCCCCCCCCCTCGGTGTTCGCGTGCCCCCCCCGCACCCCCCCAGGTGGTGTGGTACAAGTCCCACCAGGTGGGTTGCGCCGTGAACTACTGCCCCAACCACCCCGGCGACTTGAAGTACTTCTACGTGTGTCAATACTGCCCAACGTGAGTTAGCGGACCCCCCCACCCCCTAACACGCCCCCAACACCCCCCAAAACCTCCCCCACCCACTCCCCAACACCCCCCAACACCCCCCAACACCCCCCCCCCACCCACCCCCCAACACCTCCCCAACCCACCCCCCAACACCCCCTAACACCTCCCCCACCCACTCCCCAACACCCCCCCCACCATCCTCCCTCCTGCGTGCAGAGGAAACCTGGACACCAGGATCAACAAACCCTACGACCTGGGGACTCCGTGCCAGGCCTGCCCCCATAGCTGCGACAACAACCTGTGCAGTGAGTTACACGCACCCACACCCACGCACCCACCCACGCACCCACCCACGCACCCACCCACGCACCCACGCACGCACGCACCCACGCACACACCCACGCACTCACCCACACCCACACACCCACACCCACACACCCACGCACCCACCCACGCACCCAACCACCCACGCACCCACCCACACACCCACACGCACACCCACGCACCTACGTGCACACCCACGCACACCCACTCACCCACGCACACACCCATTCACCCACCCACGCGCACATCCACGCACGGCATAAATACAAAGATCCCCCTTATAGACAAAACAGACTGTTGGGGAAAGTGCTGTTAGCGAGCAGCATCTATGAAGGCCGGAACGGTACGCGAGGAGGTGGGCGGCCAGCACCACGCCCGGCCGCTTTTGCCTCCCCAGAGGCGACGATGTTTACACACCGCCCCAGGTACTCGTTTGAGGCCGAGTCGACCTAGGGGAGGAGGCCCAGGACCGGTTCAGATAACCGTCACTTGTGTTGGCCGTGATCGGGAATCGAACTCGGGTCGCCGGGCTCGTAGCGCAGCGCGCTAACCGCTACGCCACCGCTCCTCACACACTCACACACACACACAGACTCACACACACACACAGACTCGCACACAACAACCGCCATTTGCCACTAAGTAGCGGTGATGCCACCACGACGCTTGTGCCAGGCCATGTGCACCTTGAGGCCACGTGAAGTGTCGAACACCCGCTGGCAGGAGGTCACGGGGCAGACCCAGCTGCCACGGGTCGACTGACTGAGATGACCGAGATGACTGGCTGATGCACCACCTGTGCCCCCTACTGTGCCAACTTGCTGTGCTTTAGCCACCCGGCGCTCCGCTCATTGTTGTGAGCGTTGCTCCTCCACCCTCCGTTGTTGTTGGAGGGCGACTGCCTTCAACTGCCCAGTAGTGTCCTTCATGGGCCTCCTCCACAGAGGCCGATCTTGACACCGCTGGTACCAGTCATTGGCAAGTCCAATCAGCTCCACATTCTCCTGTACCACGTCACTCCATCTCTTCTTTCGTCCGTGCCGCGCCCGTTTAGCCCCCTTGATCCAGTCGAACACAAGCTGTTTAGGCATACGGTGGCTGGGCATGTGGGCTACATGACCCAGCCAATGCAGCTTTGCCTGCCGGAGGAGCTCACCGATTGGACTTTGTCCAGATCTTTAAAGGATTTGTGACCTTTCACAATCCAGCCTGGTTAAACCCAGGATGGATCGTAGGCAGGCTAGCCTAAATGTTTCTCACCGGCGAAGATATTCCATTCGGGGGGTCCACATTTCGCAAGCATAGAGAAGGGAGGGAATGACTGTGGCCGAGAAGACCTGAAGCTTCGTGCGGAGTGACAGACCAGGTAGCTTCCATACAGTGTTCAGCAACCGATAGAAAAGATATTGCCGCTCCACTGATTCGGAGTGAGACCTCTGCTGTTAAACCGGAGCCGGTCATGAGCACACTGCCCAGGTATGGGAAACTCTCTACTCTCACCACAACTGCCCCATCAAAGATTGGGAGTTGTGGGGGTGGAGTGTCCGATGGTACAAAATACCCAGGCAGGTGCTTAGTTTTGGTGGGGCTGATGGTAAGGCCCCACCTCTTAGTGGCACGCTCCAGTCTCAGCAGCAGCGTCTCCAACTCCTCCTCTGACTGAGCAGCTATTACCAAATCATCAGCATACATAACGTGGTTGAGCAATAGGGAGCCATCCCTTGACCGCACCCGGGCATCGATTAGCCTCCCATTATATCTGTACCATATGGAGATTCCCCCGGTACAGCTATTGAAGGCTTCACGAACTACGTGGTCAAAATAGATGTTAAATAATGTGAGAGCCAGAGGACATCCCTGTCGCACCCCAAGGTGTACAGGGAAGGGCTCTGACTCCCGGCCACGTAGTTTTACCCGGGCCCGCTCACCATCCTGAAGGTCCTTAATGATCGTGAGCAGAGGGTCAGGTACTCCAAAAGCACGAAGAACAACTCAGAGCCCAGGCCTACTGATGGTATCATAGGCCTTGACCAGGTCAATAAAGCAGAGATGTAGGTCTTGTTGGAATTCCCTACACCTCTGCTGTAGCAAACGGACAGAAAATATGGCATCTGTGCAGGACCGCCCTTTTCTGAAACCGCATTGGGGCTCCGCAAGCCTCTCCTCAGCGTGCCTGGCAAGGCGATGATGAATAATCCTTGCCAGGACCTTTTCCGGCACACTGAGGAGTGAGATGCCCCTGTAGTTGTTACAGTCTGTGCGGTCCCCCTTCTTCTTAAAAAGGGGGACCACCAGGGCATCCTTCCAATCCTGCAGAACCCGTCCAGTGGTCCAGACTGTTGTTATGATGTCATATAGGGCAGTCTGTGCACAAACGCCACCCTCCCTCAGCATTTCGCTTGGGAGATCATCTCTGCCCGCTGCCTTTCCTGGTCTCAGACTCCGGATCACCTTCAGTACTTCCTCAACAGATGGCACCTCAGCCAGCGCACTCACAACGAGTGACTTCTTCCAATAATTGAGGCACCGCAGCCTCAGCAGGGTCATCCTCACTTTGTGCCACGATGTTTTCCTGGCTGAGGGATTTTCCCTCCCCCAGGACCTCACAGAAATGCTCAACAAATCTGCAAACCTGTTCCTGGTGGTCGGAGATTGGATCACCGTTTTTTCCCCTAATGATGGTAATAGATATGGCGCTGCAGGTTACTTTTTTGATGGAGTTAAATAGAGATTTGTGATCACGGGCCACTGAGGCAGACTCCATCTCCTCAGCAACCCGCGACCACCACCCATCCTTGCAGCGCCTCACGGCTCTCCGAACCTCCGAGCGAAGGCTGCGGTAAGCCTCCTCATTCTCTGACGTGGGATTCTGTAGCCGATGACAGTGGGCCTGTCGCTTTTTCTCAACCATCCTGAACACCTCCTCTGTCAGCCAGGGTCTCTGGGGAGGTCTGGACCGCGTACCCAAAGCAGCCATTGCAGCTGCATGAGTCACAGTCCTAAACCTCGCCCATTTACCCTCGACATCAGGAGGAGTCGGGGACGATGCCAATCCCAGCCGCAAGTGATGATGAAATTCTCGCTTGCGACTTTCATCAGATAACTGAGATCAGGCCACTTTAGGTTGGAATGGGGTCCTGGGTGTACACCCACCACCGGAGTGGAAGAATGGCAGGCGCATCTTACAGATGACTAGTCGATGGTCAGAGGGCAGATCAGCTCCACGGTAGGTCGTGGTGTCAAGGACATGGGCTCGCATCTGATGGTTTGTCACTATGTAGTCCAGCAGATGTTCTTGCTTGGACCCGGCATGCATCCATGATGTTGTGTGGATGCGCCGATGCCGGAACAGCGTGTTGGTAATTACAAGCCCATGGGCTGCACAAAAATCTAGCAGCCTCCTACCGTTGTTATTGAGCTGATCTGGCCCATGCCCTCCAATCACTCCAGACCAGGTGCCAGCATCATGACCAACTCGGGCATTGAAGTCACCCAACATGATGACTCTATCCCGAGGGGCCACTTTAGCCAGCACCTGTGACAGGAGGTCAGAGAAGGCATCTGACTCATCGGCTTTGCCTGCATCCCTCCACGGATGTTCATCTTCGGTGGGGGCATAAGTAACCACGACCACCATTCCTCGCCTCCGGTTGATGGGAAGGCGAGCCCAAAGTAGCCTGGGGCTTACAGCTTCCCACACCTCACCGCCACGCTCCCACGCCCCCTTCATTTTTTTGTTCAAAAGAAGAGCCACACCCTGTTGTTTGGCAGTCTGCTGCCCCGAGTAGAGGACTGTCCACCCCTCACGGTGGCAGGAGCCAGAACCGGTCCACCGGACCTCCTGAATGCCACATAGATCCAGGCGGTACCGGTCCAGCTCCCGACAGAGGAGTGGCAGCCTCTCCTCCGCAGTTAGCGTTCGAACATTCCATGTGGTCACCCGTAGTGGTTTTTCGTTGTTTCTGGAGGAGCCCCGAGGGTAGATATTCAATCTCCTGGCTCCGCCAATTGGGGTTTGGCCAGGAGACGTCATAGACGCCTTGCCCCCTGGGGCCTCCGGCACAAGCTTATTAGTTATATACTTAATTCGCGGTTTAGTGGTAATTAATTGAAGGTGGAGGGGTTACCAGCCCCTCGCACCCGTCCAGAGCCCCCGTTTAGCTCCTGTGGTGGACACAGATGCCATGAGGGGAGGAGCCAATCGAAATTGGACCTCCCACAACAGAGTTGCCCGTCCGGCACACAGACACGCACACATAGACACACAGACTCACACACAGACACACAGACACACACACATACACACACACAGACACACACACAGACACACACAGACACACACACACAGACACACACACAGACACACACACAGACACACACACACAGACACACACACACACAGACACACACACAGACTCACACACAGACACACACACAGACACAGACTCACACACACACAGACACACAGACTCACACACACAGACACACAGACACACACACAGACACACAGACACACGCACGCACGGCCGCGTTGTATTGGGCGGCGCAGTGACGGCACCCGCCTCACAGCAAGAGGCCCCTGGGTTCGATTCCCAACTCGGGTGCCTCTCTCCGTGTGGAGTCTGTACGTTCTCTATCTCTCTCTGTCGCTCTCCCTGTTCCGCGTGTGGCTTTCCGCCGTGTTCTCGGGATTCCTCCTGCCAGAGCTAGAAAATACAAAACAATGTCACCGGTATTGGCCACGCATCCCGATGCTGCAACGTTAGCCGGCAGATCACGTGACTGGGATCACGCAGCAGCAGCAGCGGTAGCAGCGGCGGCGGCGGCAGCACTCCCATTCTGTGCAAGCTTTGAAATCCACTCCTGAGTCTTGAAGACTCCGTTAAGGCTCTCCTGGGGGTAGATAAGCAAGTGACAAAAGTAATAATTATAATAATAATGATCACCTTCCACAACGTACTTTCGGGTCTATCGGCTGATCGACACCGTAGTATTTTACGAGCTTGTTCTCATTTATCAAGAAAATTATTTCTGTCTCAGTCACAGCCCCGACGGGTCGACGCGATGTGCCCACGAACAAAGCACGTGACTCACCGTCACCACCCACGTCACTCACCGTCACCAGCCACGTGACTCACCGTCACCACCCACGTCACTCACCGTCACCAGCCACGTCACTCACCGTCACCAGCCACGTCACTCACCGTCACCAGCCACGTCACTCACCGTCACCAGCCACGTCACTCACCGCCACCACCCACGTCACTCACCGTCGCGAGCGAGCGCTTGCAGGTGGCCGGGATGCGCCTCCGTCCGCTCCACGGCCTTTTCTCAACAACAGCGAACACGACGAACCTCGCGCGGCGAATTCGCTCCCTCGCTCGCTCGTGCGCCTGCCGCTCACCTCTCGCCGCCCCCCCTTGAACTCCGCAGCCAACCCGTGCCCCTACGCGGACAAGTACAACAACTGCCGGGAGCTGTTCAACACCTACGGCTGCGGGAACAACAGCGGGGGAACCTTCGTGCAGGCCAACTGCCCGGCCACGTGCAAGTGCAGGACGGAGGTGCAGTGATGGAACCTCGTCGCCCCTCGCTCCACCCCCACCCCCCTCGCTCCCCCCCACCCTCTCGCTCCCCCCCACCCTCTCGCTCCCCCCCACCCTCTCCCCCCACCCCCTCGCTCCCCCCACCTCCTCGCTCCCCCCCACCCCCTCACTCTACCCCCACCCCCCTCGCTCCCCACCACCACCATCACTACCATCACCACCACGGCACCACCTTGTAGAAGTCGCCGCGCGCCCCCCTCTCTCTGCACCCCCCCCCCTCCCTGGCCACCGCTCCACGCAAAGCCACGGCTCCCCCCTGCCCCCCCCCCGCCCCCCCCCCCCGGCCCGCTCGTCCACGCGTCTCTGAACCACCGACCGACGCCGCCCTGCGACGGGGCGGGGCCCACGTGCGCGTGGCTCAAGATGGTCGCGCGAAGCCTTCGCGGAACCGGGCCGCGCGTCCGCGCCGTTCGTCGTGAGCGCTCAACGCGAGCCCCAACGAATAAAGTCGAACGACTGCCGGGGGGTGCCGCTTCGCACAGGGCGTCTGGCTTGCTGTTTGTGTGTGTGGGTGTGCACGTGCGTGTGTGTGTGTGCGTGACTGTGCATGCACATGTGTGTGTGTGTGCACGTGTGTGTACGTGCGTGCGACGTCGTCGTCGGTAGCGGCGCAGTGGGGGGAGGGGGTACAGCTGGTGGTGGCATCTGCCAGTCAGCTCAGTCGGTCAACCCATGGCACCTAGGTCTGTCCCGTGACGTGCCGTCAGCGAGCCTTCGACATTTAACGTGGCCTCAAAGCGCACGTGGCCTGGCACAGGCGCCGTGGCTGGCGTCACCGTCACTTAGTGGTGACTGGCGGCTGTTGGTATGGGCAGTGGCGTGTTTGATGGCAGAGGCGTGGAGAGCAGAGTTCAGCCAAACTGCGTGAAGCCCGGCAGCGTCAGGAAACATTGATCATCAGGAAAAGGGAGCGTGCACACACAACGACCACGTGACGGTGAGCAGAGCAAACCAACCGCGTCGGTTTTGCTAAAATCCCCAGCGACCCTCTGTCCACGCAGCTTCACATCCGTGCTGGAAAAATTCCATATCCCACACGCGTGCTGGAAAAATCCCGAATCCCACACCCGTGCTGGAGAAATCCCGAATCCCACACCCGTGCTGGATAAATCCCAAATCCCACACGCGTGCTGCAGAAATCCCAAATCCCGAACTCGTGTGGAGAAATCCCGAATGCCACAGCGTGCTGGAGAAATCCCAAATCCCACACTCGTGCTAGAGAAATCCCAAATCCCACAGCGTGCTGGAGAAATCCCACAGCGTGCTGGAGAAATCCCAAATCCCACAGCGTGCTAGAGAAATCCCAAATCCCACAATCGTGCGGGAGAAATCCCGAATCCCACAGCTGTGCTGGAGAAATCCCAAATCCCACAGCGTGCTGGAGAAATCCCAAATCCCACAGCGTGCTAGAGAAATCCCAAATCCCACAGCGTGCTAGAGAAATCCCAAATCCCACAGCGTGCTAGAGAAATCCTAAATCCCACAGCGTGCTAGAGAAATCCCAAATCCCACAGCGTGCTAGAGAAATCCCACAGCGTGCTAGAGAAATCCCAAATCCCACAGCGTGCTAGAGAAATCCCAAATCCCACAGCGTGCTAGAGAAATCCCAAATCCCACAGCGTGCTAGAGAAATCCCAAATCCCACAGCGTGCTAGAGAAATCCCAAATCCCACAGCGTGCTAGAGAAATCCCAAATCCCACAGCGTGCTGGAGAAATCCCACCAACACCCACCACCACCAACTACCACCAACCAAATACCAGCACCATCCACCACCACCACCACCAACCATCCACCACCACCACCAACCAAATACTACCACCACCCACCAACCACCAACACCCACCACCACCAACTACCACCAACTAAATACCACCAACCACCACCACCCACCACCACCAACCACCAACACCCACCACCAACTACTACCACCAAATTCTACCACCACCATCCACCACCACCACCACCCACCACCACCAACACCCACCACCACCAACTACCACCAACCAAATACCACCACCAACCACCACCAACCATCCACCACCACCAACCAAATACCACCACCAACCAACCACCACAAACCACCACCACCAACCACCAACACCCACCACCACCAACTACCACCAACCAAACCACCACCATCCACCACCACCAACCATCCACCACCACCACCAACCAAATTCCACCACCATCCACCACCACCACCACCCACCAACCACCACCACCAACACCCACCACCACCAACTACCACCAACCAAATACCACCATCACCACCAACCAACCACCACTAACCACCACCAACCATCCACCACCACCAACCACCCACCAACCACCAACACCCACCACCACCAACTACCACCAATCAAATACCACCACCATCCACCACCACTAACCACCACCACCCACCTACCAAACGCGGCCGCCGCTCTGCGTCGACGTCCATCCGGACGGAGAAGGCGAAGACGAAAAGAAGTGGAGGAGGTGTCGCACAGAGACCGGGACGAGGTGAGATACAACAACCCGGTCCTGGGAGTGGACTCGTCTCGCCTCGTCGTTGCAGGAGCGTTGTTGGCTACCTCAGTCAGCGCCGTCAGCGTTAGATGGATCGTGTTTGTGTACAGGCGAGGCTGTGATACATTTGGGGAGTGTGTGGACGAGACGGTGAACGGTGTTGATAAAGAAGGTGCCCTCTTACAAACCTTGTCTCCGAATCGTTGACGCGACACATACATAGACTCGCATAGTCGCTCGCCCACACATTCACCCATCCGATTAGCACGGTTGGCTACGTACGGTGCGAAAGAAGTTCAACGTGCACACTTATGCGTAAAGTCGAATTGCTTGGACTGTTTCACTCCATGAAATCCTCCCATCGTGCCCCCCCCCCCCCAAAAAAAAACTCTGACAACACCAATAACCTTACTCGGTTCTAGAACTGTGCAACGCTCTCCTATCCATTGCACCTTCATCATGAGTTGTCGTTTGTTGCTGGCCCCGTTCAATCTGTTCTCTGTCTCACTCTCTCCCCGGCACGGCGGCGGAAACGAGCGGCTTCATTAAAATGCCACTGCCGCTGTCCACCCAGCAGTGCTGATGGGTTCACTGCTGATTGCTGATCGGCAGGTCGCGTGCGGTTGAGGCTGAGTCGACCTAGGGGAGACCCAGGACCGGTTCAGATATTCGCCACTGGGTGTTGGCCGTGAGCGTGAATCGAACTCGGGTCGCCGTGGTCGTAGTGCAGCGTAGCGCTGACCGCTACACCAACCACCAACCACTACCACCACGGCCACCAACCAACCACCACCCACCAACCACCAACAACCACCACCACCAACTACCACCAACTAAATACCACCAACCAGCACCACCCACCACCACCAACCACCAACACCCACCACCAACACCCACCACCAACTACAACCAACCAAATACCACCACCACCATCCACCACCACCACCCACCACCACCAACCACCAACACCCACCACCACCAACTACCACCAACCAAATACCACCACCATCCACCACCACCACCACCACCAACCATCCACCACCACTACCACCAACCAAATACCACCACCACCCACCAACCACCAACACCCACCACCACCAACTACCACCAACTAAATACCACCACCATCCACCACCACCACCAACCATCCACCACCACCAACCAAATACCACCACCAACCAACCACCACAAACCACCACCACCAACCACCAACACCCACCACCACCAACTACCACCAACCAAACCACCACCATCCACCACCACCACCACCAACCATCCATCACCACCACCAACCAAATACCACCACCAACCAACCACCACCCACCAACCACCAACACCCACCACCACCAACTACCACCAACTAAATACCACCAACCACCACCACCCACCACCACCAACCACCAACACCCACCACCAACTACTACCAACCAAATACCACCACCACCATCCACCACCACCACCACCAACCACCAACACCCACCACCACCACCAACTACCACCAACCAAATACCACCACCACCAACCATCCACCACCACCACCAACCAAATACCACCACCAACCAACCACCACCCACCAACACCCACCACCACCAACTACCACCAAATAAATACCACCAACCACCACCACCCACCACCACCAACCACCAACACCCACCACCAACTACTACCAACCAAAAACCACCACCACCATCCACCACCACCACCAACTACCACCAACCAAATACCACCACCATCCACCACCACCACCAACCATCCACCACCACCACCACCACCAACCAAATACCACCACCAACCAACCACCACAAACCACCACCACCAACCACCAACACCCACCACCACCAACTACCACCAACCAAACCACCACCATCCACCACCACCAACCATCCACCACCACCACCAACCAAATACCACCACCAACCAACCACCACCCACCAACCACCAACACCCACCACCACCAACTACCACCAACTAAATACCACCATCACCACCACCCACCACCACCAACCACCAACACCCACCACCAACTACTACCAACCAAAAACCACCACCACCATCCACCACCACCACCAACTACCACCAACCAAATACCACCACCATCCACCACCACCACCAACCATCCACCACCACCACCACCACCACCAACCAAATACCACCACCAACCAACCACCACAAACCACCACCACCAACCACCAACACCCACCACCACCAACTACCACCAACCAAACCACCACCATCCACCACCACCAACCATCCACCACCACCACCAACCAAATACCACCACCAACCAACCACCACCCACCAACCACCAACACCCACCACCACCAACTACCACCAACTAAATACCACCATCACCACCACCCACCACCACCAACCACCAACACCCACCACCAACTACTACCAACCAAATACCACCACCACCACCAACAACTACCACCAATCAAATACCACCACCATCCACCACCACTAACTACCACCACCCACCCACCAAACGCGGCCGCCGCTCTGCGTCGACGTCCATCCGGACGGAGAAGGCGAAGACGAAAAGAAGTGGAGGAGGTGTCGCACAGAGACCGGGACGAGGTGAGATACAACAACCCGGTCCTGGGAGTGGACTCGTCTCGCCTCGTCGTTGCAGGAGAGTTGTTGGCTACCTCAGTCAGCGCCGTCAGCGTTAGACGGCTCGTGTTTGTGTACAGGCGAGGCTGTGATACATTTGGGGAGTGTGTGGACGAGACGGTGAACGGTGTTGATAAAGAAGGTGCCCTCTTACAAACCTTGTCTCCGAATCGTTGACGCGACACATACATAGACTCGCATAGTCGCTCGCCCACACATTCACCCATCCGATTAGCACGGTTGGCTACATACGGTGCGAAAGAAGTTCAACGTGCACACTTATGCGTAAAGTCGAATTGCTTGGACTGTTTCACTCCGTGAATTCCTCCCATCGTGCCCCCCCCCCCCAAAAAAAAAACTCTGACAACACCAAGAACCTTACTCGGTTCTAGAACTGTGCAACGCTCTCCTATCCATTGCACCTTCTTCATGAGTTGTCGTTTGTTGCTGGCCCCGTTCAATCTGTTCTCTGTCTCACTCTCTCCCCGGCACGGCGGCGGAAACGAGCGGCTTCATTAAAATGCCACCGCGGCTGTCCACCCAGCAGTGCTGATGGGTTCACTGTTGATTGCTGATCGGCAGGTCGCGTGCGGTTGGTGCGTCTCTCTCTCTCTCTCATCATCACGGTGGCTAGGAGATGTTAACTACCTCCCCTGGTGCACAGGAGGTCGTGGGTTCGATCCTGACCCTCACGCCTGCTGCTGTATATTTGGAGTCTGCGTGTCTCTCTCTCTCTCTCATCATCATCACGGTGGCTATGAGATGTTAACTACCTCCCCTGGTGCACAGGAGGTCGTGGGTTCGATCCTAACCCTCACGCCTGCTGCTGTATATTTGGAGTCTGCGTGTCTCTCTCTCTCTCTCATCATCATCACGGTGGCTATGAGATGTTAACTACCTCCCCTGGTGTACAGGAGTTCGTGGGTTCGATCCTGACCCTCACGCCTGCTGCTGTATATTTTGAGTTTGCGAGTCTCTCTCTCATCATCATCACGGTGGCTAGGAGATGTTAACTACCTCCCCTGGTGCACAGGAGGTCGTGGGTTCGATCCTGACCCTCACGCCTGCTGCTGTATATTTGGAGTTTGCGGTGTCTCTCTCTCTCTCCCCGTGGTCGTGTGGATTTTTCACCGGGTCGTCCGGTTTTTCCCCCCACATTTAGAAAGACGCGTTTCGAGTCTTTGGCTGCTGTACATTTCCACGTGATGATGAGCCACTTGCTCGAGCGATCATTTGTGACGGCCAGGTCGCGTCTGACAAAGAGCCACACAGCTCACGAGGCTATCCACATATACAAACACAGAGACGATTTCAACAGAGAAGGTGGATTATGGCTTAGCAATCATTGGAAGGATTTGATAAACAATTTCGGGTCTTAATTGATTGTGTTCATGCTTACGGTGACTTTCAGACCACATTCCATTCTCTTCCTTTCCCCCCTCCTCTTTTCCGAACATAGATGGACTCGTCCGTCTGAACAAACCGCCAAAATCGCTGTCCGTGGTGCTAACGTTAAGGAAAAAACCCGCCACTTTTTTCAAATTTTCTTGCCGTGGTTTTCACACCTGATGATGATTGCTTGTGTTGCAGTCGAAACGTCGTGAGAATGTTGTTTTATATTTTTATTATTATTTAATTGTTTCCCTTCTATGTGACCTTTCCGAAAGAAACAAGAATATAAAAATATAAGTAGTTTAGTCAATAAAATGTGGGTGGTCGTGGGTAATTCGGATCGCCGCTCTCTCTCTACAGCCTCCTGACGGTGGTCCCAGACAGCTTTGACCAGGATCCCACCCTGGTAACGGTTTTGACAGAACCTACGAGGTAGGATTTCGAATGCCAATGTGGCTGATGGGGCCGATGTTGGCTTTTGGGGAAGAATTCGGGGGATTGAGAGGCATGCCGTGAAGTGTCGTTAAACTGAGAAACCAGAAAATAAATTAAGCAATCATTGGAAAGATGTCATCAACCAAGTCAAACTTTAGCTGCCTTATAATTGTACAGTCATTTCCAAATTCTTCCAGTTGGTTTCTCTCATTTTCGACAACCGCTCGCCATCGCCTCTCCGTCCCCCTAACCCCCTGCAGCATAACAAAAGGCGGCTTAAGTTCCTGGCTCCTCCCTCCCCATTAACCTATATATAATCTCGGGTGTCTTAGAGCTCTTCACTTGATACAGCTATTTTGCTGTGACGGTTTCCACATGAAGACGGAAGCTTGTGTTGCCTCCAAAACGTCGTGATTTAATTTAGTTGTTTTCATTTATTTTATTTTACCTACGCGACTTTACCAGAAAAAAAAAAACCCAATGAGTACAAACAAAAAATACTCAACTGAAACAGTAGTAATTCTTGCTCTCAAAACGATTGCCTTACCTACCGACTCTGGATCTCTTTCTTAATCAGTTCTGCTGGAGATGTATCCTCAGCGTTTGACACCACCGGGCAGTCATCGACGTACGAACCTGCTCTGTTACCGAGGCCCGTTCGTAAGTGGAATGGTTCGTAAGTCGAAACTCAACAAAAAATGCACTGCTGTATTTAAATAGCCATATGGTCAGTGTTTATTAAATGTGTTACGGTTCAAAAAGGGCCGCAGTGGTACACAAATAATGAAGAAGTAGTGTAGATTTGCATGTAACAGTGTCAACGAAAAGACTGTGTAGTAAATAAAACATCCATAATGGAGGTTTTTGGGTTAGATCACGTAAACGAAATGAAACACAAAATTAAGTAACATGAATAGAAAAAAAATGTTTTATTTTCACTTACCGGGAGTCTTGATGCTGTCTTGCTTGTCTGAAGGAGCGTAATGAGTCACCAACAATTGCACACAACAACAACAACCGCCATTCGCCACTAAGTGGCGCTGACGTCACCACGGCGCTTGTGCCAGGCTAGGTGCACGTTAAGGCCACGTGAAGTGTCGACTGCCCGCTGGCAGGAGGTCACGGGGCAGACCCAGATGGCATGGGTCGACTGAGATGAGTGGCCGATGCATTACCTGTGCCCCCTACTGTGCCAACTTGCTGTGCTTTAGCCGCCCGGCGCTCTGCTCATTGTTGTGAGCGTCGCTCACAACTGCCCAGTAGTGTCCTTCACGAGCCTCCTCCACAGAGGCCGATCTTGACACCGCTGGTACCAGTCATCGGCAAGTCCACTCAGCTCCACATCCTCTTGTACCACATCACTCCATCTCTTCTCTAGCCCATGCCGCGCCCGTTTAGCCCCCTCGATCCAGCCGAACAAAAGCTGTTTCGGCATGTGGTGGCTGGGCATGCGGGCTACATGACCCAGCCAACGCAGCCTTGCCTTCCGGGGGAGCTCACCGATGGGATTATATCCAGATATTTCAAGGACCTGTGAGCTCCTCACACAATCCAGCCTGGTTAAACCCAGGATGTGACGTAGGCAGGCCAGCCTGAATATTTTTCAACGGTTTTATTTAACTTCACTTGCGGTGTTTGTCGTGGGTCAAATCTTGTAATAAAAATTTAGTCCACTTCCTGTTGTCCAATCAATTCCAAATATTACACACGTACTCAGATCCGGTGACAATGCATGCCTGTATCAAAATCGGCATCAATTAATCAATGGCCCCCTTTCAAGCAATTAACATTTTGCATGGACGGCTCATTAATTAAATATTTATTTGGGTAGACAAAAAAAAGCCGCGGTCTCTAAACTCTGAAATCGCCTCGCCCAAGAAGCAGGCGCCGCTCGTCTCTTGCCATCAAGATGTCGTCCACTTTCCGTTGTCCTATCGAGTTATTGACTTTTTAGTGCACTTTAAAATAAAACCGTTTAACATTTTTTTTTAAAAAAGGAGTTTATTAACTGGTGTAGGTGTTCCATTAAGGGGGTGGGGGGGGGGTGTCCACGTTTCGCAAGCGTAGAGAAGGGAGGGCATGACTGTGGCCGAGAAGACGCAAAGCTTTGTGTCGAGTGACAGACCAGGTAACTTCCACACGGCATTACGCAGCCGACGAAAATAGAATGCCGTTTGGCTGAATTCGTAGTGAGACTTCTGCTGTCAAACCCGAACTCCAACGCTGTCCTCTGGACAGTCCAGGCCCTTCACCTGATGAAGGCCACTTGTGTTGTGGCCGAAACGTCGTGATTTTTTGTTATTTTATTTTTGCCTACGTGACTTTACCGAATAGAACCAAAGAGTATGGTCATAAGCCCCCTGTCAGACATGGAAACCTCTCCACTCCCTCCACAACTGCCCCGCCACTAATGGGGAGTTTTGGTGGAGTATTTGATGACACAAAAGAGTTTTTGAGAGGTTGATGGTAATAGTTGATGGTAAGGCCCCACCTCTTAGTATCACGCTCCAGGTAAAGCATCAGTGCTTCCAAAAGGTGTATGGAATCGATTCTGGGTTATCTCGATCACGCTAAATGAAATCGAATATTAACATTGCCGGTATGGATCACGCCAAGAGGAATCGACAACGACCGTGCTATTAACCGGAATCGATTACATGAAATATGTACTGATGTCATCACATGTGTGGAATCGATTATCTGATATCGTGATCACGATCAATCGAATCGAATATTAACATTGTGGGTATTGATCTCGCCAAGAGGAATCGACAACCCGAACTCTCTTACCTGAACCTTTTCTAACCCTAATCTTACCCCTAACCCTACCCTCTAACCCTAAGCCCATCACCATAATCCCTAAACCCTAAATTATATCCCTAACCCTCTAACCCTAAGCTAACCCAACCCTAACCCCTAGCTCCAAACGGGGTCCCTAAACCATAACCTCTAACCCATATCCCTCTAACCATAACCTCTAACCCTCTAAGCCTAACCATTAAGCCAGACCCTAAACCCTAACCATAACCCCTTACCCTCTAACCCTGATCCTAACCCCTTACCCCTAACCCTAAACTAACTTTTAGCCCCTAACTCTAACACTTAATCACTAACCATAACCCCTTATCCTCTACCCCTGATCCCTAACCATTAAGTTAACCCCTAACCCTAACCTATAACCCTAACCCCTAAACCTAACCTCTAACCCTAACCGTAACCTAACCTCTAACCCTAACCATAAACCAAACCCTAACCCTCTAACCACAACCATCTAACCCTAACCCTCTATCCTAACGCTCTAACCCTAACTTCTCTAACTCTAAACCCTAATCTTACCCCTAACCCTGAACCCTAACCGCTAACCCTAACGCAAACCCTAACTCCATAACCCTAACCCTCTAAGCCTAACCCTAATCCTTAAGTCTGACCCTAAACCCTAAATCATAACTCCTTACCCTATCCCCATAACCCTAACCCCTAACCATAACCCTAACCCCATAACCCTAACCTCTAACCGCTAACCCAAACCCCTAAGCTCGAATCCTACCCTAACCCTAATCCCTAACCTAACCCTAATCCAACCTTAACCCCTAACCCTAACCTAACCCTTAACCCCTAACGCTAACCCTCTAATCCGGACCACTAAACCCTAACACTAACCCCTAGCCCTCGAACCCGGACCCTTAAACCCTACCCCTTAACCTAACACTAACCCCTAACCCAAACCCTCTAACCATAACCTTCTCTAACCCTAAACCCTAATTTTACCCCTAACCCTAACACAAACCCTAAATACTATCCCTAACCATCTAACCCTAACCTAACCCAACCCAAACCGCTAGCCCCAAACGGTAACCCGAAACCATGACCCCTAACCCATAACCCTAACCCTCTAAGCCTAACCCCTAACCCTCTAACCCTAATCCCTAAGCCTGACCATAAACCATAAATATAACCACTAACCCCTTCCCCCCAACGCCTAACCCTAACCCCTAACCCTAATGCCCTAACCCCAAACCCTGACCCCTAACCTTAACCCCAAACACCTAACCTAACCCCTAACCCTAACCCCCTAACTATAGACCCCTAACGCTAACCCTAACCTCTAACCCCAAACCCTAAACCATAACCCTAACCCATAACCCTAACCCCTCACGCTAACCCTAACCCCTAACTCTAACCCTTAACCCTAACCCTAGCCTAAATCCCTAACTCTAAACCCTAACACTAACTCTAACCCCAAAACCCTAACTCAAATCTTATCCCTAAAACCTATCCCTAACCCTTTAACTCGAACCCTATGACCCAAACCCGCTAACTTTAACCCTCTAACCTTAACCCCTAATTTTTACCCCTAACCTCTAACCCTAACCCTTTAATCCTAACCCATAATCCTAATACGTAAATTAGAGAGAGACACACAACATAGACACACAGAGACCCAATGCCTCTGTGTCGAGGCCTTAAATAGATAGAGAGGAGGGGGGGGGCAGAGAGAGAGGTGGGTCTGCTGGAGCAGAGAAATTAGCATGTCAATGAAAGACCCAACGAGACTGATACATTTTAGAGAGAGTTGTGTGGAAATCCACCCCGAAGGAACTGAGGGAGAGAAATAGCGAATGGACCTATGAGAGCCTGGTACAATTTAGAGATCGAAATAGGCAGTTTGAGGAAACTAAATTTTGCAAATTTTCGGGAAATGTTCTGCGAGGCAACACAGAGAGTCGGCTAACACACAGCTAACGTGTCGCCCGGTTGATTACGATCTCCAAAGATTGCTAAATGTGAAGTTAAGTGTGAAATCTGACAAACCACCTGCCCATGTCAGCTGTTATTTCCGACTCTCTGTGCATCTCTCTCCGACCTCTACTCCAGTGACCCGGGTGCTGTCGCGAGGTCCACTTCCCCCCCTTCTCTCTCCCCCCTACTGCCGAGGCTTACTATATAACCTCGTGCCACGACAGATCTCTCGCCTACCTCAGCAGTTATACTGTGTAGGAACCTCCTGGTGACACCAGCAGCCCCCAGGGGATTATTGTGTCCGTCGGGCATCCAAAAATGGGTGGGGAGGGGAGGGTGGGGAGGGGCTGGGTGGGGAGGGAGGGGCTGGGTGGGGAGGGGCTGAGTGGAGAGGGTGGGGAGGGGCTGGGTGGGGAGGGGCTGGGTGGAGAGGGAGGGGCTGGGTGGAGAGGGGAGAGGCTGGGTGGAGAGGGAGGGGAGGGGCTGGGTGGGGAGGGAGGGGCTGGGTGGGGAGGGAGGGGCTGGGTGGAAAGGGGAGGGGCTGGGTGGAGAGGGAGGGGAGGGGCTGGGTGGGGAGGGAGGGGCTGGGTGGAGAGGAGAGGGGTGGGGAGGGGCTGGGTGGAGGAGGGGCTGGGTGGGGAGGGGCTGGGTGGGTAAGGCGGCCACGTCACACACGAGGGGCTGGGTGGCCACCGACCACGTGCGGCCGTCCTCACGACATTTTCCCCCTCCACGTGGAGAATCAACAACGCGCGTTTGGAGCACGCGGCTGCTCTTAATCCCTACATTATCGGCCGCCAATTCGCGGCTTATAATCAATGTGGCGTGCACGTCATCGTTAATGTCATTAATGTCATGCACGCCGTGCAGGCGCACGGCCGCTTCGTCGCCCACGATGGCGACAGCGACGTCGTCCTGAACTGCCTCGAAGTGGTGCGACCTGGACACGATACCCGCCTTCCGCCACCACCTGCTGGCGGAATTGCACTCTATTCAAGCGGGGGGGGGGGGGGGGGGGGGGGGGGGGGGGGGGGGGGGGGGGGGGGGGGGGGGGGGGGGGGGGGGGGGGGGGGGGGGGGGGGGGGGGGGGGGGGGGGGGGGGGGGGGGGGGGGGGGGGGGGGGGGGGTGGGGTGGGGAGAGGCTGCTTTAGGCGGTACATGCACATCCCAGGTAGAGTAAGTATTGTATGACAACTTGTTCAACAACCCACCCCCCCCCCCGATGGCTATTGTACTCTCTCCACCATCCCAGGTCCCCACTCGGTCCCCGCCCTTCACGCCGGCTTGTGCCAGCCCTCACAAGTCGGGCAATATTGTGTGGAATGCACCACGTGGTGGTGGCGCCGCCGTTTGTTGTTGTTGTTGTTGACCCTGGCCATTGACCGAGCAACCCGGCGTTCCTTACCAGCTCCCGCCCTCCGCGGGAGAACGTGTTTTCTTGCTGTGGTCGTGTCACCTGACGACGATTTGCTTGTGTTGCCATCGAGATGTCGTGATCTGTTATTTTTACTTTATGCCCCCGTGATGACTTTACCGAAAGAACCAAAGAGTATGGATTCCTGCAGTCACGAAAGCTTCAAATCGAGATCACCGCACTCCTTTCATTGTCCATAAGGTTAACAAGCAACAGCCGCTTTGATTCAACCGGACGTTTGCCCTCGTAGTTGGCCGCGAGCATTTAACATTTAAAAATAGGTGGGGGGGGGAAACATGTATGAATATTATTACAATTATGTCAATAACACGAATAGGGCCACGATCGGCGGGACCTGGAGCATTATTTGAAATGAAATCTTGAATTGTCATGGCGAGGCGAGCCCGTGCAGAAATTTTCAGCATCGATAGGCTTCGTAGATACGAAGTGTCGAAACGTTGGAAAGAATATAAAGACGACACCAGTTCAATGAAAGTGTGGGATAAAAACAAGAGGGCGTGGGGAAAAATCCACGTGACCACATGGAGAGAGAGAGAAATGCAAATTCCACACACAACAACTCATCCAAATATACAGCAGCAGGTGTCAGGGTCGGGATCGACCCCACGACCTCCTGTACACCAAGTGAGGTAGTTAACACGGCGCATTCATCGCGGTCCCTCGACTTGGGTATAATGATGTATTCACCACGGTCCTTTGCATCAGACCCGATGGAAAGGTGGTGTGTTCACCGCGGTCCCTTCGAGTCACGGTGAAGTGCTGGTAACAAAAGGAAAGTTTGTGGGGATTCATAGCCATTTTATATACTTTTTAGGCATAAGCAAAAAAAATATACCACTTAGTACCCAGGAACAAAAATTGTGTTGCATAGTGTTAAAATCACCGCGGTCACTTCAATCCACTGTTTAATTTATTTACCACGGTCCCTTCAAAACACCGTGTAATTTATTCACCGCGGTCCCTTCAATCCACCGTTTAATTTATTCACCGCGATCCCTTCAATCCACTGTGCAATTTATTCACCGCGGTCCCTTCAATCAACTGTAATTTATTCATCGCGGTCCCTTCCATCCACTGTGTAATTTATTCACCGCGGTCCCTTCAATCCACTGTGTAATTTATTCACCGCGGTCCCTTCAATCCACTGTGTAATTCATTCACCGCGGGTCCCTTCAATCCACGCGTGTAATTCATTCACCGCGGGTCCCTTCAATCCACGCGTGTAATTCATTCACCGCGGGTCCCTTCAATCCACGCGTGTAATTCATTCACCGCGGTCCCTTCTCCCTACTGCGCTCGCCTGCGTATTCACCGCGGCCCCTTGCGCCTACTGTACAAAGTGCATTCGCCGCATGGAGATGCGGTTCACCCTCCGACTCGTGGTAAACACTTCTCACCTGGACACTTCTCACCTGGACACTTCTCACCTGGACACTTCTCACCTGGACACTGCTCACCTTTACACTTCTCACCTGGACACTGCTCACCTGCACATAAACTCCACACCACTCACCGTCTGCCGTCTCAGCGTCTCAGCCGTCGTCACCTTGCTCAATTCAATAGAAGCGTTGCCGTAAGCCGTTCATGTTTAAAACTCTTGACAGTGGTTCACATTACTCTTTGGTTCTATTCGGTAAAGTCACGTAGGTAAAAAAATAAAACAACAAAAATCACGACGTTTCGGCCACAACACAAGCGGCCTTCATCAGGTGAAGGGACCGGGCTGTCCTCGAGACAGTCTGTCCTCGAGACAGTCTGGACCCTTCACCTGATGAAGACCGCTTGTGTTGTGGCCGAAACGTCGTGAATATGGTTCCTTGCAGTCACGAAAGTTTTAAATCTAGAAGTGGTTCATTTTCCCGGTGCTTTCGGTAAAGTCACCACCACGTAGAAGGGAAACGATGAAATAATAAAAAAATATAAAGCAATACAATTCTCACGACGTTTCGACTGCAGCACGACGTTTCGACTGCAGCACGACGTTTCGACTTTTACCGAAAGGACCAAGAATATGAATCCCTGCAGTCACGAAAGCTTTAAATCAAAATCTTGACAGTGCTGTTGGTTGCTAGCCGCTTGTCGTTCTGTGGGGAGGAGGAGTGGAGGGGGGGTTGAGAATAGAGACGGGGCCAGAACTCCGCACCCCCGATCAACAACGGCTTGCTCGCTACGTACGGTGCGAAGGAAGTTCAGCCAACATGCATGGCTGGCATACTCTTTGGTTCTATTCGGTAAAGTCACGTAAAAAAACAACAACAAATAAATAAATTCACGACGTTTCGGCCACAACACAAGTGGCCTTCATCAAGGTGATGATGGCGAAGATGATCTTTTAAAGGTCGCGGTCTGAGCTTGGCTCTGTTTCACTCCAGCGCTGTCCTCTTAAGACAGTCTGGTCCCTTCACCTGATGGAGGCCGCTTGTGTTGTGGCCGAAACGTCGTGAATTTTTTGTTGTTTTTTTACGTGACTTTACCGAATAGAACCAAAGAGTTTGGATCCTTGCAGTCACGAAAGCTTCAAATCTAGAATGCATGGCTGCGTTGTGTGCGGCAGAGTGTGACGGTCGTGCATCAACACATCAAGTCGCAGGGTTCGGTTCCTGACTAAGGCGGCACCCCCCACCACCACCTCTCTCTCTCTCACTGTGTGGTGTGTGTGTATGGTGTGTGTGTGTGTTGTGTATGTTGTGTGTGTGTTGTGTATGGTGTGTGTGTTTAGTTGTGTGTGTGGTGTGTTGTGTATGGTGTGTGTTGTGTATGGTGTGTGTGAGTTGTGTGTGTGTTGTGTATGGTGTGTGTTGTGTGTTGAGTTGTGTGTGTTGTGTATGGTGTGTGTTGTGTGTTGAGTTGTGTGTGTGTTGTGTATGGTGTGTGTGTTGTGTGTTGAGTTGTGTGTGTTGTGTATGGTGTGTGTGTTGAGTTGTGTGTGTTGTGTGTATGGTGTGTGTTGTGTATGGTGTGTGTGTGTTGTGTGTTGAGTTGTGTGTGTTGTGTATGGTGTGTGTGTGTTGTGTGTATGGTGTGTGTTGTGTATGGTGTGTGTGTGTGTGTTGTGTGTTGAGTTGTGTGTGTTGTGTATGGTGTGTGTGTGTTGAGTTGTGTGTGTTGTGTATGGTGTGTGTGTGTGTTGTGTATGGTGTGTGTGTTGAGTTGTGTGTGTTGTGTATGGTGTGTGTGTGTTGTGTATGGTGTGTGTGTTGTGTGTTGAGTTGTGTGTGTGTTGTGTATGGTGTGTGTGTTGTGTGTGTGTGGTGTTGAGTTGTGTGGGGAGCGATGGCGTACTTCGCCCGGCAAATATCCGAGTTCGATTCCCGCTCACGGCCACCAACAGCAGCAGTGATTGTCTGAACCGGTCCTGGACCCCCCTCCACCTCCCACGTGTCGTCTCAAGGCTTAAATGAGCAGCCTGTTGCGATGTGTAAACACCGCCACTCGGGGAGACAAAGGCGGCCGGGCGTGTGCCCTGTTGGCCGTCAAAGATGCTCGCTAACAGCACTTGCCCCAACAGCCTGTATATAGGGGTTCTGTATGGGTTTCCTCCGGTTTTTCTCCTATAAAAGGCACAATGTAACCGGTTAAAACATTCCACTCATTAAAAAATTACCTTCAATTAGCGTCACACGCAGCAGCAGCAGCAACAGCAACATCGCCCCAACTGCGAAAACGTTGACCGGACCCTCCTGTGAAAGTCTCCGCCTCGAATGAGTACCCTGGTGCGGTGTGTCAACTTCGCCACTGGGGAGACAAAGGCGGCCGGGCGTTGTTGCTGGCCACCCACCCCACCACCCTCGTGCGCCGTGCCGACCTTCGTAGGTGCTGCTCGCAAACTGCACTTGCCCGTACAGGCTGTTAAGGCTACGGGGGGGGGGGGCCTCTTTATCTTTGTGTGTGTGTGTAGGTCCTCAGCATGAGCGGTGGTCCCATCTGCTCCCGGTTCTTCTCGGTGACTCCACTGAACTGCAAAGCCAAATCGCGCGGAGCGCTGAGTAAGTATCACGGACGCACGTGGGCGGGACAGTGGAAGCGATGCCTGATCATCTCCATGCATGTGAAAGGCAAAGTTGTGAACATGTGTGTGTCTGTTCAAAATGTTTAGCGTACTTCCCGACATGCAACAAACTTGAAATTTGCCATGTGGGTACTTTCCAGACTGCTACACCATGCAAAAATTATAAAAATACACTTTTTTTGGGGGGGTGGGGGGGGGAGCTCAATAATGCATTTATTTTTTGCACGGCAAGTAAGCTGTGACGTCAAATCTGTCACGTGACCCGCGCATGTGGAAGCGTAACGCATTGTAGTGTAGTGGTTAGCGCTACGCTGTGCTACGAACCCGGCGACCCGAGTTCGATTCCTGCTCACGGCCACCGCCGGTGACGATTATTTCAACCGCTCCTGGGCCTCCCCTAGGTCGACTCAGCCTCAAACGAGTAACTGCTGTGGTGTGTGAACATCACCTCTGGGGAGACAAAAGCGGCCGGGCGTGGTGAATCCAAGTCTTGGGCGAGGCCGGGTAGGAAAGCTAGTTATAATAGATTCATTAATGTGAACAAGAAAGTCCCCCGTGTTCTCCTGCTGCCCTAACGAGCGTTGAGACGTTGCCGTTCATCCTCCTGGTGGGAATTACACATTCCTGTGACAAGGGTGAGTCTGTCCATAGGACGACCGCTGTTGACTTGCACACAAAGTGGATAAAGTTTATCGGCCCCCTGAATAATGATGGGCAGAGTCAGCCGCCTCAATCGGGATTATTAAATAAGAACGTTATGGCGGGACCCCGGGGGTCCCGAATGGAAGGAATTGATAAATCGTAATTAATGAAACAAATATTTTTTGGCGACTCTGTCCCACCGCGCGCACACAAATGGCCGCGACCCACCGTAAATAAACCCTCGCGTTCTTCACCAGCCACCCGTCGTTGCCAAAATTGCCGTAGTCGCAAACAAAACTTTGAAACTTTGATCGGCGCGTCGTGTAGAGCTCGTCGAGAGGAAAAGGTGGCCGTGTCGTTCGCCTTCAACAGGCACGAGATGACGTCGCAGCGCAGTTTATGCGAGAGCCGGGGGCTTATGGGACCCCGGGGTCCCACCATAAGGTTCACGATGAACCCGCAACCTTCGGGCTGAGAGAGACGCTCGCTACCGCTGAGCCTGTGTTGGCTATTTGAGTTAAACCACGCGGATGTTGCAGGGGGATTGATCTATGACGCAGGAGGGCAGTGGTCTTCATCGCAAGACCCGCGGGCCACAGGCGGCCCCTGGTGGCCTTTAGTGCGGCCCCCCCGACAGTACGCAAATGGGAAAACGCCCCAACATTGTGCGGCCACCCTCACACCGATGTCGTTTCGGCGAAAGCGCCCCCCCTCTGAGAACGAGTGAAGAAAACTGCCGTAGGGGATTGAAGCCTCATTGGACCCCCGATGACGATGCCACACCCCCTCCTCCCCCCCCCCCACGTCTATACGACCCTGCACCTTTATCAGGTGAATGTCCGTGGGCGTGCGAGCGAGTTTTACAGCTCCCTGGTTTAAACTTTCAAGTGCACTTCACACTTGTGAGGCCGTTACAGTACTTTGTGAATGCGTCTGTCACAGAGAGCGGGGTGGGGGGGGGGGTCCCCTTTCTACAGTGTCAGCATCTGGTGGTTCACCAGCATTGGTTGAAGCAAGCCTGACTGGTCCTTGCCGATACACATCTGGAAGTTCACCAACATCGGTGCAAGCTAGCCCAACTGCTGCTGATGAGACACTGCGTGTTAAAAACCAGTCATTCATCGCCTCAACAGCTAGCGTTTGACTAGCATTGGTGCACGTGTAGTGCCGTAGATGGGCCGCACTTACTTGCAGTGGTAGACGGGGCCCATCTGCAGGACCCTGGACCCCCTCGCCCCGCTGTCCTTGTAAGGACTGGGACGCTGTGGGGGCCGGTGGTGGGACTCTGGGCCAGTGGTGGGACTCTGGGCCAGTGGTGGGACTCTGGGTCATTGGTGGGACTCTGGGCTGGTGGTGGGACTTTGGGTCAGTGGTGGGACTCTGGGTCAGTGGTGGGACTCAGGGCCAGTGGTGGGACTCTGGGCCAGTGGTGGGACTCTGGGCCAGTGATGGGATTCTGGGTCAGTGGTGGGACTCTGGGCCAGTGGTGGGACTCTGGGCCAGTGGTGGGACTCTGGGCCAGTGGTGGGACTCTGGGTCAGTGGTGGGACTCTGGGCCAGTGGTGGGACTCTGGGCCAGTGGTGGGACTCTGGGCCAGTGGTGGGACTCTGGGTCATTGGTGGGACTCTGGGCCGGTGGTGGGACTCTGGGCCGGTGGTGGGACTCTGGGCCAGTGGTGGGACTCTGGACCAGTGGTGGGACTCTGGGTCAGTAGTGGGACTCTGGGCCGGTGGTGGGACTCTGGGCCGGTGGTGGGACTCTGGGCCAGTGGTGGGACTCTGGACCAGTGGTGGAACTCTGGGACTCCCGGCCCCATGCCCATGTAAGGGCGTGGAGCCGAGGAGGCCAGAGGTCTGGACCCGCACCTTGGCTGGGTGGGGTCAGGGGTAGCCTCCCCTAGGGTAATTATAGCCGGAGGACCCCAGAGCGTAGCCAGTGTCAGGCACGCTAGAAATAGGCAGTGTCCCTAGGCTGTATCAGGACTGTTGGCGTGGTGTGTTGTAATAAAGAGTCGCCTCTTCAAGTGTCTTCATGAACCCATTAAACACGCAAGCCTGACTGTGCTGCTTATGAGACACTGAATGCCGAAGTCAATCTTTTCCTCGAAATATCTGGCAGTTCACGAGCATTGGCTCAAGCAAGCCTGGCTGATGCTGGTGAGCCACTGAATGTTGAAAACCAGCCCAGAGTTCGGCTTGTGTTGAATCCAATGCTGCTGGAATTGTGCACTACCAAACAAAACCGTGGAGCTCATGGGATGTGTAAAAACATGCTTTCATTTTTTCTATGTGGAGGCAGAGATCTTCCACTGAAATCTTGTAGCGTAAGGTTCGGTCAGAGCTGACTAACACTTTTCGGTACAAATGTTGGACAATACCATGCACAGTGGATACACTGTCGTGGTAGCGTCAGTGGCATGACGGCGAGATGTTACCTCCCTTGCTTGCTTGCAGGAAGTCGTGGGTTCGATCCCGACCCTGATGCCTATATATTAGGAGGTTGCATGTTCTCCCTGTGGTCATGTGGATCTTTCTCCGGATTCTCCAGTTTTTTTCCTCCACATTTAGAAACATGCTTTGAGACTATTTCGGCTGCTATACGTTTCCACACGATAAACCACTTTATTGAGCTATCATTTGTGGCCAGGTCGCTTCTGAAAAAGAGCCACATAACTGAGTGGGTCTTTCCTGGTAAAATAAAAACAAATAGTTTATAGATATTGTTATGGCAGCGTCGATGCGTTGATTGAGTGGATGGTCACATAGGCCACCGGTCGCGCGGTTCGCCGCTTGTTGCGGAGGTTCGCGGTTCGAATCTGGCAGGCCGCCCTGGTTAACACTGCCGTGTGAATTATCCACAAACTGCTTATGATGCCATTTGCTTACAGCGGATGTTAAAGATCCCTAATGGCTTTGGGAAAGAGTAGGCCATGGCGTGGCAGTGTTATGATCCAAATTTAATAAAATTCACCGCAAATTCACTCAGTTTGGAAAGACGCAGCGACATTGCCTCCGGATGTGAAACTACGGTGGTACGTTACAAGTTGATACCGTTAATATTCTTGTTTTTATGCCTTGCAGGAAAATATGCAGCTCTAGCAGGATCAGTGCTTGCAGGGTAAGATGGCTGTTCAATTCCTGTTATTTGTATGATGTCCGTGAAGATAACTCACTCTGGGTGCTGTTTCTATCAAGTGAAAATATTATTTGTATTATATTAGTGTATTGACTAACTCGGAGACGATAAGATTTGGAGGCACTTTATCAACGAGCACCATCGGGGCTCGCAGTCAGAACAGTCGGTAGGTTGCCTGGCTGGGTAGCGCCCCGAGATGGTGAAGACGAAGACGACGACGAGAAGAACGGCGACGAAGACTTGAGCAGCACGACGGGGATCCCACTCCAACAACAGCCCCGAGGTCCCCTACAGGGGGGCCCCTCTTATGCTGTCAGCGTGGCCTGGCTCCGCCCCCGGGCACGCCCCCTTTCTGGAACCTACCGGCGGGTTCCTGGTGTGCCCCTTCTGTGACCTTTCCCCCAGATCCCCCTCTCGTGTAGAGCCTGGCCTGCTGTCGGTCAGGGCTGCCGTACGCCGCAGATACCCTTACCTGCCAGCAGCCAGCGCTATGCCACTACGCTATGCCACTAATTTAGCTTTTGGGTGGTTCAGCGGTACACACACAGGACGAGTGTAACGTGTGTACACACGGCGCTGTGTGTGTTGTACCATGTGGATGCAGCACCTGTATGGATTGTGTGTGTGTGGCTGTGTTGTGTGTGTGCCTGTACACATGGGCTGTGTGTTGTGTGTATGTCTTTGTGTACTGGCTGTGTTGTGTGTATGTATGCTGGCTGTGTTGTGTGTGTGTGTGTGTACGCATGTATATTGGCTTGGCTGTTGTGTTGTGTGTGTATGCACCTATGCTGCCTGTGTTGTGTGTGTGTGTACACCGGCTGTGTGGCACGACGTGCGTACACGCAGAGGCTGCGTGTTCGTCACGTACGAGGCCGCGTCGCTGCGCTTGGCCCTGCAGATCCGGACGGCGGCCGTGGACGTTGAGAAGCTCAAGTCGTACATCTACATTGACACGGAGCCACCGCTGCCTCTCGGGAACCAGGGTCCGCTTGCTGCGCTCACTTGCGGGGATTCTTCTCGAGAACTGGGGGGGAGTGGTGGAGGCGTGGGAGGTTGGGCTGGGCGGGGCCGTGGTCAGGAATATTATTAAGCCGTCCCTGAATTTAAACTCCCCAAGTTGGCCTGCGGCCACATCTGCAACACTAAAATCATCCCTGCTGCTGCTGCTGCTGCACCGATTTGAGTCCACGCTTCTGTTACCTCGACTCAACGTGGACGTTTGATGTCTGCCCGTCGAGTCGCCCTTGAGAAAGAGCTTGGCTTTACTCAGGAAATAAACTTCTGATTCTGATTCATATCAATCTCTCGATGCCCCACCCCTTCCTTTTTAGACCGCCTCCTCTTAATGCCCCACCCTATTACTCTTTTGGCTCCCGGCGTCTTTCACTTTTGGGTCCCACCCCCTTGTCCTTTAGGCCCCGCGTCTTTCCGTTCAGACGCCGCCCATTCGGCATTGAGCCGTCATCTGTTCCGCGGGCCGCACACTCGCCCACCGTGACATTCTGCTTCATGTCTTGGGATCAAAGTGGCAGAGGAGGTTGGTGGTGGTGGTCGTGATGAATCTGAACGCCGTGTCTATGATGTGTGCAGGTCTGCCCGAGCGTGTGAGGGCTGGCCTGCACAGGCTGCGGCGGAGGCTCTACGAGGCCACGCTCGGGAGGCTGTGGAAGCCGCTGGATGGTGAGTCTCTCCCAGAGTGCAACGAGCTTGAAAAAATATTGAGCGTGCAGTCCGAGTTCACTCAGAGGGGACCCGGCGGGTCAGAGGTCAGAGCTCCGAGCTGGAACCGCCGATATCCTCGATTTGGGCCCAGGATCATGGCCAGCGCTTAAACCAGGTTCTGAAATGTGGTAAGTTGGTGGTCTCAACCCAGTCGATGACAACTGCACAAAAATGAGAGTGACTTTGGTTTTTGGCCAAATTTCAATAAATTCTGCCAAGTTGTAGGTCTGCGAATTTCAATCAGGGTCCCCTGCTTGCGGGTCGCGCCTGGTCCCCGACGGGAGTCTCGAGAGTCCTGTTGCAACCTGGCGAGACCGCTGCTGCTCGTGGATGTTGACTCCCCATCCCCCCCCCCTCGCCATCTTCCCTCGCACTGCCCCCTTTCCGTGCCTCCAGACATTCTTCCTGGCGCCAACGAGGACGACAGGAGGCTGTGGCAGCTGCTGCAGAAATCCCGCTCTGCCCAGCGGTCGGAGAGGCTCCAGGCCGTGCAGGAACTGGCGTCCGCCCACCACTGGCCCGGTACCGGCACCGCCCCCGGCACGACGCTCGCGTTCCAGGCCCCGCGACGTTCGTCGGCACGTCTGTGCGTTTCGCGACGCGTGGCGACGACGGCGACGACGGTGACGATGGTGACCATGGCGACGACGACGGCGACGACGGTGACCACGGCGACGCGTGGCGACGACGGTGACCATGGCGACGCGTGGCGACGATGTTGCAGATTACCAGTACAGGAACGTGGCCCAGGCAAGCGATGCGCGGACCCTGGTCGGCCTGGCTCGATCCCGGGACGTGGACTTGAGATTTTTCCTCCCTCCTGCCCCTCCGCTTCGTTCCGACACCGTGAGCTCCCTCGCACCTCGCGCGCCCCCCCCCCCCTCTCGCATCCCGCATCCGCCGGTCGTCTCGGCCTGTTCCTGTGACCTGGCGGCAGTGAGCCTTCACTTAGTGTGAAGGTGCAAAAAGACAAAGGGCCCCCCGTATAACCTTGAATAGGCTGTTCGGGCAAGTGCTGTTAAGCGAGTGGTACCTCATGAGGCCACCTTTGCCAGTACCAAAATATAAGAATAGGTTTTTTTTTAGACGTTTTCCTGGCAACAAAACTGAAACCGTTTTTTTTTTTTACGAGGAATCATGTTTACATTAACCACAATACCTGCGGTAAAAATGCAAACAAAAAACACACTGATAATGTAGGCATTGTCCTTGAAACTGATTGGTCCACACCAGAGGCGGCTTTCTTTAGAGCCTAGTCTCAAACGGTGTTCGACCAGATGACGCCAAAAGGCGTCACACAACTCCAAGACAACGCACTATCCGAGTAATGAGGGCTCGGGGTGAGCATTTACATCATGAGGCCTCCTTTGCCAGCACCAAAATATACTAATAGGGTTTTTCCCCTTTTTTCTGGAAACAAAACTGAAACCTTTTTTTTACAAGGATTCATGTTACTGCATTAACCACAATACCTGCAGTCAAAATGCAAACAAAAAAACATACTATGATAATATATGTGGCATTGTCCTTGAAACTGATTGGTCCACACCAGAGACAGCTTTCTTTAGAGCCTGGTCTCAATTGGTGCTAGACCAGATGACGCCACAAGGCGTCACACAACTCCAAAGACAACGCACGATCAGAGTAATGAGGGCTCGGGGTAAGCCTCTACATCATGAGGCCTCCTTTGCCAGCACCAAAATATAATAATAGGGTTTTTTTTCCCCTTTTTTCTGGCAACAAAACTGAAACTCTGATCGTGCGTTGGCCTTTGAGTTGTGCGCCTTTTGGCGTCATCTGGTCGAACGCCGTATGAGGCTAGGCTCTAAGGACCAATCAATTTCAAGGACAATGCATACATTATCAGAGCGCGTTTTTTTTTTTGCATTTTGACCGCAGGTATTGCAGTTAATGTAGACGTGATTCCTGGTGAAAAAAAGGTTTCACTTTTGTTGCCAGTAAAAAAAAAAGGGGATGAAACCTATTATTACGAGTGGCACCTATGAAGGCCGACACGGCGCACCAGGGGGGCGGGTGGCCAAAGCCACGCCCGGCCGCCTGTCATGGTGCCCCTAGCTGACACAAGCACGGGGGTGATGTCACCACCACTTGGTGTCGAATGGCGAGTCTTGCTGGCGGCGCCGGTGGCGGTGGCTGTAGTGGCTACGGCGGTTGTGGTGGTGATGGTGGCGGCGGTGGTTGCGGTGGCTGTGGTGTTTGCGGCTGTTGTTTTGGTGGCGGTGGTCATGGTGTTGCTGCTGGCATTTGTGGTGGTAGCGGCAATGGTGGTGATGATTTGCTGTGTTGTTGGTGGTGCTTCGGCGGCGGTGGTGGCGGTGGCGGCGGCGGTGGCGGTGACTCGGTGGCGCGGCGGCCTGCAGGGCCCTTCGCCTGCCTTGGCGGAGGAGCTGCGAGCCCTGGTGGCTGCTCTGCCCCAGCGGAGTGAGGACTCGTGTCTGCACTACTTCACATCGCTGGCGCTCAGGGACGGCTACGAGCACGTGGAGGCGCAGAGGGTACGGCTGCCCACACCACCGCGGCCCACGGCATCGTCGTTACACCTCGCCACAGTGGCGAGGAGATGGTAACGACGACGCCTGGTATACAGGAGGTTGTGGGTTTGATCCCACCACTGACATCTGTTTATTTGGAGTTTGCATGTTCTCGCTCTCTCTCTCTCTTGCAGTGGTCGCGTGGATTTTCCTGCAGTCCTCCAATTTTACCCTCCGCATTTAGAAACATGTGCTTAGAGTATTTGACTGCTGCTGTAAATGTCCACGTGATAAGCCACTTTGTCGAGCTATCATTTGTGGCCAGGTCTCTTCTGAAAAAGAAGTAAATAACTCATTGGGCCTTAACTGGTGAGATACAAACTAGTTTAAATAGTTTACTTTAAAATACTCCCACGCTGGCTTACTCGGGAAAGCCTCGCTGAGTCTCAAGACTCATTTTCAGGAGGGTCTTGCCAAGTGTATTTTTGCGGTAGGGAGGGGTCACATTGTTGCTGCTGCTGCTGCTGCTTCTACTTCTGCTTCGTAATCCCATTTGAGAAATTCGCAGGTAATTTTTTCAGCATTGGGATGTTTGGCCGATACCGGTAAATACTGCGTGGATTTGTTTTTAGCGATGGGAACAATCTAGAAACTGAAGACACCTAGTGGAAAGCCATGCAGAGCAGGGAAAGAGAATAAAAACTCCACTCACTCACACACTCTCTGTAGAACAGGGGGAGAACATGTAAACTCCACTCACTCAGACAGACTCACACACAGACACACACTCATTAACAACAACAACAACAACAAACGCAATTCGCCACTAAGTGGCGGTGACGTCACCACGACGCTTGTGCCAGGCCACACTCATTAACGCACTCTTACACACACACACTCTTTATAGAATAGGAGAACAGGCAAACTCTATTCACACGTGCATTAACACAAAAACAAAAAACTAACTATTTTGATTTTAATCTCGATTTGAAGCTTTCGTGACTGCAGGAATCCATACTCTGTGGTTCTTTCGGTAAAGTCACGTAGGGTATAAAATAAAACAAATCACGACGTTTCGGGATCAACACACGGACGCTTGTGTTGCGCCCGAAACGTCGTGATTTATTTTATTTTATACTCTACGTGACTTTACTGAAAGAGCCAAAGAATATTTTGATTGTACAAGGTAATGCCCACTTAGCTCTAGAGCTCTTTTTCAGGCGCGACCCGAGTGGTGGGTAGTGGTCGTGGTGGGTCGTGGTGGTGGGTGGTGGTGCGTGGTGGGTTGGTAGTGGTGAGTTGGTGGTGGTGGTGGATTGTCGTGGTGGTGGGTGGTGGTGCGTGGTGGGTTGGTAGTGGTGAGTTGGTGGTGGTGGTGGTGGATTGTCGTGGTGATGGGAGGTGGTGCGTGGTGGGTTGGTAGTGGTGAGTTGGTGGTGGTGGTGGTGGATTGTCGTGGTGATGGGAGGTGGTGCCGAGTGTGGCGGTGGCAGTGGCACGTCCCGTAGCCTGCGATGGCTCTGTTGTTCCCCGGTGCGCAGGATGGCCCGGGCTGCTTTGAGACGAGCGAGTTCCTCTACGCGCAGACGCTCAGCTCGCTGGCTCCCGAACGCGCCGAGGCCTTCTGCCTGCACGCTCTCCTGCACCACTCCATGGTGAGCGCCGGAGAATGCGCATGCGGTGGGCGGTGGTGTGTGGTGTGTGGTTGGGTGGTGGGGGGTTGGGGGGTTGAGGGGGTAGGTTGTTGGGGGGTGGAGGTTGGAGGGGGGGGGTAGGAGGTGTGGGAGGTGTAGGGGGTGGTGGGGGTACCACTCGATCCACGCGGTAGGCGGGAACCAACCCGCTTGCTGTACTGCCATTGCACACGTGGCCGTAAGCCGAGAGACGGCGGCGACGTGGCAGCCCTCGGTGATGTGGGCGCTGCCGTGCCCCTTCGCCAGCCTGCACAGGTCGACCCCCTCCCCACCTTGCATCATGCTAAGTCCGCCTATTGAATGCAAATTTTTATGCTAATTCTCTTTGTCAAGGCACCTTAATTACTCTCACACAGCTAAAAAGGTCGCGGTCTGAGCTTGGCTGTGTTTCACTCCAGCGCTGTCCTCGAGAGACAGTCTGGTCCCTTCACCTGACGAAGGCCGCTTGTGTTGTGGCCGAAACGTCGTCATTTTTGTCGTTTCATTTTTTCACCTACTACGTGACGTTACCGAATAGAACCAAAGAGTGTGGATCCTTGCAGTCACGAAAGCTTCAAATCTAGGATCGCAACAATGTCGAGTGAGTGGGTGAGCGAGTGGGTGGGCGGGCGAACGGACGGGGCGGGCGAGCGATTGAGCCAGCTCCCGAGCAAATGTGGTCCCGCCTCCACCTCCGTAGGTCCCGGGCCACGGTAAGCTCATGGTGGACCGTGGTGCCTTGCGGCTGCTGCTGAGGCTGTACCTGGCGAGGCGCGACCCGGCACACAAGGCGCAGCGCCGGGTCACTCGCATCCTGGGCAACCTGGCCGCGTGCCCGGAGCTGCACGGACAGATCCACCAATCCGGTGAGCGCGCGCGGGGGAACGACTCGCCCTGCACGCTTCGCCTCGCGGCGCAACCAGCCGGTGCTCGGGGACAGCTACGGGCACGCGGGGGGCGCCGACGGTACCGGCCCGCCCACACCGCCACGGCCCCGCGGCATCGTCGGTAGCATCTCGGCACGGTGGCTCGGAGATGTTAACTCGCTCGCCCGGTACGCAGGAGGTCCTCGGTTTTATCCCGGCCCTGACGCCTGCTGCTGTATATTTGGAGTCTGCGTGTCTCTCTCATCATCATCATCATCATCACGGTGGCTATAAGATGTTAACTACCTCGCCTGGTATACAGGAGGTCATGGGTTCGATCCAGATCCCTGACGCCTGCTGCTGTATATTTGGAGTCTGCGTATCTCTCTCTCTCTCTCATCATCACGGTGGCTAGGAGATGTTAACTACCTCGCCTGGTATACAGGAGGTCGTGGGTTCGATCCCGACCCTGACGCCTGCTGCTGCTGTATATTTGGAGTTTGCGTGCCTCTCTCCCTGCGGTCATGTGGATTTTTCTCCGGGTCTCCTCCGGTTTTTTTCCCTCCACAATTAGAATCGACGTGCGTTCGGATTACTTGGCTGCTTCGTTGGGTTATCATTTGTGGCCAGGTTGCTGTTGATAAAGAGTTGCATAGCTCAGTAGGCCTTACATGATAAAATTAAAAAAGTAGTTTAATAGTAGTTCAGTAGTGTGCGATACTGACGGTGCTGCCCGTGATACTGCTGGCGCTGTGCGTGACGGGGCTGCAGGCTGGCTGCGGCTGCTGGTGGAGATGTCTCAGAGCCCCCAGGTGGTGCAGGCGTGCCACGCAGCGCGGGCTCTCGCCAACCTGGACCGGGAGACGGCGCACGGCACCCTGGTCGATGGAATGTTCCTGCTGTACCCTCTACATCGCAGCAGGTGACTGCTGCAGCGCCGCTGCACCACAGCGCCGCTGCACCACAGCACCACAGCACCACTGCACCACTGCACCACAGCTCCACTTCACCACTTCACCACTGCACCACAGCACCACTACACCACAGCGCCGCTGCACCACAGCACCACTGCACCACTGCACCACTGCACCACAGCTCCACTTCACCACTGCACCACAGCTCCACTGCACCACAGCTCCACTGCCCAACTGCACCACTGCACCACAGCTCCACTGCACCACTGCACCACTGCACCACTGCACCACAGCACCACAACACCACTGCACCACAGCACCACTGCACCACTTCACCACTGCACCGCAGCACCACTTCGCCACTGCACCACAGCACCACTGTGCCACTGCACCACAACACCACTGCACCACTGCACCACTTCACCACTGCACCGCAGCACCACTTCGCCACTGCACCGCAGCTCCACTGCACCACAGCGCCACTGCACCACAGCATCGCAGCACCGCAGATCCTTCAGGGTAGTGTTGGTGTGATCTCCACTGAGGAGGTGGTGGTGGCGGTGGTGGTTTTTGGTGCGTTCACCAATGAGGTGGCAGTAGTGGCGGTGGCGGTGGTGGTGGTGTGTTCGTTCATCAGTGAGGGGAGGTGGCAGTGGTGGCGGTGGTGGTGGTGTGTTCGTTCACCAGTGAGGAGGTGGCAGTGGTGGCGGTGGCGGTGGTGGTGGTGTGTTCGTTCATCAGTGAGGGGAGGTGGCAGTGGTGGCGGTGGTGGTGGTGTGTTCGTTCACCAGTGAGGAGGTGGCAGTGGTGGCGGTGGCGGTGGTGGCTGTGTGTTCGTTCACCAGTGAGGAGGTGGCAGTGGTGGCGGTGGTGGTGGTGGTGTGTTCGTTCACCAGTGAGGTGGCAGTGGTGGCGGTGGCGGTGGTGTGTTCGTTCACCAGTGAGAAGGTGGCAGTGGTGGCGGTGGCGGTGGTGGTGGTGTGTTCGTTCACCAGTGAGGAGGTGGCAGTGGTGACGGTGGCGGTGGTGTGTTCGTTCACCAGTGAGAAGGTGGCAGTGGTGGCGGTGGCGGTGGTGGTGGTGTGTTCGTTCACCAGTGTGGTGGCAGTGGTGGTGGTGGTGGCGGTGGTGGTGGTGGTGTGTTCGTTCACCAGTGAGGAGGTGGCAGTGATGGCGGTGGCGGTGGTGGTGGCGGTGTGTTCGATCACCAGTGAGGAGGTGGCGGTTGTGGTGGCGTTGGTGTGTTGTTCACCAGTGAGGTGGCGGTGGTGGTGTGTTTGTTCACCAGTGATGAGGTGGTAGTGGTGGTGGTGTGTTCACCAGTGATGAGGTGGCAGTGGTGGTGGTGTGTTCACCAGTGAGAAGGTGGCAGTGGTGGCGGTGGTGGTGGTGTGTTCGTTCACCAGTTAGGAGGTGGCAGTGGTGGCGGTGGCGGTGGTGGTGGCGGTGTGTTGGTTCACCAGTGAGGTGGCAGTGGTGGTGGTGGTGGTGGCGGTGGTGGTGGTGGTGGTGTGTTCGTTCACCAGTGAGGAGGTGGCAGTGATGGCGGTGGCGGTGGTGGTGGCGGTGTGTTCGTTCACCAGTGAGGAGGTGGCGGTTGTGGTGGCGTTGGTGTGTTGTTCACCAGTGAGGTGGCGGTGGTGGTGGTGTGTTTGTTCACCAGTGATGAGGTGGCAGTGGTGGTGGTGTGTTCACCAGTGAGGAGGTGGCGGCTGTGGTGGCGTTGGTGTGTTGTTCACCAGTGAGGCGGTGGTAGTGCTGGTGATAGTGGCGGTTGGTTGTCCACCTGTGAAGTGGTGGTGGCCGCGTTGATTTATTCACCAGTGAGGAGGTGTCGGCGGATGTGCTCTTTGTGCACGGCCTCCTGGGAGGTGGTTTCAAGACGTGGCGCCAGCAGGACGTGGAGGCGGCTCCCCCCAAGGAGGGCCCCGAGAGCGAGGCCTACACCCACTGCTGGCCCAAGGTCGCCACCCCGTGCCCGTGCAGGCAGGAGTGCCCACTCACTAACAACACTGACTAACACTGACTAACACTCGCTCGCCAACACTCACTCTCACCAACACTCGCAATCGCTTACTCACTATCACTCTCTGACACTCACACTCACTCACTCTTACGCCCGCATACTCTCACAGTCGCTTACTCCCACAACAACAGCCGCCATTCGCCACTAAGTGGCGGTGACGTCACCACGACGCTTGTGCCAGGCTATGTGCACCCTGAGGCCACGTAAAGTGTCGAACGCCCGCTGGCAGGAGGTCACGGGGCAGACCCAGGTGCCACGGGTCGACTGACTGAGACGACTGGCTGATGCACCACCTGTGCCCCCTGCTGTGCCAACCTGCTATGCTTTAGCCACCCGGCGCTCCGCTCATTGTTGTGAGCATCGCTCCTCTGCCCTCCGTTGTTGCTGGAGGGCGACTGCCTCCAACTCACCAGTAACGTCCTTCACGAGCCTCCTCCACAGAGGCCGATCTTGACACCGCTGGTACCAGTCATCGGCATTTCCACTCAGCTCCACATCCTCCATCTCTTCTCTAGCCCATGCTGCGCCCGTTTAGCCTCCTCTATTTGGCTGAACAAAAGCTGCTTAGGTGTACGGTGGCCGGGCATGCGGGCTACATGACCCAGCCAACGCAGCCTTGCCTACTGGAGGAGGAGCTCACCGATGGGACTTTGTCCAGATCTATCAAGGATTTGTGAGCTTCTCGTACAATCCAGCCTGGTTAAACTCAGACTGGATTGTAAGCAGGCCGGCCTAAATGTTTGTAACTGGTGAAGATGTTCCATTCGGGCGGTCCAAGTTTCACAAGCAGCGCCCCATGGCTCTCCGAACCTCCGAGCAAAGGCTGCGGGAAGCCTCATTCTCTGACGTGGTATGCTGTAGACGTTGGAAACGATGCAAACCCCAGCTGCAAGCGATGATGAAATTCTCACTTGCAACTTTCATCAGGTAGCTGAGACCTGGCCACTGGGTTTGAATGGGGTCCGGGATGTATACCCACCACGGGAGTGGAAGAATGGCAGGCGCATCTTACAGATGACAAGTCGATGGTGAGTGGGCAGATCAGCTCCATGGTAGGTCCAGGTGTCTAAGGACATGATTACGCATCTGATGTTCCATCACTTTATAGTCCAGCAGATGTTCTTGCTTGGACCCGGCGTGCATCCATGATGTTGTGTGGATGCGCCGGTGCCGGAACGGGGTGTTGGTAATTACAAGCACATGGGCTGCACAGAAGTCTAGCAGCCTCCTACCGTTGTTATTGGGCTGATCTGGCCCATGCCCTCCAATCACTCCAGACCAGGTGCCAGCATCATGACCAACTCGGGCATTGAAGTCACCCAACATGATGACTCTATCCCGAGGGGCCACTTTAGCCAGCACCTGTGACAGGAGGTCATAGAGGGCATCTGACTTGTCGGCCTTGCCTGCATCCCTCTACTGATGTTTGTCTTCGATGGAGGCATAAGTTACCACCACCACCACCACTCCTCGCCTCTGGTTGATGGGAAGGGGAGCCCAAAGTAGCCTGGAGCTTGCAGCTTCCCACACCTCACCGCCACGCTCCTACGCCCCCTTCATTCTTTTGTTCAGAAGAAGAGCCACTCCGTGTTGTTTTGCAGTCTCCTGCACCGGGTAGAGGACTGTCCATCCCTCATGGTTACAGGAGCCAGAGCCAGTCCACCGGACCTCCTGAATACTGCAGAGATCCAGGCGGTACCGGTCCAGCTCCCGACAGAGAAGTGGCAGCCTCTCCTCGGCAGTCAGCGTTCGAACATTCCACGTAGCCACCAGCAGTAGCTTTTTGTTGTTTCTGGAGGAACCCCCGAGGATAAGGATTCAGTCTCCTGGCTGTGCCAAGTGGATTTTGGTCAGGAGATGTCATAGACGCCTTTCCCCCCGGGGTCTTCAGCACAAGCTTAGTTAGATTGTTTTCATATTGTTTAGTGGTACTTGGGTTAAAGGTGTAGGGGTTACCAACCCCTCGTACCCCTCCAGAGCGCCTTTGGCCGCTGTGGTGGCTACAACCGCCATGAAGGGGCATAGCTGATTTTGGAATTGGCCTTCCCTCCTTGGCATTGCTCACATCCACCACAGCGTTGCCGTCCGACACCAGTGAGGAGGTAGGGGGTTATTCTCACCGGACTCGCTCAGTCTCACAATCACTGTCACTCACACTCTCACACTCACTCATTCTCACAATTACTTACTGTCACACACTCTCACACTCACTCTCACTCACTTACTCGCTCGCTCACACACTCACACACTCACTCTCACATTCATTCATTCACACACTCACTCTCACAATCACTCGCTCACACTTCTGCCAGAAGGCAGCATTGATAGCTGCTATGTGTGTGTGTGTGATCCCAACGAGTGTGTATGCATGTTGAGCTTATTTCGCCACGTACTTAGCCAACTGTGCTAATTGGAGGTAATTGGCGGACACTGTGTTGATTAAATTTGGACCATGACGCTGGCACACAATGGCCTGCTGCTCGTTTCGAATAATGTCGCAACATCTTTAACGTCCGCAGTGAAGCAGGCGGTGCATAGCAGTTTACGATTAACACACGGCCGCAGTGATAACCGGGGCTGCCTGCCGGAGTCGAACACACGAATCTCTGCGACGAGCGGCTTAAACGCTGTGCCACTCTGCGTAGACCTCGGGTTTACAAATCAACGAATAATAATTGACAAGGTGCAATTCATCCAGGGATCTCAGTGGGCCAATGCAAGACGTTCGGAAATATAAATACAGCAATACCCCGATCCACATCGTTTCGCTAATACGTGACTTTGCGTCTTATCAGCCTCACACGTCCTTTCTCGTATCCGTCGCCTCTCGGCCTTTGCCTCCACCCACCGTACTACCCTAGAAATCATTTTGATTTACGTCGTTTCGATATTCGTTCCCGCACCTTTCAGGAGCGCATCCCCGACGAAAACCGGGGTTTTGACCGTAATTCACGGTAGTCCGGAGTCCACTGGTCACGTATGGGAAGAGTAGGCTAGGCGAGTCTTCAGAGAAGACCTAAACAGGGATAGTGAGCTCGCCTGTCGAACGTGCGTACGTACGTACGTACCCATGCATGTATGTTGCACTTCTTGTTGAACTTCTTTCGCACCATACGTAGCCAACCGTGCTAATCGGAGGTGTTGGCAGCAGGGGCTCTTCCATATTCTTGGCACGGCGCAAGTACAGGCTCGGTCACCCATGGTGCAGCGTCTCGGTGGAGAGCCGATGCCACCGATCCTCAGACTCTTGGGAGTGAAACCCGGACAAGTGGCAACCCGAGTATGGGAGGGCCTTCCTCCAGCTGTGGATTCGTAGCAGCACCCTAATCTCCGTTATTCTATTCTTGTGGTCGAGGAGCGGTTGTGAGGATGAGAAGCCGTGGAGAGTGTACTGTGCTTGGTGAGCCGTTCTCTGTGCGTGCGTGCGTGCGCGTTTGTGCCATCAGGCCTGGTTGGCGCCCGACTGCCCGGGCATTCGAATCTTGAGCCTGGATTACGACACGCACCTGAGCGACTGGAAGACCAAGTGCCCAGCGGAGCAGCACAGGTAACACGCAGACGCCGGTAACGCCGACCGCACGGGCGTTTCGAGGTTCAGCGGCGAGCGGGACCCACACCCTGCGACTCGCAGGCATCTCGGAACGGGAAAAACGTTAAGTCCGCTCAGCCCTTGACAATTTGTGCTTTTGCGACCGGACTAAACAAAAAAAAACATTCCTGCTCGGTTTAATTTACAGCTTTTCGCCGAATGACGCCCGCGCGTTACAAATCATTGGGCCGACCGACCGACCGACCGTTTGACCGTTGCGCGCGGTCACCGTTGCTGTGTCGTTGTTTCCCGTCGTGCCAACGCAGGCGCTCGCTGGCCTCTCGGAGCGTGGAGATGCTGGAGAAGCTGAGGCTGGCGGGCGTGGGAGACCGCCCTCTCGTCTGGGTGGCGCACAGCATGGGAGGCGAGAGACGCGCCTGCACCCAGGGCCGCAACGACCGGCATCCCTTGTGGCGTCCGGAGTGCGCGCACAGCACGAGCCGCGGAGAGTGCTCGCCTTAGCGGAGGCTGAAGCTCTCCGGCAGTCGGAGTCGTTGTAGCTGTTTCAGTCCTGTCCTGTCTTGAAAACTCACCTCTTGAAATCAGCCTTTAACCGCCACCTAGTTGTGGAAATTTTAACCTGGTTTCCGAGTGAATGGATGAGTGGGTGGGTTCATCGGGCTTTACTCTGTGCCCTGCAGGTTCTGTTTATTTCCTGCTTTACATACACGGTGGTGGTGCATTGGGATCCACAGTTGAAATATGCGCCACTTTACAGTTTTTAATTATTATTATTATTAAGAAGGTTGAGATATAAGATGATGATTTGTGATGACGGCGAAGTAATGTTAGGGTTGCCACCTGATGTCTGTTGGGTTTGACCTGTACAGGTCGTATAAATTTCAACACGACACCTCCCGGTCTGGCACCGGTATTGTCCACGTTGAACTCTTTTGCAGTTTGCTGCACAGTTCTGATAATAATTCCAATAGTTGACCCAGTGCTGACTGAGAAACATGCCCCGGTTTGGTCTGCAGTGGAAAAGGTGGTGACTCCTATGTGAGACGTATTCCGGAAGTCATGGAATAATTCCTGAAAAAGTATTCATACAGATATTATTAGGTGTCTTTTGATATTCATATTTTTCTGGGTCTTTTTCCAGATTTCATTACAAATTTGCTCTGATCTCTGTCTGTCTGTCTCTACTCTGATCTCTATTTGTCTGTCTCTGCTCTGATCTCTATCTGGCTGTCTCTGCTCTGATCTCTGTCTGTCTGTCTCTACTCTGATCTCTATCTGTCTGTCTCTGCTCTGATCTCTGTCTGTCTGTCTCTACTCTGATCTCTATTTGTCTGTCTCTGCTCTGATCTCTATCTGGCTGTCTCTGCTCTGATCTCTGTCTGTCTGTCTCTACTCTGATCTATATCTGTCTGTCTCTACTCTGATCTATGTCTGTCTGCCTCTACTCTGATCTATGTCTGTCTGTCTCTACTCTGATCTCTGTCTGTCTCTGCTCTGATCTCTGTCTGTCTCTACTCTGATCTCTGTCTGTCTGTCTCTACTCTGATCTCTGTCTGTCTGTCTCTACTCTGATCTCTATCTGTCTGTCTCTACTCTGATCTCTATCTGACTGTCTCTACTCTGATCTATATCTGACTGTTTCTACTCTGATCTCTATCTGTCTGTCTCTGCTCTGATCTCTGTCTGTCTCTCTCTACTCTGATCTCTGTCTGTCTCTGCTCTGATCTCAGTCTGTCTGTCTCTACTCTGATCTCTATCTGTCTGTATCTGCTCTGATCTCTGTCTGTCTCTGCTCTGATCTCTATCTGTCTGTCTCTACTCTGATCTCTATTGTCTGTCTCTGCTATGATCTCTGTCTGTCTGTATTTGCTCTGATTTCTGTCTGTCTCTGCTCTGATCTCTATCTGTCTGTCTCTACTCTGATCTCTATCTGTCTGTCTCTGCTCTGATCTCTGTCTGTCTATCTCTACTCTGATCTCTGATCTCTGTCTGTCTGTCTCTGCTCTGATCTCTATCTGGCTGTCTCTGCTCTGATCTCTGTCTGTCTGTCTCTACTCTGATCTCTATCTGTCTGTCTCTGCTCTGATCTCTGTCTGTCTCTGCTCTGATCTCTATCTGTCTGTCTCTACTCTGATCTCTATCTGTCTGTCTCTACTCTGATCTCTGTCTGTCTGTCTCTACTCTGATCTCAATCTGGTTGTTTTTGGTCTGATCTCTGTCTGGCTGTCTCTGCCCTGATCTCTATTCTGTGGTTTTTGCTCCGATTTCTGTTCGCTTCAGTACGGCACGTTTATTTCACGTCTCTTTGCTGGAGGCCATTCTTTTTGGGCGACCCGCGTCAGTCGCTGCTGCTCAGCGAGCCTCCGTCGCGCGGCCTCTCTCCGTCGACCCACCGCCTGGCTAGCCACGACCCCACGATCGACTTCTATTTGGCTGGCCATCGGATGCGCTTTCGCAGACGTCTGGAACGCTTTTCCTTCCAATATTAGCAAGCCGCTTGGGCTCGGCACTTTTAAATCACCGAGGTTCAAAACGAATTTCTTTAGAAACCGCCTTTAGTGTTTAGTTCGTGGTCCCTTCTCCCCGCACCTCCGATTAGCACGGTTGGCTACGTATGGTGCCAAAGAAGTTCAACATACATACGCACTACACTGTACACTATTATACATAACACTACACACACTATGCTACGCACTACGCTATACACTGCAATACACTATACTAAATAGAAAATTCATTTCTTTAGAATCTATTTTTGTGTTTAGTTTGTTGTCTTTCCCCTCTCCCCCCCCCGTGCACCTCCGATTAGCATGGTTGGCTGCATAACGGTGCTAAAGATGTTCACCGTGCATACAAAGATCCCCCATATAGCCTTAACAGACTGTAGGGGCAAGTGCTGTTAGCGAGCACCTATGAAGGCCGGATCGGTACACGAGGGGGTGGGTGGCCAGCACCACGCCCGACCGCCTTTGACTCCCTAGTGGCAATGTTTACACACTGCACCAGGTACTCATTTGAGGCTGAGTCGACTTTGGGGAGGCCCGGGACCGGTTCAGATAATCGTCACTGGTGGTGGCCGTGAGCGGGAATCGAACCCGTGTCGCCAGGTTCATAGCGCAGCGTAGCGCTAACCGCTACACTATCGCACCCCACGCACATACACACGCACATACACACGCACACACACACGCACATACACACACGCGCACGCACACACGCACGCACGCACACACACGACACACGTACCTTCGCCGCCAGGCCTGCTGGTCAAGAAGATGCTGTCGGATGCGGAGAGGCTTCCGGAGTTCCGCCAGGTGGTGGAGCAGACTCACGGCGTGGTCTTCTACAGCGTCCCACACCGCGGCAGCCGCCTCGCCGAACTGTCGCGCAACGTCGGCTACCTCCTCTTCCCCTCCGTGGAGGTCAAAGAGCTCGGCCGCGGTGAGGGGTGAGGGGTGGGGGTTGTGCCGATCGTGGCTTCTACGCACGCCGCCGCCGCCGCCGCGGTGTTCCTCCGGCGGCCCGGGTTCCGTATGGCGTTCAGTCGCTTACCCGCATGCCCGTGCGTCTCTTTGAATGTGTGCGTACGTTACGTTGAACCGCCGTACGTAGCCGCCCGAGTTAATAGGGAGGTGTGTAAGCTTTGCGATGAGGTTCTGCGTCATGTGCCGTCGTGCAATAGCCGGTCGGTGGTGGTGGTGGTGGTGGTGTTGGCGGTGGTGGTGGTTACACTGCACGTGGCGACCTGTCTGTTTACCACCACATTTTTTTTTAAGCCTTACAAATGAGACTCTCCGCCACCGTTCGATAGTGGTGGCTGCCTGTAAGCAGACCAGCGCTGTGGAGGTAGCAGCGAGGGTTCTTGGATCACACACAGACGTTGTTGCGAAACTCCCTTCCTACCCATGGGTGGTAGTCTAGGAGGAGCCCTACGCCTATCTCTGCTAGGAGAAAGCGCTACAGAAAACAAAGTGTGGATTAATGTAATCTCTCCCTTCTGTTGTGGGATAGACTGTTGACAACTTGTGCCATCTGTTTATTCCATCTGTACGGGGATAGAGCGTTGCCCCAGCCCCACAAGGTGTGGGTTTTTTTTTTCTTGGTGCTCCGGCTTCCTCCCACGTGAATAATAAACACAACTCATCAGTGAACGGCTGAAAACATCTTAAAATGAATAGCCACAGGACGCTCCTGAAAATACGTAATTGGACTCGGTGTGGCACTATCTGGATAAATACATGAATGCAGTGAAACAGTCGTAAATGATGAAATGAAACTTGTGTGGAGGAGGGTTCGCGACGCAAATTGTACTCACGTGAGAGATGAGACCCAAACATCCATTGTGAACCACACATCCCGTGTGTGTGCCGACATGTCTGTGTGGGGTTGATGTCTCTCTCCCGGTCCCTACTGCTCCTGCTGCTGCGACTGCTGCCGCTGCTGCTGCTGCTACTACTACTACTACTGCCGCTAATGTTACTACTGCTGCTGCTGCTGCCGCTGCTGCTACTACTACTACTGTCGCTAATGTTACTACTGCTACTGCTGCTACTGCTGCTGCTGCTTCTGTTGTCGCTGCTGCTACTACTACTACTGCCGCTAATGTTACTACTGCTGCTGCTACTGCTGCTGCCGCTGCTGCTACTACTACTACTGCTCCTGCTGCTGCTGTTTTTGTTGTCGCTGCTGCTGCTACTACTACTACTGCCGCTAATGTTGCTACTGCTCCTGCTGCTGCTGCTGATTCTGTTGTCGCTGCTGCTGCTGCTGCTGCTACTACAACTACTGCCGCTAATGTTGCTACTGCTGCTACTGCTGCTGCTTCTGTTGTCTCTGCTGCTGCTACTGCTGCTGCTACTTCTACTACTGCCGCTAATGTTGCTACTGCTGCTGCTACTGCTGCCACCGCCGCCGCCGCTAGACTCTCCGCGTCTCAAGGAGCTCCACGCGGCATTCACGGCGCTGGTGCAGCGGCGCCGCCTGCGTGTGCTGAGCTTCGGGGAGACGCGGGCGACGCCGGTTCACGGGCTCATCCGCATGCTGGTGGTGCCTCTCCACTCGTCTGGTACCCGTGCACTCGCCCACTCAGCTGGTACACACGCAGCCTACATGTATACACACACACACACAGGGAGGTGTGTAAGCTGTATATACAGCCTATATGACACACGTACACGCACCCTACATATACAGTGCCAATGGCACGTTTGTGAACCCCTTAGGTTTTTTCACATGTTTTACATATTGTAAACCCACAATGTTATTAGATCTGAATCTAAGTCCTCATAATAGATAAAGATAACCTGATTGAACAGATGACACAACATCTACATATCCTCAAATGATTCTAGATTCAGTAGCCGCGGTGTGAGAAAGTACGTGAACCTTTAGATTCAGTAGCCGGTGACAGCCCCTTGAGCAGCAATGACTGGCGACTTAGAGTTACCTGTAAGCGTTGTTCAGACTTTTGGCCCAGAACTCCTTACAGAACTCCTTCAACTCGGTGACATTTGAGGGTTGCCTTGCATATGGACGGACAGCTGGCTTCAGGCCCTGCCACAACACTTAGAGGGGGTTTTAGGGATGGACCTTGCAGCAATTCTTTTGTAGATCTGCTCGTACGTTTAGGACAATTGTCTTGCTGTAAGACCCACTTTTGGGTTCAGCTTCAGCTCACGGACAATGGCTTGACTTGCTCCTCTGGAATCTTCTGATACAATGCAGAATTCATGGTGGTGTCAATGATGGCAAGCCGCCCATGTCCTGAGGCAGAAAAGCAGCCCCCCAAACCATCACCAAACTCCCACCGCCATGCTTCTTGACAAATTGGATGAGGTTCTTCTGTTCTCATTGAGGCCAAAAAGTTATCGCTTTGAGTCGTCTGTCCGGAGAACATTGTTCCAGAAGTTGTGTGGATCATCTGTCTGCTCTTTGGCGAACTTCAGACGGGCAGCAATGTTCCGTGGTTTTCTCCTTGCTGTCCTGCCATGAATACCATTCTTGTTCAGTCTTTGTTTGATAGTCGAGTCATGAACGCTCGCATTAGCCAAGGCGCGAGAGTGGCCTGCTGATCTGTGGATGTTTCCCTGGGGTGCTTTGTGACTTCCTTGATGATTTTTTGGCTTGTTCTTGGAGACATTTTGGTAGGACGACCGCTCCTGAGTCGAGTGATCCGTGGTCTTGAACGTTCTCCATTTGTAGACTCTCTGTCTGACAGTGGATTGGTGGAGCCCCCAAACATCCCTAGAAATTAAATTTTGATTTAAAGCTTTCGTGACTGCAGTGATTCATATTCTTGGTTCTTTCGGTAAAGTCATGTTGAAGGGAAACAATAAAATAATAAAATATATATAAAACAATAAAATTCTCACAACGTTTCGACTGCAACACAAACAGTCATCATCAGGTGTTGCAGTCGAAACGTCGTGAGAATTTTATTGTTTTATATATATATTTTATTATTTTATTGTTTCCCTTCAACGTGACTTTACTGAAAGAACCAAGAATATCCCTACAAATTGTTTTGTAAACCTTTCCGGACCGATGAGCATCAATAGCTCGTTTTATCTGGTCCTCTTGAGATTTCTTTTGACCGTGGCTTGACTTGTTTCCACACACCTGTATGGTGAAGACCAAACTCACAAAATTTCTGATCTTTATATAGGGTGGTGCCTTCCAAACTCTCACCCCTGACAATTTGTCTAATTGTTTAAACAACTGATTCTAATTATTCCCTTAATGAGGCTAACGAAACCAGGGATTCGCTTACTTTTTCACATACCACGAACCTTAATTACTAATTGTTTAATTCATATATCGTTTTGTTTCCAAAGACATGGGATTGGGTAATGTCAACCCTTTTGGATATTTAGGAAAAGGCCGGTTTTGATTAAAAAGGCTGTCGTGGTAAAACTATGGAACTTTCCATCATCATCATCATTGGGGTTCAAAAACTTTATTTCAGCACTGTATACACACAGCCTGTATATATAGGATGTGTGTATGTATACATACACGCAGCATATACACAGCCTATATATACATACGGCCTCTATATATACAACTTATATATAGTATACACACAGCCTATATATACACAGCTTATATATTTACACACGCAGCCTATATATATACACACACACTGCCTATATACACAGCTTATATATATACACACAAAGCCTATATATACAACATATATACACAGCCTATATATACACACACACAACCCGTATATAAAGCTAGTAAATATATACAGTGCACACTTCCTGCATATACACAAACAGCCTATATTCACGCCGCTTACACAAAACTCGTATAAACAGAGAACAGGAGGATCGACGATTTCCATTCATTCCCATGGACGGCGAGGCATCTGGTTGCTCAGTCAAATGTTCAAGAATCGGCGAGGTGCTTCGTGTTCAGTGGAGAAACCCCTTGTGGGTGCGGTCTGTAGATCCTGGAGTGGGGCAGTTCGTCGCGCTGGACGTCAACCACCTGAACGTGTGCAAGCCCCCGAGCAGGGATTCTCTGCTCTACCAGAGGACGATGAGCTTCATCAGGGACTGCGTTAACGAGGGAAGGGCAGAGGGCGGTAACAATGGCGGTGGCGGCGGCGGCAGCCTCACGTGACCAGTCACCTGAACTCTCACGCTTCATAGCGTACGCAGCCAGCGTGAAGTGTGTGTGTGTGTGTGTCTGTGCGAGCGTGAGTTTGCACGCACGCACACACAGCCGACGTGATGTGCGAGTGTGAATTTGCACAGTGAGTGTGAATTTGCTCACACACACACACACACAGCCAACGTGATGTGTGGGTGTGAGTTTGCACAGTGAGTGTGAGTTTGCTCACACACACACACAGCCAACGTGATGTGTGTGTGTGCGAGCGTGAGTTTGCACGCACGCACACACACAGCCAACGTGATGTGTGTGAGCGTGAGTTTGCACACACACACAGCCAACGTGATGTGTGTGTGTGAGTTTGCACAGTGAGTGTGAGTTTGCACACGTAACATATTGCGTGTGTGGCGTGAGAGTGATGTGTGTGTGTGTGTCCACTCACGCTCACACGCTGTTAAAAACAAATTGTCACATTAACTTTGGTTCTTCATTTAATTTCTCTTAATTCCAGCTCTGAAAATTCGAATACTTGTTTGACTGGCATCACGCGATGGGACACTGATACAGCAGAGCGAGTTGGGAAAGAGTCGCCCTCTACTGAGTGTGTGGACCAGAGTGTCACTTGAAGAAAGGTTCTCAGACGTGGCTCTGTGTTATCTGCTTCTGTGTGCCATTCTGTGTGTGAATCGGAATATAATTTGAAGAAGGGGTCTCAGAGGTAGCTGTCAACTTCTGTCAGCTGTTCTCTTAACACGGAGGGAGTGGCACTGCTCAGCCGGATTTGCGAACGGATACTTCATCTTGTGACGTTGCTAGTGTGAGCAGGATCAGGTGGAAATAAATGAAACGCGGGTAATTGATAGCAGCCGATACTGGAATCAATATTAATCTATGCAGTAATTTATCCCGTGTGGAAAACACTAATATGGATGGCCCACTGGAACAGTCACACTGCATCTTATTCATTTTTTTGTGGTTTTAAAGAAACCTGTTTACTCGGCACAGAAGCCATTCTCCCATAGCCATATTCAGACGCCTCTCCCCGCCGCCGCTATATATTCCTCGGAATCAAGGCCATGTGCCTAAGGTGCGCTTGCTACCACTGCATTGCACGGTATTAGAAGGCCACTGGGAGCGATGCATTTTTAAATCGAGATTGAAAACGAATTCCTTTGAGAACTGCTTTTTCGCGCTTAGTTTGTTCTCCCCCCTCCGCACCTCCGGTTTGCACGGTTTGGCTACGTGCGGTGCGAAACAAGCTACAACATACATACGTAGCCATACCGTGCACGAGTGTAGCTGCGAAGGCCAAATAGAAGCGCAGTGCCGCGCGACACTCGCTCACCCGAACGTTGTTCCTGACCGGCTGGCATTCCCCGCCGGATTTTCTTGATCTCCCCCGAACGCTTTGACCGTGGCCGCGCGTAGGCAATGTGCGTGCTTCGTGCAGTCGACTGATGGCACTTTGCATAGCTTTGTAAATATGGTACGTAGGTCCCTATTCAGCCTGTGCCACGGGTGGGATCAAGTGCTTTGTTTTTTTTCCTATACAGTTCTGTTCTCCTATAACGCGTGTTTTGACAAGACGAACTGTATATAACGCGATGAATGTATTCGGGGACACATTTTTTATATATATATAAATATAACGCGGATGCGAATTGGATATAACGCGATTGAGTGATCGGAACAACGACACGCGAGTCGGAACAAGCGGCTGCGGGGCTGCCTCGGGGTAGCATTGCACAAGACAGAGTGGGATGCTGCTGGATGCTTCCAGACGCTACCCAGCCTGCATACGCATCTCGCGACATTTATTATAACCCGACTTTAAATCTTGATTTAAAGCTTTCGTGACTGCAGGGATTCATATTATTGGTTCTTTCGGTAAAGTCACGTATATATACGTGACTTTACCGAAAGAACCAGGAATATAACCCGACTTTTCAACAACGTGGTATTCTGCCGGAACGCGACTAACACGTTATAGGAAAACATACTGTAGTGCTATCGGTAATTAAACTTTCACAGCACCACTGACCTGTGCCTTGCAAAGACTTTGCCCTCCTCTGCCCGGTCACCCTATGCTTATATTACTTAAAAAAAAACACAGTTGCTGGGCACAGGCCCAAAGTGCCATGATGTGAGGCTATCTTCTTTTTCGTACGGCCGATGTGGACGTAAAGCAGCGAATTTTACATTGAGGTGCTTAATGAGGCAGTGGTATGGTGTAACGCTTCCACGGTAGATCTCTACAGATCTCAGTGTGAACCTGCGGGTCTCTCTGTGCGACGGTTTCACTCACCCCCGCCATAGGAATAGGGAATTTCCACCATTGGCTCAGGGCTGTAAGCAACTGATGAGCACCGCCTAGATGCTCACATGAGCAGGGTGTCACTTTGATTTCAATCATTCGTATTCGGCTGCGGTTTGTGCAAGATGAGTTGAATTAATTGAATCGTTTGACCGGGATAATAATCCGTTGAGTTGGAACGTCTGGTTTGCAAGGGTAGCCCAGGGTGTCGCATGACACAGAGAAAATCCACGTAATGGCACGTGCACATACATTCGTAGGTAACACTATGCACCCGCGTGGTGTGGTGTGTGAAGAATTATATGTATATTATTTTTTTTCATTTTTACACAAACACCCGGTGTCTCATCAGCAGGGTCAGGTTTTTCTTGGAAAATGTTGATAAAATGCCAGATGTTTCATAGGCAAGGACACTAAGATATCGGTCCCAGTTAAATGTAACACCAGTGTTTTAACCGTACAGTTCAAAGCGCTGCCCTAATTATAATCGCTGAATAATGATGCCGCTGTGGGGAGACACCCTGCACACCACTGTCAGATGCAGTTTCGATAGAAAGTGGACCGATGGACAGAATGTTGAATTTTATATTTGGGCTGTTTCGGGATAAATCCAGCTTCAGGTAGATTTTTTCCGGAAATGCCGATTCAGTGGCTGACAAAGCAAGGCGCTCCACTGCCTGGGGATATTCAGTCGAGTTGTTCACACTGCCTCTGTGTTTTTTTTATTCGTCTCTTTGCTGCCTGAAAATCAAAGTGCAAATTTTGATCGGTTGCGAATGTTGTAAATTGTGCGATTTTAAGCGTGAATACAGAACCGGAGAGGACTTCTTTTTGTTTTCCCTTGAAAGCAATAAACGTACTCTGCGCCAAAGTGTACTGTGATGAACTTGGACGGAACTATAACAATTGTTTTTATATTTTACCATGTAAAGCCCACTCACCTGTAGAGCTTGTTTTCACAAGCGACCTTGCCGTAAATGATAGCTCAACGAAGTGGCTCATCACGTGCAAATGTATAGCGGCCAAACACGCGAAACGCGTGGTGATGTCGATTTTAAATGTCGGGGGAAAAAACTAGAGGACCCGGAGAAAAATCCACTTGATCAACGGCAGAGAGAGAGACACGCAAACTCCAAATATACAGCAGCAGCAGGCGTCAAGGTTGGGATCGACACCGTGATGATGATGAGAGAGAGAGAGACACGCAAACTCCAAATATACAGCAGCAGCAGCAGGCGTCAAGGTTGGGATCGAATCCACAACCTCCTGTGTACCAGGCGAGGTAGTGAAACATCTCCTAGCCACCATGATGATGATGAGAGAGAGACACGCAAACTTCAAATATACAGCAGCAGCAGGCGTCAAGGTTGGGATCGAACCCACGACCTCCTGTATACCAGGCGAGGTAGTTAACATCTCCTAGACACCGTGATGATGATGAGAGAGAGAGACATGCAAACTCCAAATATACAGCAGCAGCAGGCGTCAGGGTCGGGATCGAACCCACGACCTCCTGCATGCCAAGCGAGGGAGTAAACATCTTGCCACCACGGCTCCCTACTCAAATGAGCATTTTTTTAAATTGTATTCTCCGAACTAAGATGTACTTGTGTATTTTAAAGCCAAGGTTGAGCTTTTTTACGTGTGTGTCTGTGGCATTTACCAGTCATCTCAGTAAACCCATGGCACCTGGGTCTGTCCCGTGACCTGCCAGCGAGCCTTTGACACTTCACGTGGCCTCAAAGTGCACCGAGCATGACACAAGCACCGTGGTGACCTCACCGCCGCTAATTGACGAATGGCGGTTGTGTATTTGAGTGGGGAGTGGTAGTGTAACAGTTGGCGCGTTATGAACTCATCGACTCGCATTCAATTCCCGCTCACGGCCACCAACACCAGGGACCACTATATGAACCCATCCTGGCCCTCACCCGGTACAGCCTTAACAGACTGTTGGAGCGAGTGCTGTTAGCGAGTAGCACGTATGAAGCACAGCGCACGATCGGGTGGGTGACCGGCACCACGTCCGGCCGCCCTTGTCTCCCTAGTGGCGATATTTTTACACATCGCACCAGGTACTCATTTTAGGCTGAGTCGACCTAGGGGAAGCCGAGGACTGGCTCAGATAATCGTCATTGGTGTTGGCTATGAGCGGAAATGTAAACCCGGGTCGCTGAGTTTGTAGAGCGACGCGCTAACTACCGTGCCACCGCTCCCCACTTCTGTTACAGACAGACAACTTACACAAATCATTCCAATGCTTATTTATTTTATCCCCAAGGAAAGCACCAAAAACAAAACCCCTCCGCCCCCCCCCAAAAAAACCCTCCAAAGTCACAAATATATTTTGGCTCAACCGCGAATGTTTGAATGTCGACAAAGCGAGCGGCTTCACCATTGTCAGCCTCTCTGAAAGTGCGTGATTAGAAAAGAACCCCGTGGAGTGGCTGTTTTGACGGGGGCAATAGCATTGTCGACCGATTCGGGCTGCCGATTCGCACACGAACAGAACGGATGAGTCGATCCTTCTTCCGAAGGGAGGAATGCTCGTGAGAGAGATCGCGCCTCCGATTAGCACGGTATGCACGTTGAACATCTTTCGCACCGTACGCGGCCAAACCGTGTTCATCGGAGGTGCGGGGGAAGGACAACAAACTAAACGCAAAAAGCAGTTCTGAAGAAATGCGTTTGTCAGTCGAGGTGATGGTTTAATATAGCATAGCTCCAGAAGCGCATCTGAAGGCACGCAATGCGGTGGTCCATCCTTTGTTCGATGGCCAGCCAATCGCCGCTGCTGCGAGGATCACCGGAGTTCGCTTGATGGTTTACGCTCATTGACGAGGTCAGCGAGGTACTGTGGTTCACTTATGGCAAGCACTTTGTGTGCAGTGAGTGCGGTGCGAAAGAAGTCCATACATGCGTCGGCCGCGTGCGGCGGATTAAATTATGAACCCACGCTTTGAATGCAGCGTCACCGCCTTGCTTTGATGTTGACGACGGTGCCTTCAGTTTCCTTTTGGAGCCCTTGGACCGCTGACTATTTCCGTGATTGAGGTTATTTTTATTTCTTCTCTAAAAGCTATCGGCGTATTCAATTTCAACCGTTGCCGAGCACAGTTGCCCACGGGCCCCGCAGTAACGTCAAGTGGCCAGCGACAAACGGCACTGCTATCAAAGTCGTATTCTCGAGATCGTGGCCGGGGTGAAAAGTTCACAGTTATTACCCGGAGGCATTGATGCGCTTGCTTCCCGATTACAGCCTCTCCGGAGCCAGTGGTGGAAATTCCACGTTCACATGGCAGGGCCGAGTTTAACCCAGGCCAACCACTGTTGTTGACTTACCCACAAAGTGAACCGCCCAGAGGTATGACGACGATGATCCTCTCTCTCTCTCTACCACTGAGCCTCAATAAAAGCCTCGCCCGGTTTCAAATCTCTCAACCAGCAGCTTCCTGAATCGACGCATCATCACGTCCGTTACCGGCGATGACGATGCTGCTGATGATGGTTACGATGGTGATGATGGTGGTGATGATGATGGTGATGATGATGATGGTGGTGGTGATGATGATGGTGGTGATGGTGGTGGTGATGATGGTGATGATGGTGTGATGACGATGATGATGGTGGTGATGATGATGGTGATGATTGCTCCGATTGCCTGAGTGTTACCCCCCCACCACCACCCACCCCCCATGGCCCTAGGCGTGGTGCGTGCTGCGAGTGGTGCGTGAGGTGTGCTGCGTGAGGTGTGCTGCGTGAGGCGTGCTGCGTGAGGTGTGGTGTGTGAGACGTGGTGCGTGAGGTGTGGTGCGTGAGGTGTGCTGCGTGAGGTCTGCTGCGTGAGGCGTGGTGCGTGAGGTCCGTGCGCTGCGTGAGGTCTGCTGTGTGCGGTGTGCTGCGTGAGGTGTGCTGCGTGAGGTGTGCTGCGTGCGGTGTGCTGCGTGAGGTGCTCTGCATGAGGTGTGCTGCGTGAGGTGTGCTGCGTGAGGTGTGCTGCGTGAGGTGCGCTGCGTGCGGTGTGCTGCGTGAGGTGTGCTGCGTGCGGTGTGCTGCGTGAGGTGCGCTGCGTGAGGTGTGCTGCGTGCGGTGTGCTGCGTGAGGTGTGCTGCGTGAGGTGTGCTGCGTGCGGTGTGCTGCGTGAGGTGGCTGCGTGAGGTGCGCTGCGTGAGGTGCGCTGCGTGCGGTGTGCTGCGTGAGGTGTGCTGCGTGAGGTGTGCTGCGTGCGGTGTGCTGCGTGAGGTGTGCTGCGTGAGGTGTGCTGCGTGTGGTGCGCTGCGTGCGGTGTGCTGCGTGCGGTGTGCTGCGTGAGGTGTGCTGCGTGAGATGTGCTGCGTGCGTCCGGGAGTTCCAGGGTGCCCTTTGACAGTCGAGTCCACCCCTCGGTGGCGATGGACGAGGCGTCGACGCCGTATCGCGGGAGTGGCTGTGTAAACAAACATCAGAGACGGGGGAATGGGGGGGGGGGGGACCGCACACACGTGAGGGAAGGGTGATGGGACGTGGTGGTGGCACAGTGAAGAGTGAACACCATCTCGGCCAGGTGGCTCAGCGTTAGACAAACTTTACCCGGTCTCAGAAGATCTTGCCGGCGCACTTGCAGGAGGCAGGGCAGTAGGCCTGCACGACCTTGCCGGACCCCGTGTCTCCGCACCCGTAGCTGCTCTTCATCGCCGCGCAGTTTGCGTACGCGTCTTTGTAGAGGCAGGGGTTCCCTGACGACGACGATGAGGAGGAGGAGGGAGGGAGGAGGAGGAGGAGAAGACAAATGAGGGGCCAGCGGGTCTAGCGGTCGCCGCTCTCATCGGCGGATGCTGACATGTGGACGAAAGCTCTCTCGGCCTTGTGCAGACCACCAGCTCAACGGAACTGCAAGGGGAAGGGTGACCCCCCCCCCCCCCGCCTCCTCCCCAACGTGGAAAGAGCAGCAGAATCTGCTGCTGCTGCTGTTGATGGCGACGCTGCAGTGTAAGCGGTGAACGCATGGCGTGGAGGCGACTTACGGCACAGCTTGCGGCTGCAGCTCTTACGGCAGGAGCCGCACGAGTTGCCCTTATTGTACGGTCGGTTGATGCGAGACGCCAGGTTTCCGCTGTGAGCAACAAACAACGACAACAGCAAGAACAACGGTGACGACAATAACAACACCATCCACCACCACAGACCGACGTATATTGGAGGACAGCAGAGAAACATCCACGCGACAACACGGATTATAATTATCCCCGGTTTGTTTATGCAGTGAAACCTCGCTGTGACGTGGTTGTTTTTGCCTCCGATTCCTCTTTGCTTCAGAGTTTGTTCTTGTGTGCTCCTCTCGGTTATTGCTTTTGCTCTTTTGGTGCAAATGAGGCGACTCATCTTGGCCTCTACTGGACATCTGTGGAAAAAGAGCTTTACAGCTTATCGGATTCCTCCATAACAATGAAAGATTATGATTCTGACTGTGCTCGCCTGGTTAATCAACAAAACTGAACAGCGAGGGTACTTGAGTTTACACACAACTCGGTTTTATGTGAGTCTATGGGTCTCTGTGTGAGTTATCGGTGACAGGGACTGACCATCAACCCAGCTCAATCGCGGCTGGGGTGGTTGACCTCTGAGCCACCCAGTGGCCTGTTAAAAAAAAAAGTAAATTTTTGTTTGACATTTTTTCGTGTGTTTAACCGATTTGTTTTTCTGCCCAGCGAATTATTTCACCGGGGCGACGTCGCGTTCTGCTCCGGACGCCTCGGGCAAGAGAGAGCCACCCCCTGAGGCCCAGAATGAAGGCGGACGAGGCTCCTCCCGTGACAAAAGATCCGGTGATTTATTACGGCGGTAGAAATCGGATAGTTGGGGGTGTTACCGTGGACACGACGAGAGAAACAATAGGGCACGGGTAATCGATCGATCTCGGGCGACACAAATTACGTGACTTCTCGGTATGAGTGGAATCCGTGGTCGCTCACGGAGAGACCCGGGTGAACTTCTCTCTCTGATTGTGTAGTGACATGGAATGGGTCACTACGAAGCAGAGTGCGGGTTGCTGGCAGAGAAGGGGATCTGGGGTTGCAGCTGCCCTGCACGTGAGGTGAGCCCGCGAACCCACGAGTAGGTTCTAGAAGGGGGGCGTGGCCGGGGGCGGAGCGAGGCCACGCCGGGAGGATAAAAGGGGACACCGAGCGAATGTTCGGGGCTGTTGCTTGGAGTGGAATCCCGTCGGGCTGCTGGAGTCTTCGTCACTATCTTCACCTTCTCGGCGTCGTCAGTCAGGCAGTCTGTTAGCTATACTGACTGAGAGTGTAGTTACCCCTTGTACCCTGTGAAGGCTGTAATAAATAGAGTGCCTCCTACTCCTAGTGTCTCTGAGTGTATCACGAGCCAACCGTGCTAATCCAAGGTGCGGGGGAAGGACAACAAACGAAACATAAAGAGCAGTTCTAAATGAGTTTTCAATTTAGTATGTTTGTTGAACTTTCGCACACACACGGAGTAACCGTATGGCCTTTCCATCTGTGAACATTCTCAACATTTCATTATTATCAGGGTGCCATGGTGTACATGTTGTGTATAAATATAATCTCCAACTATTAATGACCCAGTCTCTATAGCCTCTTTGTGCTATGAAGAAGGGCAATTTGCCCAAAACATCACCGATCTTATATATTTGTTCATATTAAGCCCGTGATGTTATTGAAACACGTTTTGTGTTTTAAGCAAGATAATGGGTTCTTTTTAACTTTCTTGAAAGTGATGGATCAGCAAGAATCCGGCAAAAGGTCCTGAGTAAGTGACCGCGAACAGGACGAAATCAAGAGAGAGAGCGATACACAACGCGTAATTGTCACGTTGTGAAGATTGATTGGTGGTTGAGAGTCGTAGAGGCAGTGTTTCCTGGAATCATTGAGTGAGTGAATGAGTGGGTGGGTGTGGTGGAGTCGGAGGAGATGAGCAGGCGATAGGAGACAAACAACGAGCGTAAGGGGGACATTTAGCAGCCATTAGGCGAATCAGCCCCCGAGCGATTACGAGGAACCTGTTCGCAGCCGTGCGTCAACTCGAGAACCCGAGTCGTCATTTGTTTTCTACCTGACGGCCCCGCTTCGCCGTCGGCTTTGCCACGTGGTGTTTGTCTCGGCTCAGGGAGCAACAGGCGTCGTGGTCACACGACGTCACAAAAAGTCAGACCCCCCCACCCCCCTCAAATATGACGTCACAAAGCTCTGCCCCCACACCCCCAAAAATATAAAACATGCTTCAAATCGCTTTAAACTATTGCCATTGTAGTGCGTATTTAATGTGCCGCTGCACTCTGATGTTGTAGGATAAAACATTTATTAAAAAAGTTTTTAATTGAGTAGAAAGTGTTGTCTATATTTATTTAAAGTTGGGCATTTTGATGTGACGTCACATTTCTCAAACCCACCCCCCCTCCCCCCTCGTCACGCATCGTCACAATGGCGGTTGGGCGTGGTCCTCGCCACCCACCACCAAGGGTCTCTGTGTGAGTTATCGGTGACCGGGACTGACCATCAACCCGGCTCAATCGCGGCTGGGGTGGTTGACCGCTGAGCCACCCAGCGGCCTGTTAAAAAAAAAGTAAATTTTTGTTTGACATTTTTTTCGTGTGTTTAACCGATTTGTTTTTTTCTGCCCAGCGAATTATCTCACCGGGGCGACATCGCGTTCAGCTCCGGACGCCTCGGGCAGCACTTGCCCCAAGTCTGTTACAGGCTATACGGGGGATCTTTGTATTTTATTATTATTCACACGCTTTTATTTAACTGTTGTATCCTCAAATCTTGTAACTCAATTTTACCCCACTTCCCAATGTCGTATCGACTGCAAACTTGGTATACATATGTCATACTGATGACAATACTATATTCTATCATTAAAAATAAAAAAAATATATATTTGTAAGTAATCTTTTTTTAAAATATATATCTTATGTTTCAGCTTGGGTCTATTTGTCCACGCTCAACTGACGTTGGCTGTAAATCACCACGGCCCACTTACGTTGTTGCAAGCTTCGGGGCCACTTCCTGGAGTCGTGGAGTTCTTCCATTACCCGTACGGTACATTTCATTAAAGCGTGTTTTAAAAAAAAAGTATTCTTAAATATTACTTATTTTTGCTACTGCCGTGGTTGCTATCCCCGTGAACTTCACTCACCGAGGCCTCTGTCTGTACCGCATTGACTGGCTCATCCAAACGGTGTTCAACCACCATCACCACCAATTCCTGGAGTCGTGGAGTTCTTCCATTACCCGTACGGTACATTTCATTAAAGCGGTGTTTTAAAAAGAAAAAAGTATTCTTAAATATTACTTATTTTTGCTACTGCCGTGGTTGCTATCCCCGTGAACTTCACTCACCGAGGCCTCTGTCTGTACCGCATTGACTGGCTCATCCAAACGGTGTTCAACCACCATCACCACCAATTCCTGGAGTCGTGGAGTTCTTCCATTACCCGTACGGTACATTTAATGAAAGCGGTGTTTAAAAAAAAAAGTAATTTGTAAATATTACTTTTGAGAGAGAGAGAGGGAGAGAGAAAGGTGAATGGACCACAGCCCCGTGCTCACGCTGGGCAGTAGTGGCAAACGTAGAAGTACTTGGCCGTACTAGCGCAGTAGTTGACGGCGCACCCCACTTGGAAGGAGCTGTACCACACCACCTGCACGGCACGACGAGAGACACACACACAGAGAGAGAGACACACACAGAGAGAGAGAGAGACAGAGAGAGAGAGAAAGTCGGGAGAGTCCTCGCTTGCGCGGGGGCGGTGCTCACACCGCTTTGCTGAAGACTTTTTGCTGGGTTTTTTTCTCTCCCCCTGGTGATTTTTCTGCTTGCGCGTAGTCACTTTGAGGATGTTTTTTTCTCGTTCGTGTTTTTTTATTGTTTGTTGCTTTTGCGCACCCGATTCAAGAGCCGAATGGCTCACAGGGCTGTACCAAAATTAAATTAAACTAAAAAAAAACTGAAACCACAGCGCGTTGTCGCCACAGGGGCCGTCCATAAATGACGTCACGCGATTTTGGACGATTTTTTGACCCCCCCCCCCTCGTCACACGGCGTCACAAAAAGTCAGACCCCCCCCCCTCAAATATGACGTCACAAAGCTCTGCCCCCCCCCAAATAAATAAATAAAACATGCTTCAAATCGCTTTAAACTATTGTCATTGTAGCGCGTATTTAATGTGGCGCTGCACTCTGACGTTGTAGGAGAAAACATTTATTAAAAAGTCTATTTAATTAAGTAGAACGTGTTGTCTATATTTATTTAAAGTTGCGCATTTTGATGTGACGTCACACTTCACAAACACCCCCCCCCCGTCACACATCGTCACAAATGTCTGACCCCCACCTCCTCCCCCCCCCCCCCCAGGTGCGTGACGTCATTTATGGACGGCCCCACAACGCGGTTCTTCCGTTTTCCCGCACCGCCGATCGGTACGGTTGGCTAGGCATGGCGCGAGTGGAAGTTGAACAAACAAACACACATTAGGGGACGTGTTTCACACAATGCGGAACGCGCACCGTTATAACGCCGTTTTTGTGCGGTGGATGACGAACTACCTTGGTGCCGTCAATAAATGACGTCACGCAACTAAGGGGGGGGGAGGGGTGGGGGGAGGGGTGGGGGCTCAGACATTTGTGACGATGTGTGACGTGGGGGCGTATTTTATCGACCCTGCAGAAAAATTATGATGTGTGGAGCAGTGCGAGGGGGTAAGCAATAATAGGGTGGTGAGTGGGTCATGGGGTGGGTGGGTGAGTCATGGGGTGGGTGGGTGAGTCATGGGGTGGGTGGGTGAGTCATGGGGTGGGTGGGTGAGTCATGGGGTGGGTGGGTGAGTCATGGGGTGGTGAGTGAGTCATGGGGTGGGTGGGTGAGTCATTGGGTGGGTGGGCGAGTCATGGGGTGGGTGGGTGGGTCATGGTAAGGTGGGTGAGTCATGGGGTGGTGAGTGAGTCATGGGGTGGGTGGGTGAGTCATGAGGTGGGTGGGCGAGTCATGGGGTGGGTGGGCGAGTCATGGGGTGGGTGGGTGGGTCATGGGGTGGGTGGGTGAGTCATGGGGTGGGTGGGTGAGTCATGGGGTGGGTGGGCGAGTCATGGGGTGGGTGGGTGAGTCATGGGGTGGGTGGGCGAGTCATGGGGTGGGTGAACGAGTGTGTCATTGTTACCTGTCGCGTGGCTGGGTGAGTGCGCTGTTGTAACCTGCAGTGCGGCGAGTGAGTTGGAGGGGGGTGGGTTAGTGAGTTGGTGTGGTCTGAAGTGTGCTGGGCGAGTGGTTGCCTTAACCGATTGTTAGGGCGAGTGCTGTTAGCGAGTAGCACCTATTAAGGCCGGAACGGCACACGAGTGGGTGGGTGGCCAGCAGCTACACCCGACGGGGCGACGCACACTCCGTGCAGCGTGACTCCTCCAACACGGGTCGAGCCATCGTCGATAATTGAAGTTGAGACGTAGCGATGAAAGCGTGACCAAGGAGGAGGAGGAGGCGTGTATGTGTAGTGAGCGATTTCCGAGACGCGATGTGTCGAGGGCTCCCTGTTTGTTTCTCACACTTTACAGGGAGGATCACTGAGCGACATATACGCTGGGCTGCGCATAGCCGGCCCACTCATACAGCCACATCGCCGGGAGTCTAACTATATAGCTGGCTGGCTAATACAGCGACGACGATGATAATGGGGACCGTACAGCGGATCGGCCATGCGGCCGGACGATGAAGAAGAGATGACGGCGAAGACAGCGACGGTAGCCAGAACCCGAAGCCCCACAACAGCCCCGAACCTCCGGTTGCCTCGCCCTTTTATACTCTTCGGCGTGGCCAAGCCCCGCCTCTGGTCACGCCCTGCCTCTGGCCACGCCCCCCTTCCTGAACTTTCGTGCAGGTTCCAGGAGCTTCCCGACTGATCCCCGCCCCTGACCTTTAGCCCAGTTACACCCCGCTTATGGTTGGCATTGATATAGCGGACCCATACCCGTAATTACCCCTCCTGGTCAACAGATGGCACCCTGTCACTACATATCTATGTATGTACGTTGAATACTTTGGCACCGTACGCAAAAAGCAGTTCTAAAAAATATCAACTTCAATCTGGGTGATTTAAAAGTGCATAGCGGCAGTGGCTGCCTAACATCGGAAGGAAGAGGCGTTCCAGACGGCCGCATCTGAAAGCGCCGCGTGGAGCGGCGACCGACTTTGTTCGACGGCGCGACGGTGGTTTAAGCTCCTCGACGAGGAGATACAACGAGGAGCTGCGGTACGTTCACGGCAAGCACTTCGCGCGCGCGCGCAAGGAGGCGCGACCTCGCAATGTGTTGCGGCTCGGGTGGTCCCGCCGTCTCACCTGGGTGTAGTGGCCGACGGCCCCGGGGCCCTTGGGCCCCTGGTCGTACACGAAGCCGGGGCTCGTCACCTCGTTGTACCAGTCGCGGATGGCGTAGTTCCAGGTGAAGGGCGCGCTCGAGATGAACAGGTTTTCCCCGCAGTCGAACACTGGGGCGCAAGACCAGCGCGGGAACGGGGCAGTCGCGTTTTGTAAAATGCGATTTGCGACTGAGCCTTGTCCGTGCCGTTATCGATAGTCCACTGCTAACGTGACATTTTATTGAGGGGCTGCTGCTGCGCGATTAACCTGGCGTGGTCTGTGACTGGTTTTGTTGTTTTTGCTGCCTTACCCAAGCTTGAAGAATCGTATAATGCACGTATTTTTTGTTTAATCATATTTAGCGGCTCGCTTACTGCTGTCTTTATTTGGCAATCCTATCGTATTTTAGTATCCTACGCCGCTGTAACTTGATGATGTGCCCATACTGAACATCTGTGAAAAAGAGCTTAATAGTTCATATTCTTAGCTCTTTCGGTAAAGTCACGTTGAAGGGAAACAATATATGTTCATTTATTTTTTATTATTTTATTGTTTCCTTTCAACGTGACTTTACCGAAAGAGCTAAGAATATGAATTACTGCAGTCACGAAAGCTTTAAATCAAAAATTAAGAGCTTAATAGTTCATAGGATTCCTCCTCTAGTCTGAATAAAGATTCTGATTCTGTGTGTGTGTGGGGGGGGGGTTCGTTTGTTGACCTATTGAGCCAGGCCGGGCAAGGACACAGCAGCGCCACTGCTCACCCATTGACTCACATTGACCACGGTCTAACATTGCCCATAGACTAACATTGCCCATAGACTAACATTACCCATAGACTTTCATTACCCATAGACTCACATTACCCATAGACTCACATTACCCATAGACTTACATTGCCCATAGACTAACATTGCCCATAGACTCACATTACACATAGACTAACATTACCCATAGACTTTCATTACCCATAGACTCACATTACCCATAGACTCACATTGCCCATAGACTCACATTGCCCATAGACTCACATTACACATAGACTAACATTACCCATAGACTTTCATTACCCATAGACTCACATTACACATAGACTAACATTACCCATAGACTTTCATTACCCATAGACTCACATTACCCATAGACTCACATTGCCCATAGACTCACATTGCCCATAGACTCACATTACACATAGACTAACATTACCCATAGACTTTCATTACCCATAGACTCACATTACCCATAGACTAACATTGCCCATAGACTCACATTGCCCATAGACTAACATTGCCCATAGACTCACATTGTCCGTGGGCTGACATGTCCCACAGACCAACATTGTCCAAAGACTTACATTGACCACGTCCCTTCACCTGATGAAGGCCGCTTGTGTTGTGGCCGAAACGTCGTGAGAATTTTATTGTGTTATTTTATTTGATCAATTTATTATATTTATTCTCATTCTACGTGACTTTACCGAAAGAACCAAAGAAGATGAATCCTTGCAGTCACGAAAGCTTTCAATCGAAATTGCCCATATACTAACATTGCCTATAGACTAACATTGCCCATAGACTCACAATGCCCATAGACTCACATTGCCCATAGACTCACATTGCCCATAGACTCACATTGCCCATAGACTCCAATTGCCCATAGACTTACATTGCCCATAGACTAACATTGCCCATAGACTCACATTGTCCATAGACTCCAATTGCCCATAGACTAACATTGCCCACAGAGTAACATTGCCCATATACTAACATTGCCCATAGACTTGTTGTTGTTAACAAATTGTCGCTATGACAACAATTGCTATACGTATTTGAGAAACCTGCACCGTCGTTTGCAACTGCCACGTGAGGGAGGGCGGTGGAATCGACCGGGCGGTGACCTCTGCATTGCCACCAGGGCGGGGTCACGGCGTGGGGGGCTTCAGGGGCAGCAGCCCAGGGGGCCTCCGACCCTGGTTGCCACTCCCAGTCCAGATGGTGGTGGTGGTGCTGCTCAATGTCACGCCACCACTTTGGCGGATGATGCCGGTGCACCAAGGCAGGCAAGGGATGTGGCGATTTACGAACGCTAATTGGAGATATCGCGTTGACTCTGAGGCGCGACAGTGGCTATGAGATGTTAACTCCCTCGCCTGGTATGCAGGAGGTCGTGGGTTCGATCCCGACCCTGACGCCTGCTGTATATTTGGAGTTTGTGTGCGTCCCTCTCTCATCAACATCATCACGGTGGCTAGGAGATGTTAACTACGTCGCCTGGTATGCAGGAGGTCGTGGGTTCGATCCTGACCCTGTCGCCTGCTGTATATTTGCAGTTTGCGTGTCTCTCTCATCATCATCATCACGGTGGCTATGCGATGTTAACTACCTCGCCTGGGGTGCAGGAGGTCGTGGGTTCGATCCCGACGCCTGCTGTATATTTGGAGTTTGTGTGTCTCTCTGTCATCATCATCACGGTGGCTAGGAGATGTTAACTACCTCGCCTGGTATACAAGAGGTCGTGGGTTCGATCCCGACCCTGACGCCTTCTGCTGTATATTTGGAGTTTGCGTGTCTCTCTCTCTCTCCCTGTGGTCGCGTGGATGTTATTCCGGATCTTCCGATTTTCCCCCTCCACATTTAGAAACGTGCGTTTTGAGTATTTGGCTGCTATACATTTCCACATCGTAAGCCACTTCATTGGGCAATAATTTGTGGCCAGGTCGCTTCTGAAAAAGAAGCTAATAGCTCATTTACATTATGAGACCTCCTTTGCCAGTAACAAGATATAGTTATAGGTTTTACCCTTTTAACTGGCACAAAAACTGACACCTTTATTCAAGGCATCATGTTTGCAATAACCACAACGCAAGCAGTCAAAATGCAAACAAAAAAGACAACTCTGATAATAATATGCACTGTCCTTGAATTTGATTGGTCCACACCCGAGACGGCTTTTCTTAGAGCCTAGTCTCCATTGGTGTTGGACCAGAAGACGCCAAAAGGCGTACAACTCAAAAACAGCGCACTATCAGAGTATTGAGGGCTCAGGGTGAGCATTTACATTATGAGACCTCCTTTGCCAGTAACAAGATATAGTAATAGGTTTTACCCTTGCGTTGTGGTTATTGCAAACATGATGCCTTGAATAAAGGTGTCAGTTTTTGTGCCAGTTAAAAGGGTAAAACCTATTACTATAAACAAAATTGTTTCGTTTTATTTGTTTACCTTCTCTATACCATGCACTCCGGTCGCATTTTTGTATTGTTTGTTGTAACTTTCTGACCCCGTACCCCGACTGGACATCTGTGAAAAAAGAGCTTCATAGCTCATCGGATTCCTCCACGATGAATACATATTCTGAGTTGAGTAGGCTTGGGATGGACATGTACTGGCTGAAGAAGGGATGATGATGATGATGCTGATGATGATTACGGCCAAAGGAAGGGAATGACGGTGGTGATGTCAAGCAGAGGTACGTCCACCACCACCACCACCACCACTTCCACGGAGATGGAGCGATAAGGTCAGCACGCGCCAGCAGCGAGATGGAGCGTGGCATCACTGGACTGAGGCCGGGTGACAGTTGGGACGGAGGGCCTTCATCTAGCAGTGGATAGACAAGGCTCGCGATGCGGATTGTGAATGACGTCACGGGATTTTGGACGTTTTTTGACCCCCCCCCCACCTTCGTCACACGACGTCACAAAAAGTCAGACCCCCCTCCCCACATATGACGTCACAAAGCTCTGCCCCGCCCCCCCCCAAAAAAACCCAATAAAACATGCTTCAAATCGCTTTAAACTATCGTCATTGTAGTGCGTATTTAATGTGGCGCTGCACTCTGATGTTGTAGGAGTGTCGTTATAACAATTTGTGTTGTTAAAACAATTATACATTTATTTTAAAGTTGCGCATTTTGATGTGACGTCACATTTCTCACCCCCCCCCCCCCGTCGGTGCGTGACGTCATTTATGGACGTCCCCTAAACCTCGTTCGTGTGCACTCCATGCTTCATAGTTGGCGGCCGAGAAGGTGAAACACTAAAAGTTTACGATTTTATTTTTCTCTTTAAAAAAAAAATATATATATATTGCCAGAAGGCGTTGGCGAGGCGCGGCGGGCGGTCTCGCGTAATTGCGGTGAGGAGAGGGAGTTAACTTTGACTGGCAGCCGCTAATCCCATCCCCAGGTCGGCGTTGCTCAACGCGTCAACTCGAGGTGCCTTAAAGTGGGGCGTTTAAAACGCGTAACGTCTGGAAGTGCGCTCGGTAAAATTGTCACACCGCCTTGCTCAATTTCTCCTCGTTATTATTTATCATTGCACAGCACTGATTCTCCAACCTTGTGTCACGGCTGCTCTGCTAATTTGTGGCACCTGTGGCAGATGACTCACACGTGATTATTTACCAAGACTCTCGTGGATTATATCATTGCACAGATTTATGAGTCGCTTCACTTCACCGCCCGAGGCATTGCCACGTGGTTACCCCCCCCTCCCCTCCCAGGGGTAACCTTCCGGTTGAGAACCTCTGGCACTGTGCAGTATTTGATGCTGTGGGGCCGTCCATAAATGACGTCACGCGATTTTGGACGATTATTGACCCCCCCCTCTCGTCACACGGCGTCACTAAAAGTCAGACCCCCCCCTCAAATATGACGTCACAAAGCTCTGCCCCCCCCCCCAAATTTTTTTTTCCATTTTGAAATTAAAACATTCTTCAAATCGCTTTAAACTATTGTCATTGTAGTGCGTATTTAATGTGGCGCTGCACTCTGATGTTGTAGGAGAAAACATTTATATAAAAAAGTATGTTTAATTAAGTAGAACGTGTTGTCTATATTCATTTAAAGTTGCGCATTTTGATGTGACGTCACATTTCTCAACCCCCCCCCCCCTCCTTCGTTACACATCGTCACAAATGTCTGACCACCCCCCCCCAGGTGCGTGACGTCATTTATGGACTGCCCCTGTGCTGTTGCTGTCACGATCTTTCGTGACAACCCAGGGCAGTGACTCTCTCGCAAACGAGACTCCTTCCCTCCTCCTGGCAGAGCCGTCCCTAGGGAATGGCGAATCTGGGCGACCGTCCCGGGCCCAGCGCTTTGGAGAAGGGGGGTGGGGAGGCTGCGCTTCGACTTCACGGTTTTGCCACGAAACCCGCACCCTCCCTCCCTATGGACGGCCCTGTCTCCTGGCCTCTGGATTTCTCCCACGGCTTAAACTCACACAGGGGTCGGTCACCGAAAGAACCATTTTTTGGGGGGGGAATTTGGTAAAAAAAAAACACTCATTATTTCAAGATGCACGTGAATACGAGACGGCGGTGCTGAATAAATAACGTCACGAAGCAGCCCTAAAGAACAACACGCGGCTGCGGAGCCGCAGGTTGCCGACCAATAGAGTAACCAAAAAATAAGCGTAACCAGCTTAGGTTATCCACCACAACTTCGATAGATTTGATAGCGCTGTTTGTTGCTGGCCCCTTGGCGTTTTGGGGTGTTGGGCAACTTTGTAAGAACGAGAGCATAATCCCCCCTTCCCGTTCCCTATATCCCCTTACGTTTTCCCTACCCAGTGCTGGATGATCCTAGTAGCAAAAGTAGCTACACGTGTAGTAGCTGCACGTGAAGTAACTACACGTGTAGTAGCTACAACACGTGTAGTAGCTGCACGTGTAGTAGCTGCACGTGAAGTAGTTACACGTACAGATACTGCACATGTAGCTGCCTGTGTAGTAGCTACAGATGTAGTAGCTACACGTGTAGTAGCTACGTGTAGTAGCTGGACGTGTAGTAGCTGGACATGTAGTAGCTGCAAGTGCTACACGTGCCTAACCGCCGTTTGTGGCGTCTCCTGTGCGTGGTGGGTGGGGGTGTGGCTACGCGAGCAGTGGGCGGGGACAGTGGGAGGTGGGGGGTTATTGTGACGTCACCAAGGCACGAGGCCACGCGCTGTGGGTGCTTCTGCTGGGCGTGTGCGTGCGGTCCTCACTCGAAGTCTTGCGGCTGGCAGCGGGGCTGTGAGTCAGGGAGCAGCCGTTGGCCCAGACGCGGCTGTTCTCGGCTGCCGTCAAATTCCACGACTGTAGGGCAACGATACGAGTGGTATTCTTAGTTTTTTCGGTAAAGTCACGTTGAAGAGAAACAACAAAATAACAAAACGTGACTTTACCGAAAAAAACTAAGAATATGAATTACTGCAGTCACGAAAGCTTTAAATGAAATTACGAGTGGTGTCAAGCGATTGAGTTTTTGATTCTGTTTGGCTCATATCGTCGTGTCGGTAACGGTAAGAAGTTATTATTTGTAAAGTGGTGCATTTCATACGTAGCTCCCAATGCGCCATCGGAGTGTATGGAACTCCAGGAAATAAACAGAACCTGCAGGATACATGGCCAGGGCTAGGCGGGGCGGGGGGGTAAAGGCCGATTTAAAGAGGTGAGTTTTCAAGATGGGACTTAAATAACTCTCGCGACTCTGTCTGATTACCAAAGGCACAACGCGTTGTTCCACAGCCTGGGAAATGCACGGTGGCAATATCCCGATCACTCATCACCTACTCACTCGCCCACTCGCCCACTCTCACCCATAAGTCAGACTGAAACAGCTTTAACCACTTTGTCCGATTACCAAAGGCACAACGCGTTGTTCCACAGCCTGGGAAATGCACAGTGCAGGTGAATGTCCCAATCAACCCAGGAACAAAGCCTTCACCTCGGAGTCCTTAGGGACCAGACGACACGGGCAATCAAATTAAGTTGTCACGCTGTGGGCAAATGTGCCACCAAACGATTTGGTTCATCGGCAAAACCGGAGGAGGAGGAGAAGGAGGAAGGGGAGAAACGTTAAAAAGCCCGAGCAACATTCAGTTTCATTTGTTAGGTATGGCCCTGTGAGCCATGCGGCTCTTGAATCGGGTGCAGCCGCAACAAACAAAAACATGAACAAAGAAGCATCTTAAAGTGACTACGCGCAACAGAAACATCCAGGAAAAAGACAGCAAAGGTTTACCAGAAAAAAAAACCCACCGTAAAATCAACGCTGTGTGCAAAACTCCCAGTGGGATGCAAGTCAAACAATAACAACCATTAGACAACTTAAATGAAAACTCTTTGGTTTTTTCGGTAAAGCCACGTAGGTAAAATAAAATTAAAGAAAACAACTAAATTAAATCATGACGTTTCGGAGGCAACACAAGCTTCCGTCTTCAGGTGGAACAGTCACAGCAGAATAGCTGTATTGATTCAGTTGCTTCTGAAACGTCGTGATTTAATTTAGTTGTTTTATATTATTTTACCTACGTGACTTTACCGAAAAAAAAACAAAGAGTATGAATCCTTGCAGTCACGAAAGCTTCAAATCTAGAACTTAGATTAAAGTTATCAGATCGTTGTGTCCAAACGACGTTCGGCTGGAGATCGAAACAACATCATCATCATCATCAGGTGTCAACTAAAGGCTCCACTCTCACGTCGGTTTCATTGGCTTGCGTCGGGTGGTGGAGGACAACGCAAAGCTCCGATTGGCATCACGTTCCACCAACCCGCACCGCTGCTACCACAAGCGCTGGACGGTTACAGGCAGCCACGTGCAGCGTAGAGTCGCTTCGTTTAACAGCTCACGATGACGCTGATGGTTTCGCGCACCCGGACAGCGAGAATTGAACCTCGCAGCTTTGCGATCAGTGTTCTGTAGCTCAGCTACACACTCACCTACTCACCCACCCACGCTCCTTCTCAACGGTCTATCGAACTTGGAACTCTGCACGATGTTCAAGACTCTTCACATACATTTTTTTACCAGTTCAGTAGACAATGGAAGATTGGACTGTTTAATGGAGCTTACAAAGTAAAAAAAATATTGCGCATTCGTGATAACATAGTTTACAACAGTTTCGCGTTAATAATTTTACTTAGGTGAGTGATTGGATTGGCTGAGTGAGTGGGTGAGCGAGTGAATGGTTAATTGAGTGGGTGAATGATTGAGTGGGTGGGTGAGTGAGTGTGCGGGTGAGTTCTGCAAGACAGATCCGTTTAATAGAGCTTGCGATGTATTAAAAAAAACTGCGCGCTCGTTATTAACCTATAGGTTGTGAGAGTTGCGAGTTTACAAAGGTGCTTACTGACTCAACAATACCAACAGTACCAATACTCGCCATTCCTCACCGAGTGATGGTGAAGTCACACGGCGTCTGTGCCAGGTCAGGTGCATTTGGAGGCCACGCGAATTGTCGAAGTCTCGCTGACCGGAGGAGGTCACAGGGCAGACCCAGCAGGTGCCATGGGTTGACTGAGACGACTGGCAGAGATGCACCAGCAGTGCCCCCCTATTCTGCAAACTGATTCACCGCCACCACTACCTCCTCCACCACCACCACCACCACTGTTGCCCACTCACCATCTGGAGCATGTTGCTGGCCGCCGGTCGCACGCTTGCCCGCAGGAGGTTGTGGAGGTTCACGATGCCCCTCTGCACGGACCGCTGTGAGGTTTTGAGCGTCTTCCAGTGGGCCACCGTGTTGGACGCGGCGTGGCAGCCCGGCCAGCGGCCCGCCAGCGCCGCTAGGGCCGCCGTCATCATCAGCACGCGGCCCACGCTGCCCGGGTGTGACGGGGGAGGGAGGGGGGGGGGAGGTTGTACCGTCAGTTTAACACGGAGGCTTTCGCGACAATTATTGTCCAGAATCAGTGCCGGATGAAGCTAGTGCAGGGCCTGTAGCGTATGTTGTAAAGGGGCCCTAAATAATTTTAAAAAATATGAATGTTTAAACACATTTTTTTTACTTGCACAGTAAAGTAATTGTATTTTTTTTCATTTGCTATACAGCCAGGTAATACGACAAATCGCTAACCTCAAACACCCAGTCGTTTATAAAAGTTGAAGGCGTTATAGTACTATAGTAATAGAGCAAGTGCAGCTCTATTACTATAGTACTATAACGGGGCCCCGTAGCATATGTAGCTACTTTTGCTGCTAGGATCATCCGGCACTGTCCAGAATACAGGTTGCTATGCTTTATTTACGTGACAAACCTTACTAATTGGCTGCGCCGGATGGTGGCGGGTTTAACGACACATTTATATTTACGGGATTTAACCCCAAAACAAACCCCTCTATTAAGGTTGTTACTATACACCAAGGCCGTAGCCATGGAGTCAACATTGGGGGGGACTAAAATTCTTCCAGGGTGTCTGGGGGTCCCAACCCAGAAAAAAATCAAAATTTGAAAACGAATTTCCTGCCTAAAATATTAAAAAATTCACTAACACATGGGATGGACTTTTATTTATTTACAATAATGTCTAATAGTGATATTGTATTACATTGCTCTGTTTTTACCTTTTTTTACCTTTTCTTGTTTCATTGTATGCAATGGCAGAGATTAGGGATTAATAAAGTACAACCATAACCACAATCATATAAACATAAATCTACGCATTGGTTTATATGAAGACAAGTCCAGATATTATGGCCAAGGTTTAGCAAATTGTTATTTTAATTTACATAGCATAGCAATTACATTTTTCATACCAAAATGTTGGGGGTGACATTTTGAGCATATTTGAATATTGGGGGGGGGGGGGATGTGTCCCCCCCCCCCCCCAATATATATTATAATTACGGCCTTGCTATACACTAATCACGTGGGCACAGTGAGGAGCCCCTGGGTTCGATTCTCGACTCGAGCCGACCGCACGCTCTGCTGTGTGGGGAGTTTGTACGATCTCTCTCTCCACCCCGAGTCACTGCTTTCACTCCGGGTTCTATGGGCACGGTATAATACGCGCAGTGTTATCGGCGTTGGCCAAAAACAACCTCCCAATACTGTGTGGACGTGTGTTGGACTTCTTTCTCACCGTACGTAGCCAACCGTGCTAATGGGATGTGCGGTGGAAGGACAACACCAAATACAAAAAAAGCAGTTCTAAAGAAATTCGTTTTCAATATAGATGATGTCATAGTGCATAGCTCCAACGCATTCCTAAAATCGGAAGGAAGAGCGTTCCAGACGGCCGCAGAAGCGCATCTGAAAGCGCCGCGCGATGCAGTGGCCGTCTTCGTTCGATGGTTAGCCATGTCGAATAACTACCGTGGAAGAGTGCGAGGCAAGGAGCAGAGATAGGTGAGGTGACCTGCGGTGTGATGAGTGGGTGAGTGGGTGGGTGGGTGGGTGAGTGAGTGAGTTTGGCGAAGTGAATTGTTGTGACATTGCAGTGTGGTGGTTGACCAAAACAGTGTCCGGTATAGACCGAGTGCTCGACCACGGGCCGAGGAATCAACGAGCGATGGTCGCGGGAACACGGCAGCGCTGGAAGAGCGATACGGGAATGACTGACCCGCCAATGCGTGAGTGACTTGAAGTCAATTAAGTACGTAGTGCACCATTAGCGGAGTTCAGGGCGACAGCCATAACGACAGTAGCAGCGCTATGAGAGCGATAAGCGAGTGCCTGACCACCGGCGTGCGAGTGACTGTACGTGAATCAGCGAGTGCTATCACCACAGCACGCCGTGTCACGACGCGCGTCACAAACTCACCACGACATAGCTGAGCCCTGGGACAGAGGGGATCGTTCGGGAAGAATCTGCGCAGGAGATGAGGACCTCAACTGTCGATGATCCAGCCGCCCGTGGCCGTGTCTCTGTGCCTCTTGAGTAAGCGACACGAGGCCTCGCTTATATATATGTCTACACACACGCACACAAACACTGCACGCGCACGCTGCAGGTACGGCAAGGCGTTGGTATTTAACCGGCTGGAAGCCACGCAGGGAAGGTGATGGATGGCTGCTGAGCGTGGCATTCTCAATCACTCAAAGCCACACCACCCCGTCTGATTATTGATGCCGTGGCCACATTGCCACGAGTGCCCTGCAGGTGATAGTAATAATAACAACAACTCGTCTTATTTGATGGTTTTAAGAGTAATCGCGTGTCGTATTCCAAAGTGCTCTTAGCGCGCGCCGAAGATTGTGACCTTTCGATGTAAAGAGCCCCGTTTTTTTGCCGTTGTTGAGAATGTTTCACAGCCGCTCAACGTCGACGGGACGTTCGCAAAGTAGACGTGGGGTGGATGACGACGCAGCCTCTCTCTCTCTCTCTCAACGCCCAGAAGCAGCGACGTTTCTTTCCTTGATCGTAAAAAAATGGTTGAATCCCACACCCCCCCACCCCCCACAGCGCCCTCTGCACGGTTATTTGTGGCTGGACTTCAGTTTCCCTCTGATAGCAGCGTCCGATTAAATTCAGAAAATAAAGCGGACGTCGGGGTGATTTTGATGACCCGGCACTCACTCCTTCACTCCGGTCACTCGCTCACGCGCAGGCGGGCAGTCGCCTCCCCATCACTCGACCATCGCTATTACCGCCGTGGTTAATCCAGTGAACTTCACTCGTTAATTCCTCCACCCGTGTTTCAGTTTTTTTTTCCTTTCAATTGCATGAATTAGGTACAGCCCTGCGAGTCATTCGGCTCTTGAATCGGGTGCAACCGCAACAAACCAAAAACAAGAAAACATCTTTAAGTGACTTCGCGCAAAACATGAAAAATCCAGGGAAAAACAGCAAAAGTCTTCCAGAAAAAAAGCACCGTGTTATCAACGCTGTTAATTTTTCTTAGCTCTTTCGGTAAAGTCACGTTGAAGGGAAACAATAAAATAATAAAAAATATATAAAACAATAAATATTTTTTTATTATTATTTTATTGTTTCCCTTCAACGTGACTTTACCGAAAGAGCTAAGAATATGAATTACTGCAGTCACGAAAGCTTTAAATAAAACTTTAACGCTGTTCATTCTTAATGGGGACGGACTCGATCTCGGTCTATACCAGACACTGACTTGCGTCTCATCCACGGTGGCAAGATGTTAAGTACCTCGCTTGGTATACAGGAGGTCATGGGTTCGATCCCCTGACGCCTGTGATCTATTTGGAGTCTCCATGTCTCTCTCCTTGTGGTCGTGTGAATTTTGATCTGGCTGCCCACTCCCCATTAAGAATGAACATGCGTTGAAAGTATTTGCTTGATATTCGCTTGCTATACGGCATTGTCGCCAAGTTAGCGAGCTTGCGAACTATCTCGCTTGGTATGCAGGAGCTTGTGGGTTTGATCCCGCTCCTGCATATTTGGAGTTGCATATACTGTCTCTCCCCTGGTTCGCGTGGATTTTTCTCCAAGGATCCTCCGGGGGTTTCCCTCCACACTTAGACGCACGCGTTTTAGAGTGTTTTGCTACCGCAATATGAATTACCACGTGATCAGCCACTTGGTTGGGCTATCATTTGTGTCCAGGTCGCTGCTGAAAAAGAAGCTACATCGCTTCGTGGGCCTTACCTGATGAAATGAAACGTTTAGTTTAGTTTAAAACAGCGAATAATAATCGTACTTTAATTTCAAATAGCGGTGTCATTCATGCCACAACGCTGTGCATTCATTATGTACATGGCCCAAATCCCATATACGAGGCTGGCTACGCACGGCACGAAAGAAGCCCAACACACATACACACCGAGCAAATTAAAACCCCTGCTACTACGACTACCAAGCAAAATAAGAAAATAATAAACAAATAAAGAAATGACACCAAAACAAAACAGCACAACCGAAAAACAAATCAGCAAAAACCTGCAGCTCAATCAGTGCCGGATTATCCTCATAGCACAAGTAGCTGCGCGTGTAGCAGCTGCTGCGCGTGCAGTAGCTACTACATGTGTAGTACACTACACGTGTAGTAGCTACTGCACGTGTAGTAGCTACTACACGTGTATGTAGCTACTGCATGTGTAGTAGCTATTACACGTGCAGTAGCTACTACAGCAGGAGGAGTCGCCTACTCACACGTGTAATAGCTACTACACGTGTAGTAGCTGCATGTGTAGTAGCTACGGGCCCCGCACTTTCAAGGGCCCCGCGCTAAATGCTTTGAAGCTATCAATTCCGGTTCAGTGTTTCTGCACTTGCTCTATTGATATAGTACTATACCGCCTTCAACTTGTACGAACCGCTGGGTTCATATTCTTGGTTCTTTCGGTAAAGTCACGTAGAAGGGAAACAATAAAATTATAAAAATATAAAACAATACAATTCTCACGACGTTTCGACTGCAACACAAGCAATCATCATCAGGTGTGAAAACCACAACAAGAAAATTTGAAAAAAGTGGCTTTTTTCAAAACCACAACAAGAAAATTAGAAAAAAGTGGCTTTTTTCAAAATTTCTTGTTGTGGTTTTCACACCTGATGATGATTGCTTGTGTTGCAGTCGAAACGTCGTGAGAATTTTATTGTTTAATATTTTTTTTATTTTATTGTTTCCCTTCTACGTGACTTTACCGAAAGAACCAACAATGTGCATCCCTGCAGTCACGAAAGCTTTAAATCAAAATTTTAACGGCTGGGTGTTTAAGGTTCGCGATTTGTCGTATTATATGGCTGTATAGCAAATGAAAACGTACAATTACTTTACAGTTCAAGTAAAAAATGCATGTGTTTTAATATTTACGTTTTTTTTAATGTAGGGCCCCCTTTAGAACATTTGCTACAGGCTTCGCACTCGCTTAGTCCGGCACTGGCCACAGGCCAAGTAGAAGAGGCCGCTGGTGAACTTGGCCGGCAGAGGTGCGGGCACGCGTGGCTTGGGGGGCAGGGTGTGAGAGGCCAAGCGAAGTTCAACCGCGCATGAGAGGCGCGCGTGTCAGTCGGCAGGTGGGCGGCGTAGCGTCGTGACTAACCCCCCCCAAAAAAACCCCCACTGAAATTGTGAAAAATTACCGCAAGACTGACATACCAAGGAGGGGGATGGGGGTGGGGGAAAGGTGACGGTGGTGGCAGGTAGCGTTTAAGAATAATGAGGCGCGCAATTCTTAAGTGCCGTTTCGGTCTTCGGGGAAGAGGCATCGCAGCAGCAGCAGGAGGAGTCGCCTACTCATTCGATCGCTTTCTGAACCCCACGTAAACACAATCGCGTGCTGCTGCTGCTGACGATGGCGATGGTCGGCACACTTCTCCTTGTGATTGATGTCACGTGTCTTTTTCCTGTTATTTCTTTTACTGGCACGATATGTTTAAAACCCCCCCCCAAAAAAGTAGATTATGCATTGCTATTGGCTGCAGCAGTCGGACAGCGAGTAGATTGAACGTTTTTTTTGTTGTTCCCATTCAATCTCATTATGCACCTTTATTATTATTATTACTACCCACTCACGACACACACAGCGAGAAATGAGATCCAGGTTGGACAACTGTTGGTTTCATATCTGGAGTGGAACACCCAGTTCCACAACCAGCTCACTTGAGCCACCAGAGAGAATTGAGAGTGAAGCAGCAATCATGGGTGATGGATGATCCAGGGCTCACCGATTCACTCCAGCCACACGCACACTCAGCCAGCCTCCCACCCACGCATCCACTGACTCGTTCACCCAGCCACTCACTAATTCACCCGGTCAATCACTCATTCACCCACCCACCCACTCATCCACTGACTAATTCACCAGCCGCTCACTAATTAGCTTGGTCAATCACTCATTCACCCACTCACTGACTCAGCCGCCCACTCACTCACCCAGTCACTCACTCATTGACTCCACTCACTCGCACACTCAGCCAACCACCCACTCATTCATTGACTGATTCACCCAGCCACTCACTGATTCACCCACTTACTCATTCACCCACTCACGCACCCAGTCACTCACTCATTGACTCCACTCACTCGCACACTCAACCACCCACCCACCCACTCATCCACTGACTCGTTCACCCAGCCACTCACTAATTCACCCGGTCCATCACTCATTCACTCACTCACTCATTCACCCACCCACCCACTCACTCACCCAGTTACTCACTCATTGACTCTACTCACTCGCACACTCAACCACCCACCCACCCACGCATCCACTGACTCGTTCACCCAGCCACTCACTAATTCACCCGGTCAATCACTCATTCACCCACCCACTCATCCACTGACTAATTCACCAGCCGCTCACTAATTAACTTGGTCAATCACTCAATCACCCACTCACTGACTCAGCCACCCACTCACTCACCCAGTCACTCACTCATTGACTCCACTCACTCGCGCACTCAGCCACCCACCCACCTACTCATTCATTGACTGATTCACCCAGCCACTCACTGATTCACCCACTCACTCATTCACCCACTCACGCACCCAGTCACTCACTCATTGACTCCACTCACTCGCACACTCAACCACCCACCCACCCACTCATCCACTGACTCGTTCACCCAGCCACTCACTAATTGACCCACTCATTCAACCACTCACAAGTCACTCATTCGCCAGTAGACTTCAGAGTGAAGCAGCAGTCAAAGGTGACGGGTAACCCAGCGCTCACTGATTCACTCTATTCAGTCGCGAACTCACCCATTGACTAATTCACCCAGTCATTCACAGCCAGACAACACGCCTCATTCACACGCCAGTCCCTCCACGTAAATAACATGCAAGGTTTGTTGAGTCAATGAGTGAACAATTATAGCGGACATGATGAGTTCTAAACAACCAAAACTTTGGACCGGTTTCGACTTGCAGTGTCTCATCATCATCATCAGCAGCAAGGGTCCGGCTTGACACGAACCAATGATGGTGAACTGCAAGATGCTCTTGGGCAACGACGCTTTTGGTAATAGTTCGTACGGTGCGAAAGAAATTCAAAATACATACAGGGGTGATGGGGTAGGTGGTGGGGAGGGACTTAACACTGCCCATAGACTCAACACTGCCCATAGACTCAACACTGCCCATAGACTCAGCACTGCACCGTAGACTCAACACTGCCCATAGACTCAGCACTGCCCATAGACTCAAAACTGCCATAGACTCAGCACTGCGCATAGACTCAACACTGCCCATAGACTCAGCACTGCCTATAGACTCAGCACTGCCCATAGACTCAACACAGACCATAGACTCAATACTGCCCATAAACTCAACTCTGCACCCTAGACTCAGCACTGCCCATAGACTCAGCACTGCCCATAGACTCAACACTGCCATAGACTCAGCACTGCCCATAGACTCAACACTGCCCCATAGACTCTGCAGGAGGAATGACACGCCTGCGCCGTGGGTTAGGCACCAACGGGGCAACATCCGGCTCGTCGGACGTGTCCCACACTCGGCCCCGTGTCGTGTGTCTTGTGGAGGGGCGCGCGGCGTGACGGAGGGTTTCAACCAAGAAGGGCGAGCGAACCAGCGACGCCGTCCCCACTGAATTTTAATACATTGGGGACGCAGGACCTCAACCACCTCCACCGGACCCCGCCATGGCCTGTGGAGTTTCGCCGACGTGGACACCGGCACCTGGGGGCAGTGGAGCCACGCCCTGTCTCCCGGTGCCCACCGATGCGTGGACGTCCGAGGATCACGCAGTCGCAAACTCTCTCGCTGGGCGGGAAGCCGAAATTTCAATGGCAGCTTCCCGTGCCTCGGCCAACTTACGGAGGTGAAACCGCAAGTGGTCAACAAGCTTTTCTATCTCCAGCCGAACGTCAGCGGGAGGAGAGGCATCCCTGCCGTACATTAAAAAGAACGGGTAAAATCCCGTCGCCGCGTGAGGTGCCATGTGGTATGCGGCAAGGGCCTGTTGTATATGGGCCTTGTTCCACAATTCATATTAATAATATTTACCGATATTAAAAAATAAATAAATAAAGCATCGATAATTAAATAAATAAACTCCCTCAAACTGACAAGAACCGACACCCAGAAAAAGCAGCTGGAGGTCGTAAAAATCCATTAAATAATAAACTCCGGGCAAACGGGGGGGGGGGGGGATACAGACTCCCCCTCCCCTCACACACCACAGGCCGCCAGGAGATGAACAATAAAGTAATAAAACCCCAAAATCAAAGAGGGAAAGATGAGGGGGAATTACTAATGAAGCCCGAGGGGAAATTCCAGGCTTCAAAGACTCCATCGTGGAACTCCCAGACAATGAGACGCCACGCAAAGGAGAGGTTTAAACAATCTTACCCTTCGTTGCTATTAATACAACGGTTATAGTTCAGAACTTAGCAACAAATGAGTCGACATCATAAAGAATCCACACACTCACTAAGAAAATCCAAACTACAATCTACATAGCGGGTCATTACTTCACGTACATAATATTAACACTAACGTTATTCACCTTAAATTACATTACAGCTTGCCATTACACGACCTTGCAAAAACCAAGGGATATGAATTCCAACAATCAAGAAACTGACCTCTTAAACTCAGGACATCAAAAATAAAATAAAATAAATAATAACTCAAGCATAACAGCACGGAACGAAAATTAATGAAACCTAGGAAGTGCGTCGTGATGACGGTGTTAAATCACAAATCTTGGGAAACGTGAGCCAAGATGATAATTGTGCAGTATTAAACCGAGGGTTATCGAGAAGGGATGAGGCAGAATGGGTCGGGCTTACACAACCAGGATAGACTGTGTCCCATAGGGAAGGAGCCTCCCAACCGTCTTTGTCTTCCCGCAGCACGGACGGCAAGGAATGTAACACCTTGGGGAGGGCGACGGTGATCACAGGAAGGGACACAGATGGCTTGGGAGAACACACACACAAACACGTACGGCACACCCCCCCCACACAACGCAGAGCGAGATCAAAGAGAGATCCGGTCCTTTGTAAGAAGGCGGAGCCAGAGAAAGAAACTTTGGCATAAAAAGAGAGACCCGCGAGCATTGAAAGCAGAAGATCAGCGACCAGCGGCAAAAGACGGCGACCAACCCGAAGATACCAGCCAACCACCGACGCAGAAGAAGACTCAACAACTCACCCAGAATGGCGAGGTTCGCTGTTTAGCGACATGCTACGCCGTGCGAATTCAGCACCATCAGAAGAAGTATCGCTCGAAAAGCATTCCGCTCTGAACCTCGACTCACAAGAGTCCAGCAGGTCTAGCTAAGCTGACGAGAGTTCCAGCATCAGCCACCAGAGGGCGGAAAGAGCCAAAACGTCGACCAAGCCTGCCATCAACGAACGAAGCATCATCCATCGCCAGAGAGCGCGCCACCAAGCGACACCGAGCACCGTGTCAACTGCCAGCGATCGAGCTGCGAGCGTCATCTGCCGACGGATCATCGCGCCGACGGCGAGCACCGTGTCAACTCGTCAACCTGCTGTGGGCCGAACGCCGGCCGACCGCGTGAAAGAAGGCAACCCCGCTATTCGTATGATACGCACTCTGCCCCACACATCACCTGGCGTCTGCTTGATGCAAAGAATTGATCCCGAACACTTACCCACTCAACCTAATTCATACCACTCAACACATACACGAATCATTAATAAGAAGCCTAATTATCAAATACACGAACCATCAGCTGGCCGTGAAGGCATCGCGGCTCACCGAGTGATGAGAATACGTCGTTATAAGTACGTTCATTATTGTTACGTGATTTTACTTCCAATCGCATAGGTTACCAATAGATTCATCGATACAACTAAACATTTTGAAACCTTCGCTACGATTCTATACGCTCACAGAGAGAAATAGTGTTAAACCGGTTTCTTTATCATACAATCTTGCTCACGAATTAATTAATGGGAGAGCACGTACCGCCGCACACCTTATTCCAAGACATCTCGTTAATTATATAACCTTGCCGATGAAGCTATTGACGTATATTTGTGCCTTTGGGGTATCATAATTGCTTTGATCGCCTTTCGCACGAATATCGTCGGATGAATTTTGAAGGACTTTTATTCGTATTTGCCGTGTATGCCCGTGGTACTCTGAAGTAATCAATTCATCTGTTACCCAATTAACAACGTGATTATTGAGGGTTGAATGTATGGTCAATGAGGGGAACATCGCCTGGGGTACTGTGTTGACAATTTCAAGCATAACAATTCGCATATTAGAATGTGTTAAAGTTTTGTTAGAATATTGTGCATGCCTGTCTTAAAAAAACTCTCTCCCTATCACCAAGTGATAGGGAGAGAGTTTTTAGTGAAACAACGCAATCACTGATGTTAAATGTCCTACTACCTGAGAGAAAATTCCCCGATGGTACTGTGTTGATAATTCCAAGCATGAGAGTTCGCATAGTATAGTGTTAAGGTTTCGTTTAGAATAAAATTGCTTAACACAGAAGTGATTGAGTGTTTCTTTCCTGAGTTCATGCATAATAATCTTATTTATAAGGACTGCATCCTGCATTGAGACTTGAATTTGGAGACCTGACATAAACACCAATACATAATCAGTAAATGTTAAAGCGAGAATAAGAGTATTAGACCGATTAATAATACGAACCTAGACAAAGAAGCCGAGTTTAATCTAGCACACTTACAGCACACCTGCATAACTTCATACGATTAATTGTATTATCCCGATTGATGATACGACCCTCGTCAGCGAGGCAGGGCCCAATTATCATAATTGTGTACATTAGCATAATCGCATGCACGCGCATAAATTAGTACGATTATCTCTCGAATTAGCATATTTTATGCACATAATTTCATCTATTTACAAAACTTCGGATAATTACGCATTTTTCCAAATTTCATTTAATTTTTATTATTTTCATAAAATTTTCAATACCAACATATACAACAGACCCCTGGAATCTGCAAGTCCCAATCGAGGTGGGATTCATCGACCTGATGGCATAACATAGCGGTGAGAGTTCTATGCAGGTGCTCCACCATGCCGTCGGTCTGGGGATGGTAGGGCGAAGTGCGCACTTTCTTAGTGCCCAACAGGCGGCACACATCATTCAGCAGGACTCCTGAAAAATGTCTTCCCTGATCGGTCAGCAACCGTTCTGGTGCGCCCTTGTCCAGGACGTAGCCCTGAACAAAGGCGTCCATGACGGGCGCTGCCGACTGGTTGGGGAGGGCCCAGGCCATAGGCCACCGTGTAAAATACTCCACCCCAACCAGAAGGTACTTATTACCCCGTGGCGTAGTAGGAAAAGGGCCCAAAATATCTAGAACCACAAACTCGTTTACACGAGACACCGAAATGGGTTGCAGGGGCGGGCATGCGGTTTTAGCCGGCGGTTTACGTTGCGCGCAATGGGTGCACCCCAGTAGAATATCAGTTACATTGCGCAGCATGCCCGGCCAGAAAAATTGCAATCGCAACAACCCAATGGTTTTATGAACCCCCCAGGTGTAACAAGCGCTCGTGCGCTGCCCATACGGCTTTACATCGCAAGGCGGAGGGCACGACGATTTTATGTTGACACGAGTCGGCATCCTAATGCATCAGCAAGCCGAGCTTCATAACAAATTAATTGAATTTCCCTTGACACGGAGGCGCATTATTTGCGTGATGACGCAACCGCAACAATGACATATCGTCGCTCTGGTGCCGACCCCATTCGGCCATAGTCAGCCCCAGCAAGTCGTCACTGGCCGTTGGATCTGCATGATACAACATCGGCGCTGAGGCGACGGGAAGCGCGGCGGACACCGTTTCGAGAGGCGCGACCTGCGCAGGCAGTGGCGGCTTACAACGGCCAGAGCCCGTAAAGCATGCACATTTTTGAGCCGGCGGGAGGCGAGACAACGCATCGGCATTCGTGTGTTGTCCACCCTTACGGTAAGTAACATTGAAATCATAGTCCTGAAGGAGTCCGAGCCACCGAGAAAGCTGGCCAGACGGTTGGTCATAGGCAACGACCCTTTCAATGCCATCAACCTTTTGGGACTGAACACCCCCAATCCCCGTATTGCTAGCACACGAATGGTACGGAAAAATCGGGGTATGCAAGGGACAGTGCCGTTACGAGTGCGTTCCACAAGGAGTCGAATGCGGCCTGTTCCGCATCCCCCCAATGAAACATCACCCCTTTGGACGTAAGGGCATGAAGCGGTTTGGCAATCGTCGTAAATCCAGCAACAAAACAGCGTTAATATAACGCAAAACCAATAAAACTGCGAACATCGCCTGCAGATGTAGGGGTCGGCCATTGTCGAATGCATTTGTTTTTTTCAGGGTCGGTAGAAATTCCTGAGTGGCTGACTATGTGGCCCAAATAGCGCACAGACTCACGCAGAAGGTGACACTTCTGCGGCTTGAATTTTAAGTTAGCGGCCCGCATTTTCAAGAATAACAGCATGCAATCGCTCAATGTGTTCGCCAAACGTGCGGCTAAAGACGATGACGTCGTCAAGATAAATGAGACATGAGTCCCACTGGAGCCCAGCGAGGACCAGCTCCATGAGCCTCTGGAACATCGCTTGGGCCGAGTGGAGACCCATGGGCAATCTATTAAGCTCAAAAAGGCCCTGTGGTGTCCGAAAAGCAGTCTTAAGTTTTGACGCTTCATCGAGGGGGAGTTGCCAAAACCCTGACAGAAGGTCCAAAGTGGAGAAAAGTGCGCTCCTGCCAGGGCATCCAATGACTCATCCATACGAGGGAGAGGGTAGGCGTCAGCTACCGAGATTTTATTTAGGCGCCGAAAATCAACGCAAAATGAAGACTGCCATCGTGCTTTTTGACCAGCACTATTGGAGCACCCCAGGGACTAGTGGAAGGAGAAATGATATCGGCCTCCAGCACGTCATCCACAGCCGATTTAACATGCTGCTTCTCCGCCGGGCTAAGCCGAAACGGGTTTTGTCAAATAGGGGCAGCGTCACCAGTATCAATGTGGTGACGCAGCAGCTCGGTGCAGCCAATATCAAATTTAGATTTACTGAATATATGAGAAAATTCTCGCAGAAGAGCGCGCAATTTAATTCGCTGCGAACCAGACAGAACACCTGTGTCTGCGCAGAGCGCGTCCAACCATTCCTCATCTGATTCAGAAGGAGGTGGAACCTGTGGCCTGTTAAGCACGTGTCCCACGACTCCGGTCCACAGAGGCACCGGGGTCGCGTGAGCGAGCACAGTTCCTTGCGGAATGATGGTTGAGGACAATTCAACATTCAAAACCTGCAAGAACGGCTCCCTGTCAGCTGCTACGTGGGTCTGTGCAGCCAGTAATTCCAACCCTTTAACAGCTGTGTTGGAAGGTCCCGGCAAAATGTTGGGACGCCGAGGCGTCCGGCGCTAGCGGTTTTTTAAGTCGCAATGGCACGAGCATTTGTGTCCCTGGCGGAATGCGGACTGTGCTGGCGACGAACGCCTGCACAGAGGCATTTGCCGTGCGCAGATGTGAGGGCGTGGGCAAGAACGTCATCCGTCGACCCGACGGGAGTTCTATGCAGCCTTGATCTACAAGGATCTTAATAGGCATTTTCGCGAGAAAGTCAGTGCCTAACAAACACGGCACGGCGAGGGAGGAAGAGACCAAAATAGGCCCCACCAATTTAATGTCACCAATTGAAATTTGCGCACGAATTTGCCCAATAATGCCCAGCGAACTTCCACAGTTGAAGCACGTCATGTCGCTGCGTGGAGGAGGCTGTCCCCGCTGCTGGTCATTGCGGCGATCAGCGTGGTCGGACGATCGTCGGCCCCTTGACCTGGTCGCCATGAAGGCCCGGTCGGGGGAGAATTTGGTGTCCCTGCTGGCAGGCTCCGATGTCGAAGCCGAGGCGGCGATGGTCGAATCCGTGTGGAGTAGTAGATCCGCGTGGATGCTCCGAGCGGCTCGTAGCGAGCACATACTGTCGTCGTCCACCGCTTGGATGACGATGTGCAGCTCGCGCGCCAGTTCCAGCATCGTCTGGAGGACGATAGCATCGATGGCTTCATCGTCCATGCGGGGGTAACCCGCTCTTGCCATCGCGAGTAGAGTGGTCCGGAACGCTAGTGGAGACTCTTTAGGGTGGCGTCGCCTATCATAAAACCGGCTGCGGACGTCAGACGGAGGCCCGTAGACGTCGGACATCCGTCGGAGGGTCGATTGTAGAGTCGCCCTTCGTTGCCTGGGTATGGTGAGGAGCGAGGCGAGAGCGTCGTCGTCCAAGGTGGCCGGTAGCACTCGACGCGCCTGTGCGTCCGACCAGCCCACCATATCTTGGTGGCTCAGGAAGCGACGCTGGAACGCCGCCCAGTCGCCCCCTGTAGACGCGAATTCACGAAAGATGGGCAGGCGCTGTTGGAGGGTGGACGTCGTTTCCTCCTCAGCCTGGACAGTCTCGAGCCGGAAATCGGCGATCGCCTGGCCGATAGTGTCTACTGTACTCTGTCGGTACTGTGATGATGTGGCATCGGCTGAGTAGCGTGAGTTAACAGCTTCGCGCGCTGATGACTCTACAGGGTGTAATTGGCCCCCAGCATTCCCAGAATGCCCTTGGCTTCCGCTTCCGGCGGGACCACGTGGTTCCTCGGCGGGAAAATCAAAATGTCCGTCTTGGCCGATGGCGGGAACATCCGCCGGTGGCTGATTCGATCCGCCCGCGACCTCCGAGTTGATCTTGTCAAGAATGGAGGCCGCAGCATGTAGAAGTTGGGCAAGACGGCTGTGTGCTGCCCGGAGTCCGTCCCCCATGGCAGGAGGAGCAACCGGCTGCTGAGCCGGTGGATGGGCGGCTGGCAACGCGCCGGCATTTTCAGCGGTGTTGGCGGTTCCCTCAGGTGAGTCAGGGTTTTCTTCATTCTGACTTCGCACGTGGGCCGAACTTCTCGTTTCCATTTTCAACCACTTCTGACTCCAGTTGTAGTGTTTATAATGACGAATAAACTTCTTACGAGGCACACTCTGTTTATTGTAATACTTCTCTTAAACAGTCCTTAACACACAGAGGGGTATACGGTCCCCTTACCCGATACCCTAAGAAGATACAGCCTCCGGACTTAGCGTGACCTACACACAGGTCTCTTCCTAACCTAAGGAGGTACAGCCTCCTATCTTGGCGGGACTTACTCACACGTCTACCGCTATCCTAGAGTCCTCCGGCTGGGACCTAGGGGAGGCTATCTAACCCACCGCTGGCCCGGTGGGTCTTGACCACTGGATACGCCGAGCCTTAGCCCTCAGAAGGGCTGGAAGGCCGGGTCCAAGGTCCTGACTATCTTCAGCCCGGGCTTCAGTCTTCGTGTAGGGAGAGAACTCCTCGCACTCTGCGTGGTCACCCTTCTTATACCCGTTTGTGGCCAGGTGTAACCAATCCCACATTCCCACGTGTAACTGTCTGATTGGTTCTTACCAAACTGTGGCTACGATCCACTTCACCTCGTCTGAGCCCAACCATTATGTACACAGAGGTAACGCTGCACTGCCCCTTTGATACCTAGTGGCAATGCAGGTTACCGAACAGTGAGTAGTTAACACCTCTCCAAACTCAACATTGCCCCATAGACTCAACACTGCCCATAGACTCAACACTGCCCATAGACTCAACACTGCCCATAGACTCAACACTACCCATAGACTCAGCACTGCCCATAGACTCAGCACTGCCCATAGACTCAACACTGCCCATAGACTCAACACTGCCCATAGACTCAACACTGCCCATAGACGCTACACTACCCATAGACTCAACACTGCCCATAGGCTCAGCACTGCATCATAGATATCGATCAGATGGACAAATCATCCACCTGTTGGATGTTCAAATCATCCATCGGTCGGATGGACAAATCGTCCACCGTTCGCATGTTACAATCATCCACCGTTCGGATGTTCAAATCATCCACCTGTCAGATGTTCAAATCATCCACCTTTCGGATGTTCAAATCATCCACCGTTCGGATGTTTAAATCATCCACCTGTCGGATGGACAAATCATCCACCGTTCGGATGTTCAAATCATCCACCTGTCAGATTTTCCAATCATCCACCTTTCGGATGGACAAATCGTCCACCGTTCGGATGTTACAATCATCCACCGTTCGGAGGTTCAAATCATCCACCTGTCGGATGGACAAATCATCCACCGTTCGGATGTTCAAATCATCCACTGGTCGGATGTTCAAATCATCTACCTGTCGGATCGACAAATCATCCACCTGTCGCATGTTCAAATCATCCAACTGTCGCATGTTCAAATCATCCACCGGTCGGATGTTCAAATCATCCACCATTCGGATGTTTAAATCATCCACCTGTCGGATGTTTAAATCATCCACTGGTCGGATGTTTAAATCATCTACCGGTCAGATGGACAAATCATCCAACGGGCAGATGTTCAAATCATCCACCGGTCGAATGTTCAAATCATCCACAGGTCGGATGTTCAAATCATCCACCGGTCGGTGTTCAAATCATCCACAGGTCGGATGTTCAAATCATCCACCTGTCGGATGGACAAATCATCCACTGGTCGGATGTTAGAATCATCCACCTGTCGGATGGACAAATCATCCACCGGTCAGATGTTCAAATCATCCACCGGTCAGATGTTCAAATCATCCACCGTTCGGATGGACAATTCATCCACCCATCGGATGTTCAAATCATCCACCTGTCGGATGTTCAAATCATCCACCGTTCGGATGTTTAAATCATCCACCGGTCGGATGTTCAAATCATCCACCGTTCAGATGTTTAAATCATCCACCTGTCAGATGTTTAAATCATCCACCGTTCGGATGTTATAATCATCCACCTGTCGCATGGACAAATCATCCACCAGTCAGATATTCAAATCATCCACCGTTCGGATGGACAAATCACCCAACCGTCGGATGTTCAAATCATCAACCGTTCGGATGTTCAAATTATCCACCGGTCAGATGGACAAATCATCCACCTGTCGGATGTTCAAATCATTCACTTGTCGGATGGACAAATCATCCACCGTTCGGATGTTCAAATTATCCACCAGTCAGATGGACAATCATCCACCGGTCAGATGTTCAAATCATCTACCGGTCAGTTGGACAAATCATCCACCGGTCGGATGTTCAAATCATCCACTGTTCGGATGTTCAAATCATCCACCTGTCGGATGGACAAATCATCCACTGGTCGGATGTTTAAATCATCCACCGGTCAGATGGACAAATCATCCAATGGGCAGATGTTCAAATCATCCACCGGTCGAATGTTCAAATCATCCACCGGTTGGATGTTCAAATCATCCACCGGTCGGATGTTCAAATCATCCACCGGTCGGATGTTCAAATCATCCACCTGTCGGATGGACAAATCATCCACTGGTCGGATGTTTAAATCATCCACCGTTCGGATGTTCAAATCATCCACCTGTCGGATGGACAAATCATCCACTGGTCGGATGTTTAAATCATCCACCGGACGGATGTTCAAATCATCCACCTGTCGGATGGACAAATCATCTACTGGTCGGATGTTTAAATCATCCACCGGTCAGATGGACAAATCATCCAACGGGCACATGTTCAAATCATCCACCGGTCGAATGTTCAAATCATCCACCGGTCGGATGTTCAAATCATCCACCGGTCGGATGTTCAAATCATCCACCGGTCGGATGGACAAATCATCCGGAGGCCACGTGGCGATTCGCGCGTACGGCGCTGGGCTGACGCCCCCAGAAGCTGGCACGCAAACGACGGCGTAGCAGCAGCAGCAGCGTCAGCGCCCTCCACCCCGAGGCTCTCCGAGACATCACAATGCTGATTAGGCGACGAACATTAAAGGCGCCGGTTAAATCCTCTCTCGGGATCGCAGTATTCTTGCGGGCGGGCGGGCGTGCGTGCGTGCGTGCTGGCATTGCGTGCGCGACCGGTGGGAGTCTGCGAGCGTGTGTACCTATAATTTATCTGTCCAACATATTTGTGCCAAAGCCGAAGAATGTGATGACTTGCTGCTAAAGCTTTCAGCGAATTCCTCCCTAACAGCTGACCCAAGGGAGGGGTGTTGGGGGGGGCAGTGCCAGATTATCCGAGTAGCACAAGTAGCTACATATGTAGTAGTAGCTACATATGTAGCTACTACTACATGTGTAGTAGCTACATATGTAGCTACGGGCCCCGCACTTTCAAGGCCCCCTCGCTAAATGCTTTCAAGCTATCAATTCCGGTTCAGTGATTCTGCACTTGCTCTATTACTAGAGTACTATACTGCCTTCATCTTGTATGAACGACTTGGTGTTTAAGCTTAGCGATTTGTCGTATTATCTGGTTGCATAGCAAATGAAAAAATACAATGACTTTACTATGCAAGTTAAAAATGTATGTTTTTTTAAAAATATTTACGTGTTTTATTAATTTATTTAGGGCTCCTTTATAACATATGCTAAGGCCCTGCACTAGCTTAGTCCGGCACTGGGGGAGGGGCGGCGTGGGTGGGGGGGGGCTTAGGGGGGGAGGCGGTGGGGGGGGGGGTGTGGTGGGGGGGGCATAGTGGGGGGGCGTGGTGGGGGGGGCGTGGTGGGGGGAGGGGGCTTTCCTGCCCACTCTTCACGAACTTGCTCCATTGTTACTGTTGGGCGTCATTCGTCATTGCGATGTGTTCTCTGCCCGTGCTCTAAATTTCCGCACGATGATAATCCACTCCTTTGAGCCATTATTTGTGGCCACGTGGCTCCTGAAACATAAGTTGATAGCTCAGTGTGCTTTGCCTCTGTTTAAGTAAATAAACAAACAAATTTTGTTTAATGAGTGTATATTTTTAAGTGATTTGTTTACCATTTCCTATACACTCCTATCGTGTTTTTTTGGATTGTGTTTGTTGTCGTAACGTGCTGACTCGCCCCTTCTAGACATCTGTGAAACAACGGGCTTCATAGCTCATCGGATTCCTCCAGTCCAAATAGATATTCTGATTCTCATTTTTTATGCTGAGTCGACCTAGGGGAGGCCCTGGCCCGGTACAGATGGTCCTCACCGATTTTTGTCGTGAGTGGGAATTGAACTCGGGTCACCGGCTTAGTAGCGCAGTGCGCAAACTACTACGCTAACCGCTCTCCACGACCAACACCATCAATAGAAATACCACTTTCACCACAACCATTGTCCCCAACAACTAAACAACATCAGCACCATCACGCACAGCATCAATACCATCATATACACCATCAGCGGCATCAAGATCACTATCAGCACGATCACCACCACCACCATCATCACCACCACCAACCCTAACCTCTGATTTGGCTATCTGCCATGACAACTGACTCTTCATGAAAGTGATCTGGTCAGATGGCGTCGCGGTCGAGAATTTGGCTTCAATGCGAAGCTTGGGGGGGGTTGGCTCAAACTATCATCCTTCCAGGGTAGATAAAATGACTACCATTTTGTAGGAAAGTCAACAATGTTCTTTCGGCAAAGTCACGTAAGTGTAGTCACGAAAGCTTCAAATCAACAATGATGGTTCTATGGATGAACTTGCCCATACCATAGTAATGTGGATTGTCCACGACTGGCCCTGCAGGCCTGTAAACGCTTTTGACTTTTCAACTCTTCGCCTGTCCACAATGATGAACAATGTCAGCTGTTGTACAAACACTATCGCACACTTGAGTGTTTCCCACGTTTTATTCCATTGCTGTAAACGCATCCTGAGATGTTGCATTATAGAAGCTATGATTAGCCGTGGTTCATCCACTGCTGGATGACGGCACTCCACACTATTGTTAAAAAGACAAAGACCCCCCGTAAAGCCTTAGCAAACTGTTGGGGCAAATGATTTTAGCGAGTACCTACGAAGGCCAGAAACGGCACACAAGGGGGTGGGTGGCCAGCACCACGCCCGGCCGCCTTTGTCTCCCCCAGTGTGGCAATGTTTTTTACACATCGCACTAGGTACTCAATTTAGGCTGAATTGACCTAGGGGAGGCCCAGTTCAGATAATCGCCACTGGTGCAGAGAGAAAATACAAACTCCACGCACTCACAGTCACTCATACAGGCTCACACATTCACTCACTCGTCTTGTTTCGTATGCCATCTTTGGGGGATTACAACAGATTACAAATTCACGTCGAGATTTTATATCCATCCGACTGCTTCAGGAGGAGCCGGTTGTATTTGTTTCAGATCGCCGTTGAATGATCCGATTGGGGCAGTCCGATCCTGAGATGCTGTACGGAGTGAGAGGCACCACCATCACCACCACTGTCGCAAACTAAACTCTCGTTAATTTTCCATTCATGGAGGAAGTGTCCCAACCATCTTCCATCGGGCGTCCGAATCCGATTCAAGGAGAACCAGATCTTCCGGGGTAGGTCAGATCCGGGTTTGGAGGATTGTGAGGTCACTCACTCATACACACTCATACTCTCAGTGCCGGATGATCCTAGTAGCACAAGTAGCTACATGTGTAGTAGCTACCTATGTGTAGTAGCTACATGTGTAGTAGCTGCTGTTGTAGTAGCTACATATGTGTAGTAGCTACATGTAGTAGTAGCTGCACGTGTAGTAGCTACATGTAGTAGTAGCTGCACGTGTAGTAGCTACATGTAGTAGAAGCTGCACGTGTAGTAGCTACATGTGTAGTAGCTACATATAGTAGTAACTGCACGTGTAGTAGCTACATGTAGTAGTAGCTGCACGTGTAATAGCTGCACGTGTAGTAGCTACATGTGTAGTAGCTACATGTGTAGTAGCTACACATGTAGCTACTACACATGTAGCTACACGTGTAGTAGCTACATGTGTAGTAGCTACATGTGTAGTAGCTACATATGTGTAGTAGCTACATGTGTGTAGTAGCTACATGTGTAGTATCTACACGTGTAGTAGCTACATATGTGTAGTAGCTACATATGTGTAGTAGCTACATGTGTTGTAGCTACACGTGTTGTAGCTACACGTGTTGTAGCTACTACTAGCTACTACACATGCACATGTAGCTACTACACATGTAGCTACTATATGTGTAGTAGCTGCATGTGTAGTAGCAGCTACATGTGTAGTAGCAGCTAGTAGCAGTAGTAGCTACTACACATGCAGCTACTACACATGTGTAGTACATGTGTAGTACACATGTGTAGTAGCTACTACACGTGTGTAGTAGCAACTACACATATGTAGTAGCTACTACACATATGTAGTAGCTACAGGCCCCGCACTTTCAAGGGCTCCGCGCTAAATGCTTTCAAGCTATCAATTCCGGTTCAGTGATTCTGCACTTGCTCTATTACTATAGTACTATACCGCCCTTCAACTTGTATGAACGACTTGGTGTTTAACTTAGCGATTTGTCGTGTTATCTAGCTGTATAGCAAATGGAAAAAGTACAATAACTTTACCGTGCAAGTAAAAAATGTACGTGTTTGTAATATTTACGTGTTTTTATTTTACTTCGGGCCCCTTCATAACATAACGCTACAGGCACAGCGCTTGCTTAATGCGGAACTGCATGCTCTGCAAGTGCAGGGGAGGAGAGACCATGCCACACACGGAGAGAGAGAGAGAGACGCCCGTGTCGGGGGGGGGATCGATCCCAGGTCCTTCTTGTCGTGAGCCACAAGTGTTAGAACCACCGCGCCACCACCGACCCTTTTTTAAAAGTTTATTTATTTTGGTATAGCCCTGTGAGCCATTCGGCTCTTGAATCGGGTGCAACCGCAACAAACAAAAAAAACAAAAACACGAGCAAGAAAAAACATCTTAAAGTGACTGCGTGTGACCGTGCAAAACAGAAAATCCATGGACAAAAAAAACCAGCAAAAATATTCCTGAAAAAAAAGCACCGTACAACACCAACGCTGTGTGCAAAGAAAATCCCAGTGGGATGCAAATCAAACAACAACAACGACCACAAGAAATCGCACGAGGCGTGGTAGCTGCAGCAGCAGGGTACGTGCGTGCTCGGGGGAGGTGGGGGTGGTGGTAGTGTCACAAAGGGTGGCGTGAGTGAGACCGGGAGATGGCAGGGCCACGCATTAAGCGTTAAACCCCGAAATCGTATCCTGCTCATTGTCGGCGATCCGTCCCATTTATTTTTGACATTTCCAGAGACGACAATGGGCAGAACATTCGGAACAGTTTTGATTTAAAGCTTTCGTGACTGCAGTAATTCATATTCTTAGCTCTTTCGGTAAAGTCACGTTGAAGGGAAACAATGAAACGTGACTTTACCGAAAGAGCTAAGAACATTCGGAACAGTCTTTCAAAAAAGAAAATCGGCATTATCTGACCCGGTGGTGGTGGTGGTGGGGGGTTGGTGTGGAAGGTGGGGGGGGCGTTGTCAGCAATTTCTTTAAAAAGCCCTGGGTCAATGGGGATGTTTTGTCATCTCCTGCGGAGAACAGCTACGCGCGGACTTACATTCGAGAAAGATGTTCAGGTAAAGTGATCATTAGTGTGACCTTCACCACGTCGCCGTATAATGCATTCGAACCGTCCTGTGGTCGACCAGAATCATCGTTCGATTTTTAAGAAGCGTCTCGATCGCACAAATAAAATCACGGCGGGCCGTGCAAATGTTCCGTTCGCATCGCTGCTTCTGTTGTGAGCTTCGTTTCGTCGTCCCTCCCCGCACTTTCCGATGAGCGCGGTTGGCTACGTACGCTCGCGAAAGAAGTTCAACGCACGTACATGCCGTGGAACGCGTTGTCTGCGTGTGTGACCGTGTGGGGAGCGGTTCAGCCCGCTGCACCGCGAACCTGGCGAACCCGAGTTCGATTCCCGCTCACGACCACCAAGACCTGTGACCGTTATCTGAACCGGTCCAGGGCATGCCCTCTAGGTCGACTCAGCCTTAAATCGAGTACCCGGTGCGTTGTATAAACATCGTCGGTGGGGAGACACAGGCGGCCTGAGCGTGCAGGTGCTGTCTCACCCACTCGCTCTCATGTACTATACCGGCCTTCACAGGTGCTACTCGCTAACAGCACTTGCACCGTCAGTATTTTAAAGGCTATATGGGAAATTATGTTTACTTTACTGGGTAAGGTCCACTGAGCTGCATAGGGCTTTATTCAGAAGCGACCTGGCCACAAATGAAAGCTCAACAATGTGGCTTATGGTGTGGAAATGTGTAGCAGTCAAATGCTCTAAACGCGTGATGTTGATTCTAAATGTGGAAGGAAAAACCGGAGAAAAATCCACGCGACCACGGAGTGAGAGAGACACGCAGACTCCAAACATACAGCAGGCGGCAAGATCGGGATCGAACCCACGACCTCCTGTAGACCAGGCGAGGTAGTTAACATCTCCTAACCACCGTGATGATGATGAGAGAGAGAGAGACACGCAAACTCCAAATATACAGCAGCAGACGTCAGGGTTGGGATCGAACCCACGACCTCCTGCATACCAGGCGAGGTAGTTAACATCTCATAGCCACCGTGATGATGATGAGAGATTAGACACGGACACTCCAAATATACAGCAGCAGGCGTCAGGGTCGGGATCAAACCCACGACCTCCTGCACACCAGGCGAGGTAGTTAACATCTCATAGACACCGTGATGATGAGAGAGAGAGACACGCAAACTCCAAATATACAGCAGCAGGCGTCAGGGTCGGGATCAAATCCACGACCTCCTGCGCACCAGGCGAGATAGTTAACATCTCATAGCCACCGTGATGATGATGATGATGAGAGAGATACACGCAAACTCTATATATACAGCAGCAGCAGGCGTCAGGGTCTGGATCAAACCCACGACCTCCTGCACACCAGGCGAGGTAGTCAACATCTCATAGACACCGTGGCGCCCTCTGTCATTGTTTCGTGTTCACAGCTGCGCCCTGATGGTGGCGCTGGGAGTGCTGCTGGCCGCTGCGGTGCCGCCCGCCGAGGCAGCCGCGGCCGCCGTGACGGTGACCAAGTGGACGTCGCTGAGCACCGCGCAGGCGTCGGTGCAGAAGAACATCGTGGACCTTCACAACCAGCTGCGTCGAGGCGTGAGCCCAGCAGCCAGCAACATGCTGCAGATGGTAGGGACCCCCCCCCCCCCACACAGCAACATGCTGCAGATGGTAGGGACCCCCCCCCCCCCCACACAGCAACATGCTGCAGATGGTAGGGACCCCCCCCCCCACACAGCAACATGCTGCAGATGGTAGGGACCCCCCCCCCCCACACAGCAACATGCTGCAGATTGTAGGGACCCCCCCCCCCCACACAGCAACATGCTGCAGATGGTAGGGACCCCCCCCCCCCACCCAGCAACATGCTGCAGATGGTAGGGACCCCCCCCCCCCACACAGCAACATGCTGCAGATTGTAGGGACCCCCCCCCCCCACACAGCAACATGCTGCAGATGGTAGGGACCCCCCCCCACACAGCAACATGCTGCAGATGGTAGGGACCCCCCCCCCCACAACAACATGCTGCAGATGGTAGGGACCCCCCCCCCCCCCCACACAGCAACATGCTGCAGATGGTAGGGACCCCCCCCACACAGCAACATGCTGCAGATGGTAGGGACCCCCCCCCCCACAACAACATGCTGCAGATGGTAGGGACCCCCCCCCCCCACACAGCAACATGCTGCAGATGGTAGGGACCCCCCCCCCCCACACAGCAACATGCTGCAGATGGTAGGGACCCCCCCCCCACACAGCAACATGCTGCAGATTGTAGGGACCCCCCCCCCCACAACAACATGCTGCAGATGGTAGGGACCCCCCCCCCCCCACACAGCAACATGCTGCAGATGGTAGGGACCCCCCCCCCCACACAGCAACATGCTGCAGATTGTAGGGACCCCCCCCCCCACAACAACATGCTGCAGATGGTAGGGACCCCCCCCCCCACACCAACATGCTGCAGATGGTAGGGACCCCCCCCCCACACAGCAACATGCTGCAGATGGTAGGGACCCCCCCCCCCACACAGCAACATGCTGCAGATTGTAGGGACCCCCCCCCCCCCCACAACAACATGCTGCAGATGGTAGGGACCCCCCCCCCCCCACACAGCAACATGCTGCAGATTGTAGGGACTCCCCCCCCCCACAACCACATGCTGCAGATGGTAGGGACCCCCCCCACACAGCAACATGCTGCAGATGGTAGGGACCCCCCCCCCCACACAGCAACATGCTGCAGATGGTGGGACCTCGACAGATGGTGGGACCCCCACAGGTGGTGGTCCCACCACAGGTGGTGGGACCTCGACAGATGGTGGGACCCCCACAGGTGGTGGTCCCACCACAGGTGGTGGGACCTCGACAGATGGTGGGACCCCCACAGGTGGGGGTCCCACCACAGGTGGTGGGACCCCCACAGATGGTGGGACCCCTACAGATGGTGGGACCCCCACAGATGGTGGGACCCCCACAGATGGTGGGACCCCCACAGATGGTGGGACCCCCACAGGTGGTGGGACCCCCACAGATGGTGGTCCCACCACAGATGGTGGGACCCCCACAGATGGTGGGACCCCCCACAGATGGTGGGACCCCCACAGATGGTGGGACCCCCACAGATGGTGGGACCCCCACAGATGGTGGTCCCACCACAGGTGGTGGGACCCCCACAGATGGTGGTCCCACCACAGATGGTGGGACCCCTACAGATGGTGGGACCACCACAGATGGTGGGACCCCCACAGATGGTGGGACCACCACAGGTGGTGGGACCCCCACAGGTGATGGGACCTCTGCCGCCCCCTGCCGCCCCCTGCCGCCCCCCGGCCACGGCAGAAGCGACCGCCGCGTGTGTGGCACCACGAAATCTTCAGCGGAAGAAGAGGAACCCGAGGGCGCTTCAGTGAAGGTTCTTGTGGGAGTTGTTCAAGTTTACTTCGGCGTCACGGTAGAGAGATGTTAAGTGACTTGTCTGCTATACAGGCGCGCATGGGTTCGACCCCGACCCTGACACCTGCTGCATATTTGTAGTGTGCGTGTCTCTCTCCCCGTCGTTGCGTGGAATCCTCTCCGGGTCCCCCGGCTTTTCCCCACCACATTTAAAAAGCAACATCACGCGTCTAGAGTATTTGGCTGCTGCTATGAATGACCACCATTAGCCACTTCGTTGAGCTCTCATTTGTGGCCAGGTTTAAAAAAAAAAGAGCCGCATAGCTCATTGGGCCTTGCGTGGAAAAATTGGAAATATAGTAATACAGTATATAGCGTTATTTTGTTCAACTCCCAAGAGACCATAGAAAGACTTGCTTTAAATCGTGGCCTGGAGGCTCCTTTAAGTCTTTCAGAAGATGATTATGAAGGTTGTTATATGCATGTGTCACTATCACCCTCTTACTTGTGCTCCCGAATGGCCATATGATGGTGTTCTTCAGTCCGTACAATCAGCGACGATACATTTTTGATTTAATCGAGCAGCTGCGAATGCATCTCAAATAACGCTGGTCCACGAGGGTTCACCATTGTTTTGGTTAAGCTGGGTGGAAATTTAAGCTGGGTGGAAATTCAAGAGTTCAGGATAAGCCGTCAACGTCTCGCCACCGTGGCTTGGAGATGTTAACTCCCTCACCTGGTATACAGGAGGTCGTGGGTTTGATCCCGACCCTGACGCCTGCTGTATATTTGGAGTTTGCGTGTCTCTCTCTCTCATCATCATCACGGTGGCTAGGAGATGTTAACTACCTCGCCTGGTATACAGGAGTTCCTGGGTTAGATTCCGACCCTGAAGAATGCTTCTGTATATTTGGAGTTTGCGTGTCTCTCTCTCCCCATAGTCGCGTGAATGTTCTTCCAGGTTCGCCGGGTTTTCCCTCCACATTTAGAACCAACGTGCGTTTAGAGTATTCGGCTGCTATAAGTTGCCACGTGATAAGCTACTTTGTTGAACTATTATCTGTGGCCACGTTGCTTATAAAAAAAAGAGCTAGATAGCTCAGTGGGCCTTACCTGGTAAAATGAAATTAGCTCATTAATAGTTAGTTAGTTAGAGTGACCTATGTTATCAAAATGAGAAAACTAGGTGACACAGAAACACAAGTAACTGTACTGTTATAGTACAACAATGACGCAAATAGGAATCAGAGTAAAAACAACCACCTCTGATTTGGGCACAGTTGGCTTGTACGATGCGAAAGGAGTTCAACATGCATGTACACGCGAGACAACTAAACCGAATAGAAGTCAGAGCAAAGACAGCAAAATAAATCATGAGGCTAGCGACAACCGATTAGAAATCACAGCACAAACATGAATATTGAATTAAAAAAATTCCTCTTAAACAAACTCAGCTGGGAGAAATTGCTTTGAAAAAAAAACATTCAAAGTGGATTGAGAGCGGTTGTTGAAGTCGTGATGGACACGTGTCAAACACAACGTCAAAGCGTGCTAATCACGCAGAATCCGCAGTTCCACAGCTCCGCATCGCGATCTGGATGGGGAGAGTTCACCAAGGACATTGTTGAAGCGATGCAATTCCAGGTGTTTTGGGGGGACATCGGCCAGACGATGAACGAAGCATGGACAGGGCTCGGCAGCCAAAATAACAAGAAAATCCATTCTTTTGTAGGATTCATTAAACAAAAAAAACCCTCAAATCTTTTAAGAGCCGCAATGCACGTGGTGAATAAGATACCGATGGGCCCTTCATGAACAATGTCACGTCGCAGGGCCCTTAAAGGGTCGCATGCGGCTCTGCAGCCGCAGGTTTTGCCGACCCGTGAGAATGGCAGTGTGGATTTTATTTTATTGTCTCCCTTAAGTCATTTTATTGTCTCCCTTAAGTCATGGAACGAGCAAGCTGCCAACAACAGCCTCAACTGGGCCAAATCCTGTGCTTTGGGCCACAGCGCGTCCGCCAACCGCAAGACTCCGGGTGAGACCCCATTGCTGCACTTACATTCACTTTGGGGCGCCACGGTGGCTAGGAGATGTTAACTACCTCGCCTGGTATACAGGAGGTCGTGGGTTCGATCCCGGCCCTGACGCCTGCTGCTGCTGTATATTTGGAGTTTGTGTCTCTCTCAGCATCATCACGGTGGCTAGGAGATGTTAACTACCTCGCCTGGTATGCAGGAGGTCGTGGGTTCGATCCCGGCCCTGACGCCTGCTGCTGTATATTTGGAGTTTGTGTCTCTCTCATCATCATCACGGTGGCTAGGAGATGTTAACTACCTCGCCTGGTGTACAGGAGGTCGTGGGTTCGATCCCGGCTCTGACGCCTGCTGCTGTATATTTGGAGTGTGTGTCTCTCTCAGCATAATCACGGTGGCTAGGAGATGTTAACTACCTCGCCTGGTATGCAGGAGGTCGTGGGTTCGATCCCGGCCCTGACGCCTGCTGCTGTATATTTGGAGTTTGCGTGTCTCTTCCTGTGGTCGTGTGGATTCTTCTCCAGGTCCTCTGGTTTTCCCCTCCACATTTAGAAACATGCGTTCAGAGTAGTCGGCTGCTATACATGTCCACGTGATAAGCCACGTCATTGAGCTATCATTTGTGGCCAGGTCGCTTCTGAAAAAGAGCTATATAGTTTAGTGGGCCTTGCCTGGTAAGATATTAAAAAAAAACATACTTCGTAAGCAAATAACTATTTTCATTTACGGCAAATCCTCGCTTAACGCGTGGCGGTGTTCACGCGAACAACGCGTGTTAGCTACAACGCGGTTCTTCCGTTTTGGGACACTTTGCGCGCAAACGCAGACATGCGCCCGTTGCTGTAACGAGAAGCGCGAACCATTAAAAGGCGGCACGTGCTCGTTCTAACGCGACACCTGTTCTAACGTGGTTTCTGAGCGGTCCACGACGAACTACTTTTACGGTGATAGTGCGCACAATGATACAGGTCTACCCTCAGTTTACGTATCCCACCATCTCACCGCGTGTGCATAGCAGTAGATCGTATCTCGCCCAAACTGTATCCTCCTTACATTATTTATGGGGGAAACATTTTTTCGCCTAGTGCGTTTTTCGCTTAACGTGGCACTTATCGGGAATGCATCTGCTCCTATGGGTACGTTAAGCGAAGGCTTGCCATATAAATCATCAGCACCAAGACTCGAAATCTGTTGTAATAATTATCATAAACCATGATTAATCCACTGCTGGATGAAGGCCAGCAGTGGATTGATTTAAGAAATCAGTCCCCATTGTTTCACCTGCCGCGCTGGGAAATAGGCAATCGAGCTAGCGGCCTCCGGATTGCAAGCACAGTGGTGCTCTCCATAACACCACGGTGGCAGAATTCCTGTACGTGTGTACATGTGAGAGTACGTGTGTATGTGTGTGTCTATGTGTGTGTGTGATGGGGGGGAGCGGGAGTGTAGCGGTTAGCGCTACGCTGCGCTACGAACCTGGCGACCCGGGTTCGATTCCCGCTCATGACCAACACCCAGTGACGATTATCTGAACCGGTCCAGGGCCTCCCCTAGGTCGAGTCAGCCTCAAATGAGTTGCTGGTGCGGTGTGTAAACATCGCCACTAGGGAGACAAAGGCGGCCGGGCGTGGTGTTGGCCACCCACCCCCTCGTGTGCCGTGCCCGCCTTTATAGGTGCTCGCTAACAGCACTTGCCCGAAAAGAAAGTCTGTTAAGGCTATACGGGGGATCTTTGTATTAGTATATGTGTAGTTATAAGTGTGATGATTGCAGGATTGAGGAAGTAGCCAACCCCTGTGAGCAGATTGGGCTGCAAGTCTGGTGCGCTAACCATTAACAAGCACGGCAGCTGCCCCGATGACGATGATGACGACGATGACGACGACGACGATGATGACGACGACGCCAATCAATGCGACGTGACAGCCCCGCAGTGATTAGACGAAGCCTGTCCCGCGCAGTGTTTGGCTGCGGCGAAAACCTCTACATCGGCAATGCCCCCTTCACCTGGAAGTACGTCATCGGTGAGTGGTACAACGAGGTGACCGCGCCGGGCTTCGTGTACGACAAGGCCGGCCAGGGCGCCGGCGTCGAGCACTACACGCAGGTGAGAGGCGCCTCGCTCGCGGCGGATCAACGTGGAGCGCGCGGTGACTCCTCGCCTTGGCTGCCACGCGCATTCTTCCGCTGGGGGCACACGCGGAATGCGTCACCATTGTGACGTGTTGTTACGCACGAACACACGCACTGTTGTTACGCACGAACACACACACACTGTTGTTACGCACGAACACACACACTGTTGTTACGCACGAACACACACACACTGTTGTTACGCACGAACACACACACTGTTGTTACGCACGAACACACACACTGTTGAAGGGAAACAACAAAATAATAAAATATATATAAAACAATAAAAAAATCTCACGACGTTTCGACCATAACTCAAACGGTCGTCTTCAGGTGTGTTGGTTTGCATAAATTTATTTTTAAACGGCGCATTTACTTATTTATAAAAAAAAAACGTTAGCGCCACGCGCAACGATTTGGCAGTTTATTTAGGACTAGTCCATCTATATTCTGAAAAGAGGAGGGGGGAGACGAAATTTTTTATAATGTATGCTGTCTGAAAGCCACTGTAAGCGTGAACAATCAATTAAGACCTGAAATGGTTTATCAAATCTTTCCAATGATTGCTAAGATAGAATCCATCTTCTCGGTTGAAATTGTCTCTGTGCTTGTATATGTGGATAGCCTCATGAACGAATCTCTCATGGAAGCCAGATGGCTTACAAAGAACCTCTGTCTTGGAAAAGTCAATGGCATGTGAGCCTACTGAATTAGAACAATGATCTGCCACGGCCGAGGTGTTGGTCCTACCGTGTTTAAGGTCTGCTTTGTGTTCACGAATGCGGTCCGAGACATGTCGTTTGGTTTCTCCAATGTAACTACTACCACAGAGGCAACTTAGTTTGTAGACACCAGGGTATTGTATGTCCGGAATCACATCTTTTACAGACGGAACCAGATCACGGATTTTATGTAATGTGTTGAAACGGACCTGGATCTTGTGTTTATTCAAGATTTTGGAGATCTTTTTTGTGATCCCTGCAATGTAGGGTAAAGTGATGGTTTTGAAAGGCTCCTCAAGAGGGTTCTTCTTCATGGTTTGAGTGATAGCTTTGCGGATTGTATAGTCGGAGTAACCATTAGCCCTAAGAGCTTGGTGTACGTGTTTGAGTTCACTGCTTATGTGTTCCTGGTCGGATATGCATTGGGCTCTATGATACAGAGTCTTGATGAGAGAATTCTTCTGTGATGGATGGTGGTGGGAATCCGGTTTCAGATAAGCATCCGTATGGGTAGCTTTCCTGTAGATAGAGTGGCTCATTGAACCATCATGTCTCTTTTTAATTAGGACATCCAAAAAAGGTATCTTGCCATGTATTTCGACTTCCATGGTAAATCTGATGGCTGGGTGTATGGAATTGATGTGGTCGAAGAATTGGTCTAGAGCAGGCCGGCCATGTGGCCAGATGACAAAAGTGTCATCCACGTACCTCTTCCATAAGGTTGGGCGCAGAGTGGCAGTCTGGATGGCGTCAGTCTCAAATTTCTCCATGAAAATGTTAGCTATAACTGGAGAAAGGGGGGAGCCCATTGGGGTGCCCTCAGTTTGTTTGTAGAAAGTTCCATTCCAAGTGAAGTATGTATTGGTTAAACAGTGTCTCACCAGGGGGGGTACCTCAGTGTTTAGTCCTTGATGAACCAAGTCTTCAATGATTGCAATGGTGTCAGGTACAGGAACCTTGGTGAATAAGGAAACTACATCAAAACTGACAAGCAGGTCGTCTGGGGACAGGGAAATACCCTTGATTGTCGATACCAGGTGAGTAGAATTTTGTACCGCAGAGGTGGTCTTTCCAGTGAAAGGACGCAGGATTTCAGACAAAAAACGAGCTAGTTTGTAGGTGGGGGAGCCGATAGTAGAGACTATGGGACGAAGGGGTGTATCTACTTTATGTATTTTTGGTAAGCCGTATAATCTTGGTGGCCTGGCAGCAGAAGGTTTCAACGAAAACTGTTTAGATTGATCAATTAATGCGGTTGAATCAACACATTACATAAAATCCGTGATCTGGTTCCGTCTGTAAAAGATGTGATTCCGGACATACAATACCCTGGTGTCTACAAACTAAGTTGCCTCTGTGGTAGTAGTTACATTGGAGAAACCAAACGCCATGTCTCGGACCGCATTCGTGAACACAAAGCAGACCTTAAACACGGTAGGACCAACACCTCGGCCGTGGCAGATCATTGTTCTAATTCAGTAGGCTCACATGCCATTGACTTTTCCAAGACAGAGGTTCTTTGTAAGCCATCTGGCTTCCATGAGAGATTCGTTCATGAGGCTATCCACATATACAAGCACAGAGACAATTTCAACCGTGAAGATGGATTCTATCTTAGCAATCATTGGAAAGATTTGATAAACCATTTCAGGTCTTAATTGATTGTTCACGCTTACAGTGGCTTTCAGACAGCATACATTATAAAAAATTTCGTCTCCCCCCTCCTCTTTTCAGAATATAGATGGACTAGTCCTAAATAAACTGCCAAATCGTTGCGCGTGGCGCTAACGTTTTTTTTTATAAATAAGTAAATGCGCCGTTTAAAAATAAATTTATGCAAACCAACACACCTGAAGACGACCGTTTGAGTTATGGTCGAAACGTCGTGATAATTTTTAATTGTTTTATATATATTTTATTATTTTGTTGTTTCCCTTCAACGTGACTTTACCGAAAAAACTAAGAATATGAATTACTGCAGTCACGAAAGCTTTAAATCAAAATTTAAAACACACACTGTTGTTACGCACGAACACACACACACTGTTGTTACGCACGAACACACACACACTGTTGTTACGCACGAACACACACACACTGTTGTTACGCACGGACACACACACTGTTGTTACGCACCAACACACACACTGTTGTTACGCAGAACACACACACTGTTGTTACGCAGAACGTGTGCCTATTATAACGCAGAACGTACGCACCATTATAACACGTAACCCACGCCTGTGATATATATATAAAACGCCGAACGCGTGCACCTTTAGGGGGCACAGGTGATGCAACTGCCAGTTATCTCAGTTTGTCAATCCACGGCACCTGGGTCTGTACCGGTGACCTCCTCCTGCGCCTAAGCTGGCAAAGGAGTCGACCCACGGCACCTGGATCTGTCCCGTGACCTTCTCCTGCCGGCAGGGAGAGCCTTCAACAATTAACGTGACGGCCTCAACGTGCACTTAGCCTGGCGCAAGCGCTGTGGTGATGTCGCAGCCACTTAGTGGCGAATGTCGGTTGTTGTTTGTTATTGCAGCTGGTGTGGTACAGTTCCTTCCAGATCGGATGCTCCGTCAACTTCTGCGCCACTGCTAAGAAGTACTTCTACGTTTGCCACTACTGTCCAGCGTAAGCAACGCCCGCACATCCATCGTTACCCCACTCAGTAATGATTGTTTTTAATTGTTTAATTAGTTTGTAAATCGCTTTCCCACCTGATGACGGACGCTTGTGTTGCGCCCGAAACGTCGTGATTTATTTCATTTTATACCTACTACGTGGACTTTACTGAAAGAACCAAAGAGTATGGATTCCTGCAGTCACGAAAGCTTCAAATCAAGATTTTACAAATCAGCTGTTTGGTGCAAGTGTCCAAAGAACCAAAGGCGTCAAGTGGCCAGCAAACGAAACAGCACGACTGGACATCTGCGCGAAAGAGCTTTATAGCTCATCGGATTCCTCCAGGATAAATATCGTGATTCTGAAAGTCGCGACACTTTTATTGAATTCGGCAGAGTTTTTTTTTTATGAAAATGAGACGATGGGAGGGAATTGCGACAGGTGGAGCAGAGATGAGACGACCCTGGTTCTACTCCCCACTCTCTTGCGCGTGACGGCAGCAGCAATGCTGTTGTTCGGCAGCTGTAGATGCCAATGTCGAGGTCTGTTGCTGATGGTGTTGCTGGCCGTGCCGGGAGGGCTTCATTCTCTTCGGTTTCTGGCCAGGAGGTCAAAGTTCGGCCTTGAGACTTCCTCAATGTTGAGTTGGTACACTCGGAGACGTTGCCGGAGTGGTGTCTGACCTTTAAGATGGCCCTTTTTCTCGGCATTTAGCACCATTTCGCCCAAATGGTGTAAGTTGATGACGGTATTGATTATGACAGTATTACAGGACGTAGTTGATTACAGTATTAGAGTGATGACGGTATTATAATTAACGGGGATAATTGATGGTATTATGATGGTGTTATGATGACGGTATTACAGTACATAGTTGATGACAATATTACTTGGCGATGGTATTATGACGGTATGGCAGTATTGATGGGAGCATGAGTTAATGATGACGTCACCCTGCTGCTGCTCTATTTAAGACCGGGAGCAAGTGGAGGGCCTCACCATTCTGGCGAATTGCCCGATGATGCTGGATGTAATTACCAGCGAAACGTCGTACTCAAAAATTGTAAATGTTGCGGATTCACTCTTCAACAAACCGGTGGGATAAAGTAGTGAACTAATTGTCTTTTGTCAATGTGACACTTTTTTTGCTGATTGGCCGTGTCGGGTGGTGGAGGGTTACGACACGTTTATAAATAACGCGATCTAACCCAAAAACCTTTTATGAATAATATTCGTCGCGAAAGCCTACGTGTTAAACTGAGCATTAGTTTATGACGGTTTTAGTTGCTAACTGTATAAGTTTATGACAGTATTATGGTTAATACCGTCATCATAAAAAATGCAAATTTAAACGGAATCATTTCCCTGTACGTCATAAGTTTTTCTTCCGATTCAGTTTCGATGACGTATGTGCACGACATCGAAACGGAATCAAAAGAAAAACAAAAGTTAAACGAAACTTTAACGGTACCGAGGCTCCCACAAGGCCATGCGAGAAGGCGTGTGGCACAGTTAGGTGCCAGCTATCGTAGAGTGCGGTGGTCATGTCGCTACGGTTCCCTGCAGTGAGTGCGACGTCTTCATAAAAACCAACGGCGCTACGCTTGTCTCTGAATAAGTTTTACGCAGAAACCGCTTGAGTTTTCTGAGAATTCAGCAGGCGAACGGGACACCCACGCGGCAACACGCAGATGTCTCAGAATGCGAAAGGGTTCATGTAAGACCCCTCCCCACCCCAGCAACCACGTGTAAAGACCCCCAGCCAGAGCCGAGCGCGTGGCTGCCCTGTTTTTCCGTCGTCGTCGTCGTTGACGTTTTGCCCCGAGAGCGAGACGTCGCCTGCCCTTGCTGTCGCCCCTCCCAGCGGGAACCTGAACACGCGTGTCTTCCGGCCGTACGACAAGGGGAGCGCCTGCACCTCCTGCCCCAAGAGCTGCGTCAACAAGCTGTGCGGTGAGTTCGCCGAGGGCACGCGTGCGTGCCTCGAGCGGCCGGGTGGGCACGGCGGCAGTCGCAGTGGTAGACGTTTCGTGCCCTCGCGAGCAAAAGTGCGCGGAAAGCCCCTGTTGTCTGCAGTTTTCCAAATTTTTCTTTTTTCTTTTGCTAGGGAAAGGGGCCGTCCATAAATGACGTCACGCACCTAGAGGAGGGGGGGGGTCAGACATTTGTGACGATGTGTGACGAAGGGGGGGGGGGTTTGAGAAATGTGACGTCACATTAATAAATATAGACAACACGTTCTACTTAATGTAATAGACTTTTTAATAAATGTTTTCTACTACAACATCAGAGTGCAGTGCCACATTAAATAAGCACTACAATGACAATAGTTTAAAGCGATTTGAAGCATGTGTTTTTTTTGGGGGGGGGGCAGAGCTGTGTGACGTCATATTTGAGGGGGGGGGTCTGACTTTTTGTGACGCCGTGTGACGAAGGGGGGGGGGTCAAAAATCGTCCAAAATAGCGTGACGTCATTTATGGACGGCCCTAAAGGCCCACTGAGCTGTAAAGCTTTTTTTTTCCAGAAGTGACCTGGCCACAAATGATAGCTCACCGAAGTGGCTTATGATCACGTGGACATTTATAGCAGGAGTCAAATAGTTTCAACGTACGGCGATTCTAAACGTGGAGGGAAAAAAACGGAGGGCCCAGATAAAATCCTGGCGACCACGGGGAAAGAAAGAGACATGCAAACTCCAAATATACAGCAGCAGGCGTTAGGATTTGGATCGAACCCACGACCTCCTGTAGACCAGGCGAGGTAGTTAACATCTCCTAACCACCGTGATGATGATGAGAGAGAGAGAGACACGCAAACTCCAAATATACAGCAGCAGACGTCAGGGTTGGGATCGAACCCACGACCTCCTGCATACCAGGCGAGGTAGTTAACATCTCATAGCCACCGTGATGATGATGAGAGAGAGACACGGACACTCCAAATATACAGCAGCAGGCGTTAGGATTGGGATCGAACCCACGACCTCCTGCATACCAGGCGAGGTAGTTAACATCTCATAGCCACCGTGATGATGATGAGAGAGAGACACGCAAACTCCAAATATACAGCAGCAGGCGTTAGGATTGAGATCGAACCCACGACCTCCTGCATACCAGGCGAGGTAGTTAACATCTCATAGCCACCGTGGCACCCTTTACAATTCGGAATGCTCCGTTGACCGGCGTCTGTCGTAGGTGGCAAAAACAGGAACCTTCCTTCACGTATCCGTCGACAATAAATCCCGCCAGCCTTCCGGCATCTTGCCGTTCGCTTCTGGTGGAGCCGGAGTCGTCGTCAACGGGGGCTGCAGGTCGCTGCTGCTGCTGCTGCTGGCGAGTGGTGGTGCCGGCGGCGGTCTCTGTACAGGCGGAATTGCACCCACTGTGTGCTCAAATGGGGGCCCCACTGCTTCGCCACAGCCAACCCTAGAAACATTGTAGGCGCAGTTTCTCTCTTGAAAAGTTGCACGCGCTCGGGAAATGTTTGACTCTCAGATCGGATTAATCGGCACCCTCCGTCCCCCATAGATGCCGGGTGACAGAGCTTTGCCGACGACACAGCAACTCCGCCATTAACATATTCTTTGTTCCTTTCGGTAACGTCACGTAGATAGAAAAAGAATAATAATAAAAAAAATAACGCCGTGATATTTTTTATTAACTTTATTTTTTTTTATATCTACGTGACTTTACCGAAAGAACCAAAGAATATGAATTCCTGCAGTCACGAAAGTTTTAAGTCAAAAACACCCTCCTCCCCCCCGTTTACGTCTCCCCCATTTGACCTCGTTTCGCAAACACGCCGTCACTGTAATCAATTACCGACGCCGCTGCCCCGATTTGCGTCGCTTCAACCCACAGTCCTTTCTCGTTATCCGTCGCCTCTCAGCCTTCGCTTCCACCACCACCACCAGCACCGGCACCACCTATCCTGTGAATCGCTTCGATTTACGACATCTTCGATATCCGCCTTCGTACCTTTCAGGAACGAAAACCCCCCGACGTAAACCGGGGTTTTGTTGTTGTTTGCGTCAATGAATCAGGGCCCGAATTAGGCACGGGCGAAGCAAGCTACAGCTTCGGGACTCGCGTTATGAGGGTACCCCCTAAACGCGAAGCAAAAAATAATAAGGCGTTTGAAGTTGTGCATAAAACAAGAAGGCCTTTCGACGTGACGAAAAAAATATAGAAGGCACTCCTCGACGGAGGCGTCTTCGGCTTGACATAGCTTCGGGCCCCAGAATTGTCATAATCTGGCCCTGAAATACATTGCACGTGTGTACACGGAGCAGTTAAATTACACACGCGTTGAATACACGGGGGGATCCAACTTTTATTGGAGGCGTACACAATTATGTCGGGCGTGTGTCTCTCTGCGCGTCCGTCTCCGCGTACGTGTCGACTCTAGACCTCGGTGCTCGTCTTTCTCCACGTGTGCGTCTCTTTCTTCATGGCTGTCCCCGTGTCTGTTTGTACCCGGGCACGCGCCCTAAACCCCCGTGCCACGAATGAATGGAATTCGCGTGGCGGGACCCTCCTGAGAAAGAGCCATGGGATTACCGCTGGTACGGCTATTTTAATACTCACAATGGACAAGGCGGACGAGATCAATGGGTGACGCAACACATTCTCCTGCGGAGGAGGGAGCTGGTAGGAACGTTGGGTTGCTCGGTCAATGGCTAGGGACAACGGCGGCACCACGTGGTGTATTCCGCAAATATGCCCGACTGTGAGGGCGGGCACAAGCCGGCGTGAGTAGGTTAAACGTTGAGTTTTATAAGGGCACCACGGGGTGACCAGCCCCTCCCCACCCAGCCCCACCCCTCCCACCCTCCCCACCCAGCCCCTCCCTCCCCACCCAACCCCTCCCCACCCTCCCCTCCCCACGCAAGCCCCTCCCCACCCTCCCCTCTCCACCCAGCCCCTCCCCACCCTCCCCACCCAGCCCCTCCCTCCCCGCCCAGCCCCTCCCTCCCCACCCAACCCCTCCCCACCCTCCCCTCCCCACGCAGCCCCTCCCCACCCTCCCCTCCCCACGCAGCCCCTCCCCACCCTCCCCTCCCCACGCAGCCCCTCCCCACCCTCCCCACCCAGCCCCTCCCTCCTCACCCAGCCCCTCCACCCAGCCCCTCCCCACCCTCCCCACCCAGCCCCTCCCTCCCCACCCAGCCCCTCCCCACCCTCCCCTCTCCACCCAGCCCCACCTCTCCCATTTTTGGATGCACGGCGGACGGACGGACACAATAATCCCCTGTGGGCTGGTGGTGTAACCAGGAGGTTCCTACACAGTATAATGCGCGTGCCTAATGTGCGTTGACTCAAGAGTGCAGAGGCGTGGTCACCACATCCACGCCTCTATATAAGGAACGAGACAGGTGGACCTCTCCACAAATCTGGCTGTCTGCCTGATGAAGTTGGTTGTAGTTACTGGCGAAACGTCGTACTCGGATTGTAAATGTTGTGGCTTGGCTCTCCAACACACAACCGGTTAGTGCTGTACTAGTACACTACACTATACACTACACTATACACTACACTATACACTAGTGCTGTACTAGTACACTACACTATACACTACACTATACACTACACTATACACTAGTGCTGTACTAGTATTCTACACTATACACTACACTATACACTAGTGCTGTACTAGTATTCTACACTATACACTACACTATACACTAGTGCTGTACTAGTATTCTACACTATACACTACACTATACACTAGTGCTGCAGTAGTATTCTACACTATACACTACACTATACACTACACTATACACTAGTGCTGTACTAGTATTCGACATTATACACTACACTATACACTAGTGCTGTACTAGTATTCTACACTATACACTACACTATACACTACACTATACACTAGTGCTGTACTAGTATTCTACACTATACACTACACTATACACTAGTTCTGCACTAGTGACGAATTGGCCACGTTCTGTTTACGTGACAACCCTTACTAGTTGGCCGTGTCGGGTGGTGGCGGGTTTTAACGACACAAGCATATATTTACGCGATCTAAACCAAACAAACCTCTATTACGGATGATATTGGTCGCGAAATCCTCCTGCGTGTTAAATATTAACAATGATTGGGCACGGTTTGTGATGACGATGACGACGATGGTGATGATGGTTATGATGATGGTGCCGACTATTTACCCAGGAAAACCTCACCCTGCAAAGACTTTGCACGGCAGCAGTGTCCAGCTGCATTGACAGATTTGGCCAATTCCAGCCACGGACCGTGACTGGAATTGGTGGTGATGGTGGTTGAACACCGTTTGGATGAGCTAGTCAGTGCGGTACAGACAGAGTCCTCAAACACGGGCAGAAGGCCTCGGTGAGTGAAGTTCACGGGGATAGCAACCACGGCAGTAGCAAAAATAAGTAATATTTAAGAATACTTTTTTTAAAAAACACGCTTTAATGAAATGTACCGTACTGGTGGAAGAACTTTGAAGACTCCAGGAAAGTGGCCCCGAAGCTTGCCACAACGTAAGGGGGCCGTGGTCAATTGCAGCCAACGTGAGTTGAGCGTGGACAATTAGACCCAAGCCGAAACATAACATGAATTTTTTTTATTTTTTTTATTTTTATTTTTAATGATAGAATATAGTATTGTCATCAGTATGACATAATTATACCAAGTTTGCAGTCGGATACCACATTGTGAAGTGGGTTTAAAATGAGTTACAAGATTTGAGGATACAACAGACAGAGTGAGATAATAAAAAAGCGTCTATTAATAATAGAGGCGACTGATTTCCCCGGTGAGCGCGTGGGGTGAGCGGGTGCAAATGTTCGCGCGCAGTTCTGGATGAATCAAGGAAACCCGCCTGCTTCGTGTTGCTTTCCATCAAGCGATTAGCGCGTTTGGCTACGTACGGCACGAAAGAAGTTCAACGCGCTGCATGCACACACATTGTCGGTCGCCACCAGCAACCCGCCGTCGGTGGCTCACACCGCCGCCTCGCTTTGCCTTGCCCTGCCGCCCGCAGTCAACCCCTGCATGTTCACCGACTACTACTCAACCTGCGCCCAGATGAAGGCGACCTACGGCTGCAGCAACAGCACGAGCGGCAAGGTGATCCAGAAGAACTGCCCTGCCTCGTGCTACTGCGACGGCAAGATCCACTGAGCAACGAAGGGCGACTTGCGCGGGCGGTGGCGGCGGCGGTGGCGTTAAGATCGTCGCAATCGACGATCGACGCAACGCCGAGCCCTTCACCGCAGCGCGAGAGTTTTTTGGGGGGGGGGGGTGGTGGTGGTCGCGTCAGTCGGCACGTGGTTTTTTGTTTTGTTTTGACGAACGTTATAAGAATAATTGGTGAATTTGCGAATCTCAGCACGGTTCGGTTGGGGTCAAGGTTACAAGAAGGGCTGCCACCTTGTGTACTGCAGGCCAAAAAGACGTTTCTCAGTTAGCACCAGGACCTGTTGTTAGAACTGTCAGAAAGTTCAACACCAGAGTTTGCCAGATCTCGGTACAGACAATAATCATGATGATAAAACATTTGTAATGTATTCATGTTTTTTGGGTCTTTCGGTAAAGTCACGTAGACAGATTTGTAATGTACCCGTTGGCACGATAATTGTTATTTCCAGAGTGTTTGCCTGGATAATTGAGTGTATGGCTGGGTAGTGGAGTGTATGGCTGGATAGTGGAGTGTGTGGCTGGGTAGTGGAGTGTGTGGCTGGGTAGTGGAGTGTGTTGCTGGGTAGTGGTGTGTGTGGCTGGGTAGTGGAGTGTGTGGCTGGGTAGTGGAGCGTGTGGCTGGGTAGTGGAGTGTGTGGCTGGGTAGTGGAGTGTGTGGCTGGGTAGTGGAGCGTGTGGCTGGGTAGTGGAGTGTGTGGCTGGGTAGTGGAGCGTGTGGCTGGGTAGTGGAGTGTGTGGCTGGGTAGTGGAGTGTGTGTGTGGATAGTGGAGTGTGTGGCTGGGTAGTGGAGTGTGTGGCTGGGTAGTGGAGTGTGTGACTGGATAGTGGAGAGTGTGGCTGGGTAGTTGAGTGTGTGGCTGGGTAGTGGAGTGTGTGGCTGGGTAATGGAGCGTGTGGCTGGGTAGTGGAGTGTGTGGCTGGGTAGAGGAGTGTGTGGCTGGGTAGTGGAGTGTATGGCTGGGTAGTGGAGTGTGTGGCTGTAGAGTGATGATCATCAATTCCTGCTACCCGAACTGCAGATGACAATCCAAACCGGACAGGTGGCAACCCATTCGCGGAAGGAGCAATAGTTATTCCACTTATGTCTCTGTTATGACCACTTTATATTAACGCTTCATATACTATCTCTTACATTGCGTACGACTTTTTATTCATCCGCATAAAAAAACAATGAAAAGGAAGCCGCATCAAAGATGTTTAGATGTACACACCGACCACGGAACGACCTGTCGCGTCGCGATGTGTGGGGAACGCGCGTGTGACGTGGAGCGGTGGCGCAATGGTTAGCGCACTCGGCCTTCAATGAGTACCCGGTGCGGCAGCGTGTAAACATCGCCACTGGGGAGACAAAGGCGGCCGGGGCGTGGTGTTTTGCCACCCCACCCCTTCCGTGTCGTGCTCGGCCTTCCTGGGCTCTAACAGCACTTGCTACAACAATTCTGTTAAAGGCTACACGGGGCATCTTTGCCTTTGTGAAAGGGGGTTAAGAGTAACGTGGCGCTCGACGCCAGTAGTAGGAGACTTGGAATGCATTGGGGGAAGATCCCGCATGTGTGTGGAGGACAACAGCAGTGTCCATCGCGCGAGTAAAAAAAGACGACAACACGTGGGAAGGTAATTGTTGATTGTGACGATGGCGATTCATCATCTCCATCGTCACCATCAGCCATGGCCTATCCACTGCTGGATGAAGGCCTCGTCAAGTCGCCACCACCTCTCAGATGACCTTGCGATGTCCACTCATGGCCACGCAACACGGGACGTATATCTGAACCGATGGTGGGCCCTCTCTAGGTCGACTCAGCCTGAACCGAGTATCTGTATGGGTGCGTCAACTTTGCCCCAGGGGATGTTTGTCTTCGTCTACGTTAGCGGCCTCCGCTGATGGATGAAGCCTCCTCCACTGTCAGTGAGGGTCACGCTACTGCTCTGGGTGAATGTGTGTGAGTTCATGAGTCTCTGTGTGAGTTTATGGGTCTCCGTGTGGGCCTCGCATGAGACTGTGTGTGAGTTTCTGGGTCTCTATGTGAGTACAGTATTTGAATCTGTGTGAGTTTATGGGTCTCTGTGTGAGCCTCTGAGTCTGTGTGTGAGTTTATGAGTCTCTGTGTGAGTACAGTATTTGAATCTGTGTGAGCCTGTGGGTTAGTGTGTGAGTCTGTGTGTCTCTGTGTGAGTCTCTAGGTCTCTGTGTGAGTCTGTGGGTCTCTGTGTGAGTCTCTAGGGCTCTGTGTGAGTCTGTGGGTCTCTGTGTGAGTCTCTAGGTCTCTGTGTGAGTCTGTGGGTCTCTGTGTGAGTGTTAGTCACTGTGTGAGTCTGTGAGTCACTGTGTGAGTCTGTGGATCTCTGTGTGAGTCTGCGGGTCTCTGTGTGAGTGTGAGTCACTGTGTGAGTCTGTGGGTCTCTGTGTGAGTCCGTGGGTCTCTGTGTGAGTGTGAGTCACTGTGTGAGTCTGTGGGTCTCTGTGTGAGTCTGTGGGTCTCTGTGTGAGTGTGAGTCACTGTGTGAGTCTGTGGGTCTCTGTGTGAGTCTGTGGGTCTCTGTGTGAGTGTGAGTCACTGTGTGAGTCCGTGGGTCTCTGTGTGAGTATGAGTCACTGTGTGAGTCTGTGGGTCTCTGTGTGAGTCTGTGGGTCTCTGTGTGAGTGTGAGTCACTGTGTGAGTCTGTGGGTCTCTGTGTGAGTCTGTGGGTCTCTGTGTGAGTGTGAGTCACTGTGTGAGTCTGTGGGTCTCTGTGTGAGTGTGAGTCACTGTGTGAGTCTGTGGGTCTCTGTGTGAGTGTGAGTCACTGTGTGAGTTTGTGGGTCTCTGTGTGAGTCTGTGGTACTCTGTGTGAGAGTGAGTCACTGTGTGAGTCTGTGGGTCTCTGTGTGAGTGTGAGTCACTGTGTGAGTCTGTGGGTCTCTGTGTGAGTGTGAGTCACTGTGTGGGTCCGTGGGTCTCATGTGTGAGTGTGAGTCACTGTGTGAGTCTGTGGGTCTCTGTGTGAGCCTGTGGGTCTCTGTGTGAGTGTGAGTCACTGTGTGAGTCTGTGGGTCTCTGTGTGAGTGTGAGTCACTGTGTGGGTCCGTGGGTCTCATGTGTGAGTGTCACTGTGTGAGTCTGTGTGTCTCTGTGTGAGTCTGTGGGTCTCTGTGTATGGATCTCTGGGTGAGAGTCCAGGGTTAGTGTGGGTCGCCCTCTTGTGGAGAAATGCCCAACCGCAACTGCTGTGTCACAAGTAACAAAATAAGGAAGTAATTCATATTCTTGGTTCTTTCGGTAAAGTCACGTAGAAGGGAAACAATAAAATCGTTTTTTTTTATAAAATATTTTTTTGTTTCCCTTCTTCGTGACTTTACCGAAAGAACCAAGAATATGAATCCCTGCAGTCACGAAAGCTTTAAATCAGAAGTAATTCATCTCCTTCGCACGTGCGTGTCTCTCCACAATATAATTACACATACGAGATGCATACAATAAAACAAACGTTTATTGTATACATCTCATCAGCGGCATGGCCTTCTATGAGTGCATCTTCATCGGCAGTATTGATCCAACGCAAATCAAACTCGGCACCTATTTCGACATTTAGCGTCTCATCAGCAATCCGGCTTGCCTGAAAGACAACGCTTGCCTCGCCGCTGTTTGCTGTATGAGCACGGGCACCTCCTCTGTGAGACGTGGGTCCGAGTTTAGCTTGAGACGAATGCAATGGCTCGAGGCTGACCGCTACAAGACACGGGTAAGAGAAATGTGGTACACGTCAAGGCCGTAATTATAATATAATTGGGGGGTGGGGGGGACACCCCCCCCCCCCATATTCAAATATGCTCAAAATGTCCCCCCCAATATATTGCTATGAAGTAGATTTCTGTTTATATGATTGTGATTATGGTTGCACTTTATTAATTCCTAATCTCTGCCATTACATACAATGAAATAAGAAAAGGTCAAAAAGAAAAAAACAGAGCAATGTAATACAATACACTATTAGACATTATTGTAAAAAAATAAATAAAAAGTCAATCACGTGTTAGTGAATTTTTGAAATATTTTAGGCAGGAAATTAGTTTTCAAATTTAGATTTTTTTTCTGGGGGGAGGGGGGGGGGGGGACGACGACCCCCCAGACCCCCTGGAAGATTTGTTCCCCCCCAATGTTGACTCCATGGCTATGGCCTTGGTTCACGTCCATCACTACCGGGCCTGCCCCCAGTGCTCTTCACTCATTTCCAGTGAGCGGCCACTATGCCCGATTCGGCACCACCATTGGGGGTGGGTTTCCCGTTTGTGTGACTGTCGGAGGCCGCACTATAGGCCACTTGGAGGCCGCACTATAGGCCACCTGAAGGCCGCACTAAAGGCCACCTGGAGGCCGCACTATAGGCCACCTGGAGGCCGCACTAAAGGCCACCTGGAGGCCGCACTATAGGCCACCTGGAGGCCGCACTATAGGCCACCTGGAGGCCGCACTGAAGGCCACCTGGAGGCCGCACTATAGGCCATCTGGAGGCCGCACTGAAGGCCACCTGGAGGTCGCACCAAAGGCCACCTGGAGGCCGCACTATAGGCCACCTGGAGGCCGCACTAAAGGCCATCTGGAGGCCGCACTATAGGCCACCTGGAGGCCGCACTAAAGGCCATCTGGAGGCCGCTCTATAGGCCACCTGGAGGCCGCACTAAAGGTCATCTGGAGGCCGCACTAAAGGCCACCTGGAGGCCGCACTAAAGGCCACCTGGAGGCCGCACTATAGGCCACCTGGAGGCCGCACTAAAGGCCACCTGGAGGCCGCACTAAAGGCCACCTGGAGGCCGCACTAAAGGCCATCTGGAGGCCGCACTAAAGGCCACCTGGAGGCCGCACTATAGGCCACCTGGAGGCCGCACTATAGGCCACCTGGAGGCCGCACTGAAGGCCACCTGGAGGCCGCACTATAGGCCACCTGGAGGCCGCACCAAAGGCCACCTGGAGGCCGCACTATAGGCCACCTGGAGGCCGCACTATAGGCCAGCTGGAGGCCGCACTATAGGCCACCTGGAGGCCGCACTATAGGCCATCTGGAGGCCGCACTATAGGCCACCTGGAGGCCGCACTATAGGCCACCTGGAGGCCGCACTGAAGGCCACCTGGAGGCCGCACTATAGGCCACCTGGAGGCCGCACTGAAGGCCACCTGGAGGCCGCACCAAAGGCCACCTGGAGGCCGCACTAAAGGCCACCTGGAGGCCGCACTGAAGGCCACCTGGGGGCCGCACTATAGGCCACCTGGTGGCCGCACTATAGGCCACCTGGAGGCCGCACTAAAGGCCACCTGGAGGCCGCACTATAGGCCACCTGGAGGCCGCACTATAGGCCACCTGGAGGCCGCACTAAAGGCCACCTGGAGGCCGCACTATAGGCCATCTGGAGGCCGCACTATAGGCCACCTGGAGGCCGCACTATAGGCCACCTGGAGGCCGCACTAAAGGCCACCTGGAGGCCGCACTATAGGCCACCTGGAGGCCGCACTAAAGGCACCTGGAGGCCGCACTATAGGCCATCTGGAGGCCGCACTATAGGCCACCTGGAGGCCGCACTATAGGCCACCTGGAGGCCGCACTAAAGGCCACCTGGAGGCCGCACTGAAGGCCACCTGGAGGCCGCACCTAAAGGCCACCTGGAGGCCGCACTAAAGGCCACCTGGAGGCCGCACTAAAGGCCACCTGGAGGCCGCACTAAAGGCCACCTGAAGGCCGCACTGAAGGCCACCTGGAGGCCGCACTATAGGCCACCTGGAGGCCGCACTGAAGGCCACCTGGAGGCCGCACCAAAGGCCACCTGGAGGGCGCACTAAAGGCCACCTGGAGGCCACACTGAAGGCCACCTGGGGGCCGCACTATAGGCCACCTGGAGGCCGCACTATAGGCCACCTGGAGGCCGCACTAAAGGCCACCTGGAGGCCGCACTATAGGCCACCTGGAGGCCGCACTATAGGCCACCTGGAGGCCGCACTAAAGGCCACCTGGAGGCCGCACTATAGGCCATCTGGAGGCCGCACTATAGGCCACCTGGAGGCCGCACTATAGGCCACCTGGAGGCCGCACTAAAGGCCACCTGGAGGCCGCACTATAGGCCACCTGGAGGCCGCACTAAAGGGCACCTGGAGGCCGCACTATAGGCCACCTGGAGGCCGCACTATAGGCCACCTGGAGGCCGCACTATAGGCCACCTGAAGGCCGCACTATAGGCCACCTGGAGGCCGCACTATAGGCCACTTGGAGGCCGCACTATAGGCCACCTGAAGGCCGCACTGAAGGCCACCTGAAGGCCGCACTGAAGGCCACCTGGAGGCCGCACTATAGGCCACCTGGAGGCCGCACTATAGGCCACCTGGAGGCCGCACTAAAGGCCACCTGAAGGCCGCACTGAAGGCCACCTGGGGGCCTTCCGGCAGTGCAATGAAGACCGCCGCGTTACGCGATACTCTCCACCAGTGCCGGACGAAGCTAGTGCGGGGGGCCTGTAGCATATATTAAAAAGGGGCTCTAAAATAACAAACAAAAAACACACGTACATATTAAAACACGCACATTATTTTTACTTGCATAGTAAAGTATTTTTTTCATTTTGCTATACAGCCAGATAATACGTCAAATCGCTAACCTTAAACACCCATTCGTTCATAAACGTTGAAGGCAGTATAGTACTATAGTAATCGTCTGCGCACTCACCCACACTCCAAAGACAAAGATCCCCCGTATAGCTTTAACAGACTCTTGGGGAAAGCGCTGTTAGCGAGCACCTATGAAGGCCGGCATGTCACACAATGAGGTAGGTGGCCAGAACCACTCCGGGCCACCTTTGTCTCCCCAGTGTTACACACCGCACCAGGTACTCGACCTAGGGGAGGATGAGGACCGGTTCAGATAATCGTCACCGGTGTTGGCCGTGAGCGCGGCGCTCAAACCGCGACATTACCGCTCCCAATATACACACACCATGGACACACGCACACCATGCACACACACACACACACCATGCACACATACACACACCATGCACACACACACCATGCACATACACACACACCATGCACACACACACCATGCACACACACACACACCATGCACACATACACACACCATGCACACATACACACACCATGTACACACACACACCATGCACACACACACCATGCACACACACACACCATGCACACACACACAATGCACACACACCATGTACAAATACACACACCATGCACACACACACACACCATGCACACATACACACACCATGCACACATACACACACTATGCACGCACACCATGCACACACACAATGCACACACACCATGCACACACACACTATGCACGCACACCATGCACACACACCATGCACACACACACACCAGTCACACATACACCATGCACACACACACACTATGCACACACACCATGCACACACACACACCATGCACACACACCATGCACACACACACATCATGCACACATACACACACTATGCACGCACACAATGCACACACACACACACCATGCACACACACACACCATGCACACATACACACTCTATGCACGCACACCATGCACACACACACCATGCACACACATACCATGCACACACACACACACCATGCACACACTCTATGCACGCACACCATGCACACACACACCATGCACACACACACACCATGCACACACACACACACCATGCACACACACACACCATGCACACACAGACACCATGCACACACATACCATGCACACACACACCATGCACTCACACACCATGCACACACACACTATGCACACACACACCATGCACTCACACACCATGCACACACACTATGCACACACACACCATGCACTCACACACCATGCACACACACACATACTGCACACACACACACGATGCACACACACACCATACACACACACACTATGCACACACATACTGCACACACACACCAAGCACACACACCATGCACACATACACACTATGCACACATACACACTATTCATACACACACACCATGCACACACACACCATGCACACACACACATACTGCACACACACTATGCACACACACACCATGCACACACACACCATATACACCCATACTGCACACACACACACCATGCACACACACTATGCACACACACACACCATGCACACACACATACACACACCATGTACACAAATACTGCACACACACAGACCATGCACACACATAATGGACACACACACTATGCACACACACACCATGCACACACACACCATATACACACATACTGCACACACACACACCATGCACACACACATAATGCACACACACATACTGCACACACACTATGCACACACATACACACCATGCAGGCACACACCATGCGCACACACACACACTATGCACACACATACTGCACACACACACACACCATGCACACACACCATGCACACACACACACACACTATGCACACACACCATACACACAACAACAACAACCGCCATTCGCCACTAAGTGGCGGTGACGTCACCACGACGCTTGTGCCAGGCTATGTGCACCCTGAGGCCACGTGAAGTGTCGAACGCCCGCTGGTAGGAGGTCACGGGGCAGACCCAGGTGCCACGGGTCGACTGACTGAGATGACTGAGATGACTGGCTGATGCACCACCTGTGCCCCCTACTGTGCCAACCTGCTGTGCTTTAGCCACCCGGCGCTCCGCTCGTTGTTCTGAGCGTCGCTCCTCTGCCCTCCGTTGTTGTTGGAGGGCGACTGCCTCCAACTGCCCAGCAGCAGCGTCCTTCACGAGCCTCCTCCACAGAGGCCGATCTTAACACCGCTGGTACCGGTCATCGGCAAGTCCACTCAGCTCCATATTCTCCCGTAACGCATCAGTCCATCTCGTCTCCAGCCCTTCTATCCAGCCAAACAGAAGCTTATTGGGCACGCGGTGGCTGGGCATGCAGGCTACATGACCCAGCCATGCATTCGGGTGGGTGGTGTGTGTCTGTCCGATACCCTATTCTCCAGAGTATAAGACGCTCCGGAAAATACGACGCACCCCTTTAAAGGTATACAAATCTGGTCACCCACACATACACACACACACGGATTGTAACGCACATACAAGTCGAACTCGGACCAGTGCCGGATGAAGCTAGTGCGGGGCCTGTAGCATTATGTTACAAAGGGGTCCTAAATATAAAAAAAACACGTACATATTAAATCACATACATTTTTAACTTGCATAGTAAAGTAATTGCATTTTTTTTATTGGCTATACAGCCAGATAATACGACAAATCGCTAACCTTAAACACCGATTCTAGATTTAAAGCTTTCGTGACTGCTAGGATCCATACTCTTTGGTTCTATTGGGTAAAGTCACGTAGGTAAAAAATAAAATAACAAAAATCACGACGTTTCGGCCACAACACAAGCGGCTGTCCTCCAGACAGTCTCGTCCCTTCACCTGATGAAGGCCGCTTGTGTTGTGGCCGAAACGTCGTGAGAATATTATTGTGTTATTTTATTTTATCAATTTATTATTTTATTCTCATTCTACGTGACTTTACCGAAAGAACTATTAGTACTTTGTTTGCACGTCCTTGTCTTTGCACATCCGACTACGTCTCAGTTGTCGCAACGTTCATAACCCCCCCCCTCCCTCTCCCCCTCATTACTGGCACGTCTATCAAAAAGAGCTTCACAGCTCATCGGATTCCTCGAGTGCAAATACATGTTTCTGATTCCGTGGCCGACCGCACGCACGGTCAGGGAGACCAGCATGGCGACGTTGGGGAGCACGTGTGACACCAAGTGGCGAGGAGCGACATCGCAGCGTTTGCCCCCGTTGCTCGCAGCGCTCTGCGGGCAACACCAATGGCACGGCGTTCATTGAGCGCACGTCACACCACACACACACACGTGGGGGTGTTGTGTGTGTTGTGTGTGTGTGTGTCCGTGTCGTCTCGCATAGGTCGACTCAGCCTCCCCAAACATCGCCACTGGGGGGGGGACAAAGGCGGCCGGGCGTGGTGCTGGCCACCACCACCCCCCCCCCCCCCCCGACACCATCGTTCGCGCGGCCTCCGCCGGGCCTTCATTCGGCACGGCGATTCGCTCGCAGCACTTGCCCCAACAGCGTGGTGAAGGCTATCTGGCGGGGAGGGGGCTCTTTGTCTTTGTGCGAGCTGTGTGTGTGTGTGCTGTACGCGTAGATCACTGTGAGTCGGTAGCTCCGTTCAGACTCAACCCACTCGGCAGATACCGCCACGATGATAACCCTTCAAGGCTTCGACAGGCACGAATATTTGCAGTTTGGCTATTCAATTCGTTCCCAGGCAAGCTTCTAAGACGTTATAGGTATTTTTTTTTTATTTTCGACAGCAGATTTTTTTTTGCGCAGGGCTAATATTGTTTTCTTCTACATATATCTCCGTATTTGTATTCGCTTACCCATATGCATATTCAGCGTGGTGAGATATTGGGAAATAATTGGCGAATTAGTTCGGAGAGACGTACATATCCGTTGTGGAATTAAACCAGCCGTGCTGCAACGCTACGAGGCATATATATACCTCGCAATTAATACGTTGAGATAATTAGATGTAGCCTCTACGCTGTACTGGCACGTGCTTGCGTATCAAATCGCGTAATTGGTTACTACCACGTTCCACTGGCACGTAGAGCACGTACACGTGCAATATATAATCGCTCTTGGGAGGCAATTCGGTCAAGCGATGTGCGACCTCCGTTACCTCTCGCTGATCTGAGCCTCCCCTCCCCCCGACCACCGATATCGGGATCGAACCGGGAAGAAAAGGGGGGCTCTCACATGGAGGAGGCTTTGGGGTGAGGCTGCTTTTTTTTGGAGGCCATCCCGCCCTCCCCCCCCCCCACACACCAGGAGGCTTTTGGCAAGCCACAGTGTGGCCGTGGAGATGAAGGGCCGAGGATGGCTGGCAGTGACCGTGCTCGACTTGGCGTTGGGTCTCATCGCTGCCAACGCAGGTGAGTGAGTCTCTCTGTTAGGGGAGACAAAGGCGGCCGGGCGTGGTGCTGGTCAAACCTCCCCCCCCCCCTCCTTCTCCCCCCCCCCCTCGTGCGCCGTGCCGGCCTTCATTGGTGCTACTCGCTAAGGGCACTTGCCCCAACAGTCTGTTGAGGCTATACGGGGGGTGGGGGATGTTTGTCTTTGTGAGACGTGCACACGTGTCTTTATGTGTGCGTGTGTGTGTGATGGATATTTGTGTCGGTGTGTGTGTGTATGAAGATGTGTCATTGTGCATGTAATACGTGTGCGTGTGTGCTAGATGTGTGTTAATGTGTGCGTTGCGCGTGCTAAGATGTGTCAATGTGTACGCGATAACGTACGTACCTGTGTGTGTACAGTCTATAGATTTTGATGAGCGGTGGTGCAGCGGTTAGCGCGCTGCGCTACGAACTCGGCGATCCGGGTTCGATTCCCGCTCACGGGCAATACCGGTGACGATTATCTGAACCGGTTCTGGGCCTCCCCTGGGTCGACTCGGCCTCAAATGAGTACCTGGTGCGGTGTGTAAACATCGCCACTGGGGAGACAAAGGCGGCCGGGCGTGTTGCTGGCCACCCACCCCCTCGTGTGCCGTGCTGGCCTTTATAGGTGCTCGCTAACAGCACTTGCCCCGACAGTCTGTTGAGGCTATACGGGGGATCTTTGTCTCTGTGTATGCATGTGAGATGTGTACACATGTCTGTATACGTGTGGGTGTATGATGACATTTGTGTCGGTGTGTATGAACGTGTCATTGTGTATGTGATACGTGCCTGTGTACATACGTGTGTGTGCCTGTGTGTGTGTTAAGATGTGTCAATGTGTGCCTGATTCCGTATGTATCTGTAAATGTATGAATGTATCTTGAACGTATTTCGCACCGTACGTAGACAACCGTGCTCATGTATGTGTGTGTGTGCACACAATGACACTGACACACACAATGACACTGTCACTGTGACACACTATATGACTGTGACACACACAGTGACACACTGACACACACAATGACACACTGTCACTGTGACACATATCACTGTAACACACACCGTGACACACTGACACACACAATGACACACTGGCACTGTGACACACTATATCACTGTGACACACACAATGACACACTGTCACTGTGACACACTATATCACTGTGACACACACTGACACACTGACACACACAATGACACACTGTCACTCTGACACACTATATCACTGTGACACACACAGTGACACATTAACATACACAATGACAGACAGTCACTGTGACACACTATATCACTGTGACACACACCATGACACACTGACACACACAATGACACACTGTCTCTGTGACACACTATATCACTGTGACACAGACAGTGACATTGTGACACACACAATGACACACTGTCACTGTGACACACTATATCACTGTGACACACGCCGTGACACACTGACACACACAATGACACACTGTCACTGTGACACACTATATCATTGTGACACACACCGTGACACACTGACACACACAATAACACACTGTCACTGTGTGTGTCACTGTGTGTGTGACACACACACACACAGTGACACACTGACACACACAATGACACATTGTCACTGTGACACACTATATCACTGTGACACACACTATGACACACTGACACACACAATGACACACTGTCACTATAACACACTATATCACTGTGACACACACCGTGACACAATGACACACACAATGACACACTGTCGCTGTGACACACTATATCACTGTGACACACACCGTGACACACTGACACACACAATGACACACTGTCACTGTGTGTGTCACTGTGTGTGTATGACACACACACACAGTGACACACTGACACACACAATACCACTGTCACTGTGACACACTATATCACTGTGACACACACCGTGACACACTGACACACACAATGACACACTGTCACTGTGACACACTATATCACTGTGACACACACAATGACACATTGTCACTGTGACACACTATATCACTGTGACACACACCGTGACACCCTGACACACACAATGACACACTGTCACTATGACACACTATATCACTGTGACACACACCGTGACACACTGACACACACAATGACACACTGTCACTGTGACACACTATATCACTATGACACAAACACCATGACACACTGACACACACAATGACACTGTCACTGTGACACACTATATCACTGTGACACACACCGTGACACACTGGCACACACAATGACACACTGTCACTGTGACACACTATATCACTGTGACACACACCGTGACACACTGACACACACAATGACACACTGTCACTGTGACACACTATATCACTGTGACACACAGTGACACACTGACACACACAATGATACACTGTCACTGTGACACACTATATCACTGTGACACACACAGTGACACACTGACACACACAATAACACACTGTCACTGTGACACACTATATCACTGTGACACACACCGTGACACACTGACACACAATGACACACTGTCACTGTGACACACTATATCACTGTGACACACACCGTGACACACTGACACACACAATGACACACAGTCACTGTGCCACACTTTATCACTGTGACACACACCGTGACACACTGACACACACAATGACACACTGTCACTGTGACACATTATATCACTGTGACACACACCGTGACACACTGACACACACAATGACACACTGTCACTGTGACACACTATATCCCTGTGACACACACACCGTGACACACTGACACACACAATGACACACTGTTACTGTGTGTGTCACTGTGTGTGTGTGACACACACACACACAGTGACACACTGACACACACAATACCACTGTCACTGTGACACACTATATCACTGTGACACACACCGTGACACACTGACACACACAATGACACACTGTCACTGTGACACACTATATCACTGTGACACACACAATGACACACTGTCACTGTGACACATTATATCACTGTGACACACCGTGATACACTGACACACACAATGACACATTGTCACTGTGACACACTATATCACTGTGACACACACCGTGACACACTGAAACACACAATGACACATTGTCACTGTGACACACTATATCACTGTGACACACACCGTGACACACTGACACACACAATGACACACTGTCACTATGACACACTATATCACTGTGACACACACCGTGACACACTGACACACACAATGACACACAGTCACTGTGACACACTATATCACTGTGACACACGCCGTGACACACTGACACACACAATGACACACTGTCACTGTGACACACTATATCACTGTGACACACCGTGACACACTGACACACACAATGACACACTGTCACTGTGACACACTATATCACTGTGACACACGCCGTGACACACTGACACACACAATGACACACTGTCACTGTGACACACTATATCACTGTGACACACACCGTGACACACTGACACACACAATGACACACTGTCTCTGTGACACACTATATCGCTGTGACACACACAGTGACACACTGACACACACAATACCACTGTCACTGTGACACACTATATCACTGTGACACACACCGTGACACACTGACACACATAATGACACACTGTCACTGTGACACACTATATCATTGTGACACACACCGTGACACACTGACACACACAATGCCACTGTCACTGTGACACACTATATCACTGTGACACACCGTGACACACTGACACACACAATGACACATTGTCACTGTGACACACTATATCACTGTGACACACACCGTGACACACTGAAACACACAATGACACATTGTCACTGTGACACACTATATCACTGTGACACACACTATGACACACTGACACACACAATGACACACTGTCACTATGACACACTATATCACTGTGACACACACCATGACAAACTGACACACACAATAACACACTGTCACTGTGACACACTATATCACTGTGACACATACCGTGACACACTGACACACACAATGACACACTGTCACTGTGACACACTATATCACTGTGACACACACGGTGACACACTGACACACACAATGACACACTGTCACTATGACACACTATATCACTGTGACACACACCGTGACACACTGACACACACAATGACACACTGTCACTGTGACACACTATATCACTGTGACACATACCGTGACACACTGACCCACACAATGACACACTGTCACTGTGACACACTATATCACTGTGACACACAGTGACACACTGACACACACAATGACACACTGTCACTGTGACACACTATATCACTGTGACACACCGTGACACACTGACACACACAATGACACACTGTCACTGTGACACACTATATCACTGTGACACACAGTGACACACTGACACACACAATGACACACTGTCACTGTGACACACTATATCACTGTGACACACCGTGACACACTGACACACACAATGACACACTGTCACTGTGACACACTATATCCCTGTGACACACACACCGTGACACACACAATGACACACTGTCACTGTGACACACTATATCACTGTGACACACCGTGACACACTGACACACACAATGACACATTGTCACTGTGACACACTATATCACTGTGACACACACCGTGACACACTGACACACAATGACACATTGTCACTGTGACACACTATATCACTGTGACACACACCGTGACACACTGACACACACAATGACACACTGTCACTGTGACACACTATATCACTGTGACACACACACAGTGACACACTGACACACACAATGACACACTGTCACTGTGACACACTATATCACTGTGACACACACAATGACACACTGTCACTGTGACACACTATATCACTGTGACACACAGTGACACACTGACACACACAATGACACACTGTCGCTGTGACACACTATATCACTGTGACACACACACAGTAACACTGTGACACACACAATGACACACTGTCACTGTGACACACTATATCACTGTGACACACAGTGACACTGTGACACACATAATGACACACTGTCACTGTGACACACTATATCACTGTGACACACACACTGACACACACAATGACACACTGTCACTGTGACACACTATATCACTGTGACACACACTATGACACACTGACACACACAATGACACACTGTCACTGTGACACACTATATCACTGTGACACACACCGTGACACCCTGACACACACAATGACACACTGTCACTGTGCCACACTTTATCACTGTGACACACACTATGACACACTAACACACACAATGACACACTGTCACTGTGACACACTATATCACTGTGACACACACTATGACACACTGACACACACAATGACACACTGTCACTGTGACACACTATGACACACTGACACACACTATGACACACTGACACACACATATAATGACACATAACACACGCACTGCCGCACACGCATTTCCTTACACGGATGAGAGATTTTTGTGCTGTAATTCAGGGAGGCCAATAATTAAGTATGAAAGTAAATCAGGGTTACACAACATTTCTATTTTAGCTATGCCTAGCAACGCACACGCACACACACAAAGATCCCCCGTATAGCCTCAACAGACTGTTGGGGCAAGTGCTGTTAGCGAGTAGCACCTTTTGAAGGCCCCCACGGCACACGAGGGGGTGGGCGGTCAGCACCACGCCCGGCCGCCTTTGTATCCCCCAGCGGTGATATTTACTACACACCGCACCAGGCATTCATTTGAGGCAGAGTCCACCTAGGGGAGTCCCAGGACCGGTTCAGATAACCGTCACTTTGATATTCGCCGTCAGCGGGAATCAAACTCTGACCGTGTGAATGTTGGCGCAGTGCGCTAACCGCTCATCTAAATAGACACACAGACACATGTTCACGCGTGATTATATCAAGATACATCGCAATCAGCCTAGTGTCCCGTTGATGGGAATTGTCTGTAACCTCCCCATCTCTCTCGCCCTCCTCATCATCATCATTTATCTCCGTCCGTTTCACCAGAGGTCATTCTCTTCACGTCAATTTGGCAGGTTGCAGGCCACGGAGCAAGTAGGATGGGGACGGGGCGTGAAATTACATCATCAACCAATCATTCATCGATTCGTATGTTACACTCTGGTCCACGCACAATGGTCTGCGGAAGCGGATGTCACAGAGCTCGCTCTGAGATCCCTGCTTCAAGTGACGCTCTGGTGCGCGTAAAGAGTCGCCCACGGAAGTGGATATTTCAGAGCAGTGTATGTTGGAAACCTTCAAGTGAACCTTTGGCATGCACATACATAGTAGAGGGCTGTAACTTTCTCGATTTTTTTGTTTAATTCTCAGTCTAATTAATTTGCAGTACCAAATTCCATGCGATGTTTTTTTCTTTCTGCAGTCATTGCTGACCCTGCTGAGCTGTGAAAATAGCTTTATCATCCATCGGATTCCTCCAGTTTATATACAGATTCTGATTCTGAACTCGAAGAACCAGGTTTAATATATGGGTCGTTATGTCAGTATCTTGGTCTCTGTGTGAGCCTATGGGTCTTTTCGTGAGCCTATGGGTCTCTGCGAGAGGCTATGGGTGTCTACGTGGGTCTATGGGTCTATGTGTGAGTCTATGGGTCTATGCGAGCGTCTATGGGTCTATGCGTGAGTCTATGGGTCTATGTGTGAGTCTATGGGTCTATGTGTGATTCTATGGGTCTCTGTGTGATTCTATGGGTCTCTGTGTGAGTCTATGGGTCTATGCGTGAGTCTATGGGTCTGTGCGTGAGTCTATGGGTCTTTGTGTGAGTCTATGGGTCTCTGTGTGAGTCTATGGGTCTATGCGTGAGTCTATGGGTCTATGCGTGAGTCTATGGGTCTATGTGTGAGTCTATGGGTCTTTGCGTGAGCCTATGGGTCTCTGCATGAGGTTATGGGTCTCTTCGTGAGTCTATGGGTCTCTGTGTGAGGCTATAGGTCTCTACGTGAGGCTATGGGTCTCTGTGTGAGTCTATGGGTCTCTGCGTGAGCCTATGGGTTTCTACGTGAGGCTATGGGTCTCTGCGTGAGACTATGGGTCTCTACATGAGTCTATGGGTCTTTGCATGAGTCTATGGGTCTTTGCGTGATTCTATGGGTCTATGCGTGAGTCTATGGATCTCTGTGTGAGGTATGGGTCTCTACGTGAGGCTATGGGTATTTGCGTGAGTATATGGGTCTATGCGTGAGTCTATGGGTCTCTGTGTGAGGCTATGGGTCTCTACGTGAGGCTATGGGTCTCTGTGTGAGTCTATGGGTCTCTGCGTGAGGCTATGGGTCTCTGCGTGAGGCTATAGGTATCTACGTGAGGCTATGGGTCTCTGTCTGAGTCTATGGGCCTATGCGTGAATCTATGGGTCTATGCGTGAGTCTATGGGTCTATGTGTGAGTCTATGGGTCTATGTGTGAGTCTATTGGTCTCTGTGTAAGTCTGTGGGTCTCTGTGTGAGTCTATGGGTCTCTGTGCGAGTCTATGGGTCTCTGTCTGAGTCTATGGGTATAAGCGTAAGTCTATGGGTCTATGTGTGAGTCTATGGGTCTATGTGTGAGTCTATGGGTCTTTGCGTGAGCTTTTGGGTCTCTGCGTGAGGCTATGGGTCTTTACGTGAGGCTATGGGTCTATGCACGAGTCTATGGGTCTATGCGTGAGTCTATGGGTCTATGTGTGAGTGTATGGGTCTCTACGTGAGGCTATCGGTCTCTGTGTGAGTCTATGGGTCTCTGCGTGAGGCTATGGGTCTCTGCGTGAGGCTATGGGTCTCTACGTGAGTCTATGGGTCTATGCGTGAGTCTATGGGTCTATGTGTGAGTCTATGGGTCTCTGTGTGAGGCTATGGGTCTCTAGGTGAGGCTATGGGTCGCTTTGTGAGTCTATGGGTCTCTGCGTGAGGCTATGGGTCTCTGCGTGAGGCTATAGGTATCTACCTGAGGCTATGGGTCTCTGTGTGAGTCTATGGGTCTATGTGTGAGTCTATGGGTCTATGCCTGAGTCTATGGGTCTCTGTGTGAGTCTATGGGTCTATGCGTGAGTCTATGGGTCTCTGTGTGAGTCTATGGGTCTATGCGTGAGCCCATGGGTCTATGCGTGAGTCTATGGGTCTATGCGTGAGCCCATGGGTCTATGCGTGAGTCTATGGGCCTCTGTGTGAGTCTATGGGTCTATGCGTGAGTCTATGGGTGTCTGTGTGAGTCTATGGGTCTCTGTGTGATTCTATGCGTCTCTGTGTGAGTCTATGGGTCTATGCGTGAGCCCATGGGTCTATGCATGAGTCTATGGGCCTCTGTGTGAGTCTATGCGTCTCTGTGTGAGTCTATGGGTCTATGCGTGAGCCCATGGGTCTATGCGTGAGTCTATGGGCCTCTGTGTGAGTCTATGGGTCTCTGCGTGAGTCTATGGGTCTATGCGTGAGTCTATGGGTCTTTGCGTGAGCCTATGGGTCTCTGCGTGAGGCTATGGGTCTTTACGTGAGTCTATGGGTCTTTGCGTGAGTCTAGTGGTCTATGCGTGAGTCTATGGGTCTCTGTGTGAGGCTATGGGTCTCTGCGTGAGGCTATGGGTCTCTGCGTGAGTCTATGGGTATCTACTTCAGTATATCGGTCTCTGTGTGAGTCTACGGGTCTCTGCATAAGGATATGGGTCTATACGTGAAGCTATGGGTCTCTCCTTGAGGCTATGGGTCTCTACGTGAGTCTATGGGTCTTTGCGTGAGTCTATGGGTCTATGCGTGAGTCTTTTGGTATCTGTGTGAAGCTATGGGTCTCTACGTGAGGCTATGAGTTTCTGTGTGAGTCTATGGGTCTCTGCGTGAGTCTATGGGTCTATGCGTGAGCCTATGGGTCTATGCGTGAGTCTATGGGTCTCTGTGTGAGTCTATGGGTCTCTGTGTAAGTCTATGGATCTATGCATGAGTCTATGGGTCTATGCGTGAGTCTATGGGTGTATGTGTGAGTCTATGGGACTTTGAGTGAGCCTATTGGTCTCTGCGTGAGGCTATGGGTCTCTACGTGAGTCTATGGGTCTTTGCATGTGTCTATGGGTCTATGCGTGAGTCTATGGGTCTATGTGTGAGTCTATGGGTCTTTGCGTGAGCCTATGGGTCTCTGCGTGAGGATATGGGTCTCTACGTGAGTCTATGGGTCTCTGTGTGAGGCTATAGGTCTCTACGTGAGGCTATGGGTCTCTGTGTGAGTCTATGGGTCTCTGCGTGAGGCTATGGGTTTCTACGTGAGGCTATGGGTCTCTGCGTGAGGCTATGGGTCTCTACATGAGGCTATGGGTCTTTGCGTGATTCTATGAGTCTATGCGTGAGTCTATGGGTCTCTGTGTGAGGTATGGGTCTCTACGTCAGGCTATGGGTCTTTGCGTGAGTCTATGGGTCTATGCGTGAGTCTATGGGTCTCTGTGTGAGGCTATGGGTCTCTACGTGAGGATCTGGGTCTCTGTGTGAGTCTATGGGTCTCTGCGTGAGGCTATGGGTCTCTGCGTGAGGCTATAGGTATCTACGTGAGGCTATGGGTCTCTGTGTGAGTTTATGGGCCTATGCGTGAATCTATGGTTCTATGCGTGAGTCTATGGGTCTATGTGTGAGTCTATGGGTCTATGCGTGAGTCTATGGGTCTATGCGTGAGTCTATGCGTCTATGTGTTAGTCTATAGATCTTTGTGTGAGCCTTTGGGTCTCTGTGTGAGTCTATGGGTCTCTGCGTGAGGCTATGGGTCTCTGCGTTAGGCTATGTGTCTCTACGTGAGTCTATGGGTCTTTGCGTGAGTCTATGGGTCTATGCGTGAGTCTATGGGTCTCTGTGTGAGGCTATGGGTCTCTAGCTGAGGCTATGGGTCTCTTTGTGAGTCTATGGGTCTCTGCGTGAGACTATGGGTCTATGCGTGAGTCTATGGGTCTCTGCGTGAGGCTATGGGTCTCTGCGTGAGGCTATAGGTATCTACCTGAGGCTATGGGTCTCTGTGTGAGTCTATTGGTCTCTGTGTGAGTCTATGGGTCTATGCGTGAGTCTATGGGTCTCTGTGTGAGTCTATGGGTCTCTGTGTGAGTCTAAGCGTCTCTGTGTGAGTCTATGGGTCTATGCGTGAGCCCATGGGTCTATGCGTGAGTCTTTGGGCCTCTGTGTGAGTCTATGCGTCTCTGTGTGAGTCTATGGGTCTATGTGTGGGTTTATGGGTCTTTGCGTGAGCCTAAGGGTCTCTGCGTGAGGCTATGGGTCTTTACGTGAGTCTATGGGTCTATGCGTGAGCCCATGGGTCTATGCGTGAGTCTATGGGCCTCTGTGTGAGTCTATGGGTCTATGCGTGAGTCTATGGGTGTCTGTGTGAGTCTATGGGTCTCTGTGTGATTCTATGCGTTTCTGTGTGAGTCTATGGGTCTATGCGTGAGCCCATGGGTCTATGCGTGAGTCTATGGGCCTCTGTGTGAGTCTATGCGTCTCTGTGTGAGTCTATGGGTCTATGCGTGAGCCCATGGGTCTATGCGTGAGTCTATGGGCCTCTGTGTGAGTCTATGGGTCTCTGCGTGAGTCTATGGGTGTATGCGTGAGTTTATGGGTCTATGCGTGAGTCTATGGGTCTCTGTGTGAGGCTATGGGTCTCTGCGTGAGGCTATGGGTCTCTGCGTGAGTCTATGGGTATCTACTTCAGTATATCGGTCTCTGTGTGAGTCTACGGGTCTCTGCATAAGGCTATGGGTCTATACGTGAAGCTATGGGTCTCTCCTTGAGGCTATGGGTCTCTACGTGAGTCTATGGGTCTTTGCGTGAGTCTATGGGTCTATGCGTGAGTCTTTTGGTCTCTGTGTGAAGCTATGGGTCTCTACGTGAGGCTATGAGTTTCTGTGTGAGTCTATGGGTCTCTGCGTGAGTCTATGGGTCTATGCGTGAGCCTATGGGTCTATGCGTGAGTCTATGGGTCTCTGTGTGAGTCTATGGGTCTCTGTGTAAGTCTATGGATCTATGCATGAGTCTATGAGTCTATGCGTGAGTCTATGGGTGTATGTGTGAGTCTATGGGTCTTTGAGTGAGCCTATTGGTCTCTGCGTGAGGCTATGGGTCTCTACGTGAGTCTATGGGTCTTTGCATGGGTCTATGGGTCTATGCGTGAGTCTATGGGTCTATGTGTGAGTCTATGGGTCTTTGCGTGAGCCTATGGGTCTCTGCGTGAGGTCATGGGTCTCTACGTGAGTCTATGGGTCTCTGTGTGAGGCTATAGGTCTCTACGTGAGGCTATGGGTCTCTGTGTGAGTCTATGGGTCTCGGCGTGAGGCTATGGGTTTCTACGTGAGGCTATGGGTCTCTGCGTGAGGCTATGGGTCTCTACATGAGGCTATGGATCTTTGCGTGATTCTATGAGTCTATGCGTGAGTCTATGGGTCTCTGTGTGAGGTATGGGTCTCTACCTGAGGCTATGGGTCTTTGCGTGAGTCTATGGGTCTATGCGTGTGTCTATGGGTCTATGTGTGAGGCTATGGGTCTCTACGTGAGGATCTGGGTCTCTGTGTGAGTCTATGGGTCTCTGCGTGAGGCTATGGGTCTCTGCGTGAGGCTATAGGTATCTACGTGAGGCTATGGGTCTCTGTGTGAGTTTATGGGCCTATGCGTGAATCTATGGTTCTATGCGTGAGTCTATGGGTCTATGTGTGAGTCTATGGGTCTATGCGTGAGTCTATGGTTCTATGCGTGAGTCTATGCGTCTATGTGTTAGTCTATGGATCTTTGCGTGAGTCTTTGGGTCTCTGTGTGAGTCTATGGGTCTCTGCGTGAGGCTATGGGTCTCTGCGTTAGGCTATGTGTCTCTACGTGAGTCTATGGGTCTTTGCGTGAGTCTATGGGTCTATGCGTGAGTCTATGGGTCTCTGTGTGAGGCTATGGGTCTCTAGCTGAGGCTATGGGTCTCTTTGTGAGTCTATGGGTCTCTGCGTGAGACTATGGGTCTATGCGTGAGTCTATGGGTCTCTGCGTGAGGCTATGGGTCTCTGCGTGAGGCTATAGGTATCTACCTGAGGCTATGGGTCTCTGTGTGAGTCTATTGGTCTCTGTGTGAGTCTATGGGTCTATGCGTGAGTCTATGGGTCTCTGTGTGAGTCTATGGGTCTCTGTGTGAGTCTAAGCGTCTCTGTGTGAGTCTATGGGTCTATGCGTGAGCCCATGGGTCTATGCGTGAGTCTTTGGGCCTCTGTGTGAGTCTATGCGTCTCTGTGTGAGTCTATGGGTCTATGCGTGGGTTTATGGGTCTTTGCGTGAGCCTAAGGGTCTCTGCGTGAGGCTATGGGTATCTACTTCAGTATATCGGTCTCTGTGTAAGTCTACGGGTCTCTGCATAAGGCTATGGGTCTATACGTGAAGCTATGGGTCTCTCCGTGAGGCTATGGGTCTCTACGTGAGTCTATGGGTCTATGCGTGAGTCTATGGGTCTCTGTGTGAGGCTATGGGTCTGTACGTGAGGCTATGAGTTTCTGTGTGGGTCTATGGGTCTCTGCGTGAGACTATGGGTCTATGCGTGAGTCTATGGGTCTATGCGTGAGTCTATGGGTCTCTGTGTGAGTCTATGGGTCTCTGTGTAAGTATATGGATCTATGCATGAGTCTATGGGTGTATGTGTGAGTCTATGGGTCTTTGCGTGAGCCTATTAGTCTCTGCCTGAGGCTATGGGTCTCTACGTGAGTCTATGGGTCTTTGCGTGTGTCTATGAGTCTATGCGTGAGTCTATGGGTCTCTGTGTTAGGCTATGGGTCTCTACGTGAGGCTATGGGTCTCTGTGTGAGTCCTTGGGTCTCTGCGTGAGGCTATGGGTCTCTATGTGAGGCTATGGGTCTCTACGTGAGTCTATGGTTCTTTACGTGAGTCTATGGGTCTATGCATGAGTCTATGGGTCTTTGTGTGAGGTTATGGGTGTCTGCGTGAGGCTATGGGTATCTACGTGAGTCTATGGGTCTCTGCGTGAGGCTATGGGTCTCTATGTGATTCTATGGGTCTCTGCGTGAGGCTATGGGTCTCTGTGTGAGTCAATGGGTCTATTTGTTAGCCTATGGGTCTCTGCGTGAGCCTATGGGTGTCTACGTGAGTCTATGGGTCTCTGTGTGAGGTATGGGTCTTTGCGTGAGTCGATGGGTCTCAATGTGAGGCTATGGGTCTCTGCGTGGGACTATGGGTCTCTACGTCAGTCTATGGGTCTATGTGTGAGGCTATGGGTCTCTACGTGAGTCTATGGGTCGATGCGTGGGTCTATGGGTCTGTGCGTGAGTCTATGGGTCTTTGTGTGAGTCTAATGGTCTATGAATGAGTCTATGGGTCTATGTGTGAGTCTATGGGTCTCTGTGTGATTCTATTGGCCTCTTTGTGAGTCTATGGGTCTATGCGTGAGTCTATGGGTCTGTGCGTGAGTCTATGGGTCTTTGTGTGAGTCTATGTGTCTCTGTGTGAGCCTATAGGTCTATGCGTGAGTCTATGGGTCTATGCCTGAGTCTATGGGTCTATGCGAGAGTCTATGGGTCTCTGCGTGAGTCTATGGGACTCTGTGTGAGTCTATGCGTCTCTGTGTGAGTCTATGGGTCTATGCGTGAGTCTATGGGTCTATGCGTGAGTCTATGGATCTTTGCGTGAGCTTATGGGTCTCTGCGTGAGGCTATGGGTCTTTACGTGAGTCTATGGGTCTTTGCGTGAGTCTATGGGTCTATGCGTGAGTCTATGGGTCTCTGTGTGAGGCTATGGGTCTCTGCGTGAGGCTATGGGTCTCTGCGTGAGGCTATGGGTATCTACTTGAGAATATCGGTCTCTGTGTAAGTCTACGGGTCTCTGCGTGAGGCTATGGGTCTCTATGTGAGGCTACGAGTCTCTCTGTGAGGTTATTGGCCTCTACATGAGTCTATGGGTCTTTGAGTGAGTCTATGCGTCTATGCGTGAGTCTATGGGTCTCTTTGTGAGGCTATGGGTCGCTACGTAAGGCTATGGATCTCTGTGTGAGTCTATGGGTCTTTACGTGAGTCTATGGGTCTATGCGTGAGTCTATGGGTCTCTGTGTGAGGCTATGGGTGTCTGCGTGAGGCTATGGGTATCTACGTGAGTCTATGGGTCTCTGCGTGAGGCTATGGGTCTCTATGTGTGTGTCTATGGGTCTCTGCGTGAGTCTATGGGTCTCTGTGTGAGGTATGGGTCTTTGCGTGAGTCGATGGGTCTCTATGTGAGGCTATGGGTCTCTGCGTGGGACTATGGGTCTCTACGTCAGTCTATGGGTCTGTGCGTGAGTCTATGAGTCTTTGTGTGAGTCTATGAGGTCTATGAATGAGTCTATGGGTCTATGTGTGAGTCTATGGGTCTCTGTGTGATTTTATGGGTCTCTGTGTGAGTGTATGGGTCTATGCGTGAGTCTATGGGTCTGTGCGTGAGTCTATGGGTCTATGCCTGAGTCTATGGGTCTATGCCTGAGTCTATGGGTCTATGCCTGAGTCTATGGGTCTATGCCTGAGGCTATGGGTCTATGCGTGAGTCTATGGGTCTCTGCGTGAGGCTATGGGTCTCTGCGTGAGGCTATGGATATCTTTCTGAGGCTATGGGTCTGGGTGTGAGTCTATGGGTCTATGCGTGAGTCTATGGGTCTATGTGTGAATCTATGGGTCTATGCGTGAGTCTATGGGTCTCTGTGTGAGTCTATGCGTCTCTGTGTGAGTCTTTGGGTCTATGCCTGATCCTATAGGTCTATGCGTGAGTCTATTGGTCTCTGTGTGAGTCTATGGGTCTATGCATGAGTCTATGGGTCTATGCGTGAGTCTATGGGTCTTTGCGTGAGCTTATGGGTATCTGCGTGAGGCTATGGGTCTTTACGTGAGTCTATGGGTCTTTGCGTGAGTCTCTGCGTCTATGCGTGAGTCTATGGGTCTCTGTGTGAGGCTATGGGTCTCTACGTGAGTCTATGGATCTCTGTGTGAGTCTATGGGTCTTTACGTGAGTCTATTGGTCTATGCGTGAGTCTATGGGTCTCTGTGTGAGGCTATGGGTGTCTGCGTGAGGCTATGGGTATCTACGTGAGTCTATGGGTCTCTGCGTGAGGCTATGGGTCTCTGTGTGAGTCAATGGGTTTATGTGTTAGCCTATGGGTCTCCGCGTGAGCCTATGGGTGTCTACGTGAGTCTATGGGTGTCTGTGTGAGGTATGGGTCTTTGCGTGAGTCGATGGGTCTCTATGTGAGGCTATGGGTCTCTGCTTGGGACTATGGGTCTCTACGTCAGTCTATGGGTCTGTGCGTGAGTCTATGGGTCTTTGTGTGAGTCTATGAGGTCTATGAATGAGTCTATGGGTCTATGTGTGAGTCTATGGGTCTCTGTGTGATTTTATGGATCTCTGTGTGAGTGTATGGGTCTATGCGTGAGTCTATGGGTCTGTGCGTGAGTCTATGGGTCTATGCCTGAGTCTATGGGCCTATGCCTGAGTCTATGGGTCTATGCGTGAGTCTATGGGTTTCTGCGTGAGGCTATGGGTCTCTGCGTGAGGCTATGGATATCTTTCTGAGGCTATGGGTCTCGGTGTGAATCTATGGGTCTATGCGTGAGTCTTTGGGACTATGCGTGAGTCTATGGGTCTATGTGTGAATGTATGGGTCTATGCGTGAGTCTATGGGTCTCTGTGTGAGTCTATGCGTCTCTGTGTGAGTCTTTGGGTCTATGCCTGATCCTATAGGTCTATGCGTGAGTCTATGGGTCTCTGTGTGAGTCTATGGGTCTATGCTTGAGTCTATGGGTCTATGCGTGAGTCTATGGGTCTTTGCGTGAGCTTATGGGTCTCTGCGTGAGGCTATGGGTCTTTACGTGAGTCTATGGGTCTTTGCGTGAGTCTATGGGTCTATGCGTGAGTCTATGGGTCTCTGTGTGAGACTATGGGTCTCTGCGTGAGCCTATGGGTCTCTGCGTGAGGCTATGGGTATCTACTTGAGAATATTGGTCTCTGTGTAAGTCTACGGGTCTCTGCGTGAGGCTATGGGTCTCTATGTGAGGCTACGGGTCTCTCTGTGAGGCTATGGGTCTCTACGTGAGTCTATGGGTCTCTGTGTGAGTCTATGGGTCTCTGCGTGAGGCTATGGGTCTATGCGTGAGTCTCTGGGTCTATGCGTGAGTCTATGGGTCTTTGCGTGAGTCTATGGGTCTCTGTGTGAGTCTATGGGTCTCTGCGTGAGGCTATGGGTCTATGCTTGAGTGTATGGGTCTATGCGTGAGTCTATGGGTCTTTGCGTGAGCTTATGGGTCTCTGCGTGAGGCTATGGGTCTTTACGTGAGTCTATGGGTCTTTGCGTGAGTCTATGGGTCTATGCGTGAGTCTATGGGTCTCTGCGTGAGGCTATGGGTCTCTACGTGAGTCTATGGGTCGACGCGTGGGTCTATTGGTCTGTGCGTGAGTCTATGGGTCTTTGTGTGAGTCTAATGGTCTATGAATGAGTCTATGGGTCTATATGTGAGTCTATGGGTCTCTGTGTGATTCTATTGGTCTCTGTGTGAGTCTATGGGTCTATGCGTGAGTCTATTGGTCTGTGCGTGAGTCTATGGGTCTTTGTGTGAGTCTAATGGTCTATGAATGAGTCTATGGGTCTATATGTGAGTCTATGGGTCTCTGTGTGATTCTATTGGTCTCTGTGTGAGTCTATGGGTCTTTACGTGAGTCTATTGGTCTATGCGTGAGTCTATGGGTCTCTGTGTGAGGCTATGGGTGTCTGCGTGAGGCTATGGGTATCTACGTGAGTCTATGGGTCTCTGCGTGAGGCTATGGGTCTCTGTGTGAGTCAATGGGTCTATGTGTTAGCCTATGGGTCTCCGCGTGAGCCTATGGGTGTCTACGTGAGTCTATGGGTGTCTGTGTGAGGTATGGGTCTTTGCGTGAGTCGATGGGTCTCTATGTGAGGCTATGGGTCTCTGCTTGGGACTATGGGTCTCTACGTCAGTCTATGGGTCTGTGCGTGAGTCTATGGGTCTTTGTGTGAGTCTATGAGGTCTATGAATGAGTCTATGGGTCTATGTGTGAGTCTATGGGTCTCTGTGTGATTTTATGGGTCTCTGTGTGAGTGTATGGGTCTATGCGTGAGTCTATGGGTCTGTGCGTGAGTCTATGGGTCTATGCCTGAGTCTATGGGCCTATGCCTGAGTCTATGGGTCTATGCGTGAGTCTATGGGTTTCTGCGTGAGGCTATGGGTCTCTGCGTGAGGCTATGGATATCTTTCTGAGGCTATGGGTCTCGGTGTGAATCTATGGGTCTATGCGTGAGTCTTTGGGACTATGCGTGAGTCTATGGGTCTATGTGTGAATGTATGGGTCTATGCGTGAGTCTATGGGTCTCTGTGTGAGTCTATGCGTCTCTGTGTGAGTCTTTGGCTCTATGCCTGATCCTATAGGTCTATGCGTGAGTCTATGGGTCTCTGTGTGAGTCTATGGGTCTATGCTTGAGTCTATGGGTCTATGCGTGAGTCTATGGGTCTTTGCGTGAGCTTATGGGTCTCTGCGTGAGGCTATGGGTCTTTACGTGAGTCTATGGGTCTTTGCGTGAGTCTATGGGTCTATGCGTGAGTCTATGGGTCTCTGTGTGAGACTATGGGTCTCTGCGTGAGCCTATGGGTCTCTGCGTGAGGCTATGGGTATCTACTTGAGAATATTGGTCTCTGTGTAAGTCTACGGGTCTCTGCGTGAGGCTATGGGTCTCTATGTGAGGCTACGGGTCTCTCTGTGAGGCTATGGGTCTCTACGTGAGTCTATGGGTCTCTGTGTGAGTCTATGGGTCTCTGCGTGAGGCTATGGGTCTATGCTTGAGTGTATGGGTCTATGCGTGAGTCTATGGGTCTTTGCGTGAGTCTATGGGTCTCTGTGTGAGTCTATGGGTCTCTGCGTGAGGCTATGGGTCTATGCTTGAGTGTATGGGTCTATGCGTGAGTCTATGGGTCTTTGCGTGAGCTTATGGGTCTCTGCGTGAGGCTATGGGTCTTTACGTGAGTCTATGGGTCTTTGCGTGAGTCTATGGGTCTATGCGTGAGTCTATGGGTCTCTGCGTGAGGCTATGGGTCTCTACGTGAGTCTATGGGTTGACGCGTGGGTCTATTGGTCTGTGCGTGAGTCTATGGGTCTTTGTGTGAGTCTAATGGTCTATGAATGAGTCTATGGGTCTATATGTGAGTCTATGGGTCTCTGTGTGATTCTATTGGTCTCTGTGTGAGTCTATGGGTCTATGCGTGAGTCTATGGGTCTGTGCGTGAGTCTATGGGGCTTTGTGTGAGTCTATGTGTCTCTGTGTGAGCCTATAGGTCTATGCGTGAGTCTATGGGTCTATGCGTGAGTCTATGGGTCTATGCGTGAGTCTATGGATCTTTGCGTGAGCTTATGGGTCTCTGCGTGAGGGTATGGGTCTTTACGTGAGTCTATGGGTCTTTGCGTGAGTCTATGGGTCTATGCGTGTGTCTATGGGTCTCTGTGTGAGGCTATGGGTCTCTGCGTGAGGCTATGGGTCTCTGCGTGAGGCTATGGGTATCTACTTGAGAATATCGGTCTCTGTGTAAGTCTACGGGTCTCTGCGTGAGGCTATGGGTCTCTATGTGAGGCTACGGGTCTCTCTGTGAGGTTATGGGTCTCTACATGAGTCTATGGGTCTTTGCGTGAGTCTATGCGTCTATGCGTGAGTCTATGGGTCTCTTTGTGAGGCTATGGGTCGCTACGTAAGGCTATGGGTCTCTGTGTGAGGCTATGGGTGTCTGCGTGAGGCTATGGGTATCTACGTGAGTCTATGGGTCTCTGCGTGAGGCTATGGGTCTCTATGTGTGTGTCTATGGGTCTCTGCGTGAGGATATGGGTCTCTGTGTGAGTCAATGGGTCTATGTGTTAGCCTATGGGTCTCTGCGTGAGCCTATGGGTGTCTACGTGAGTCTATGGGTCTCTGTGTGAGGTATGGGTCTTTGCGTGAGTCGATGGGTCTCTATGTGAGGCTATGGGTCTCTGCGTGGGACTATGGGTCTCTACGTCAGTCTATGGGTCTGTGCGTGAGTCTATGGGTCTTTGTGTGAGTCTATGAGGTCTATAAATGAGTCTATGGGTCTATGTGTGAGTCTATGGGTCTCTGTGTGATGTTATGGGTCTCTGTGTGAGTGTATGGGTCTATGCGTGAGTCTATGGGTCTGTGCGTGAGTCTATGGGTCTATGCCTGAGTCTATGGGTCTATGCCTGAGTCTATGGGTCTATGCGTGAGTCTATGGGTCTCTGCGTGAGGCTATGGGTCTCTGCGTGAGGCTATGGATATCTTTCTGAGGCTATGGGTCTCGGTGTGAGTCTATGGGTCTATGCGTGAGTCTTTGGGTCTATGCGTGAGTCTATGGGTCTATGTGTGAATCTATGGGTCTATGCGTGAGTCTATGGGTCTCTGTGTGAGTCTTTGGGTCTATGCCTGATCCTATAGGTCTATGCGTGAGTCGATTGGTCTCTGTGTGAGTCTATGGGTCTATGCTTGAGTCTATGGGTCTATGCGTGAGTCTATGGGTCTTTGCGTGAGCTTATGGGTCTCTTCGTGAGGCTATGGGTCTTTACGTGAGTCTATGGGTCTTTGCGTGAGTCTATGGGTCTCTGTGTGAGGCTATGGGTCTCTACGTTAGTCTATGGATCTCTGTGTGAGTCTATGGGTCTTTACGTGAGTCTATGGGGCTATGCGTGAGTCTATGGGTCTCTGTGTGAGCTATGGGTGTCTGCGTGAGGCTATGGGTATCTACGTGAGTCTATGGGTCTTTGCGTGAGGCTATGGGTCTCTGTGTGAGTCAATGGGTCTATGTGTTAGCCTATGGGTCTCTGCGTGAGCCTATGGGTGTCTACGTGAGTCTATGGGTCTCTGTGTGAGGTATGGGTCTTTGCGTGAGTCGATGGGTCTCTATGTGAGGCTATGGGTCTCTGCGTGGGACTATGGGTCTCTACGTCAGTCTATGGGTCTGTGCGTGAGTCTATGGGTCTTTGTGTGAGTTTATGAGGTCTATGAATGAGTCTTTGGGTCTATGTGTGAGTCTATGGGTCTCTGTGTGATTTTATGGGTCTCTGTGTGAGTGTATGGGTCTATGCGTGAGTCTATGGGTCTGTGCGTGAGTCTATGGGTCTATGCCTGAGTCTATGGGTCTATGCCTGAGTCTATGGGTCTCTGTGTGAGGCTATGGGTCTCTGCGTGAGGCTATGGATATCTTTCTGAGGCTATGGGTCTCGGTGTGAATCTATGGGTCTATGCGTGAGTCTTTGGGTCTATGCGTGAGTCTATGGGTCTATGTGTGAATCTATGGGTCTATGCGTGAGTCTATGGGTCTCTGTGTGAGTCTATGCGTCTCTGTGTGAGTTTTTGGGTCTCTGCGTGAGGCTATGGGTCTTTACGTGAGTCTATGGGTCTTTGCGTGAGTCTATGGGTCTATGCGTGTGTCTATGGGTCTCTGTGTGAGGCTATGGGTCTCTGCGTGAGGCAATGGGTCTCTGCGTGAGGCTATGGGTATCTACTTGAGAATATCGGTCTCTGTGTAAGTCTACGGGTCTCTGCGTGAGGCTATGGGTCTCTATGTGAGGCTACGGGTCTCTCTGTGAGGTTATGGGTCTCTACATGAGTCTATGGGTCTTTTCGTGAGTCTATGCGTCTATGCGTGAGTCTATGGGTCTCTTTGTGAGGCTATGGGTCGCTACGTAAGGCTATGGATCTCTGTGTGAGTCTATGGGTCTTTACGTGAGTCTATGGGTCTATGCGTGAGTCTATGGGTCTCTGTGTGAGGCTATGGGTGTCTGCGTGAGGCTATGGGTATCTACGTGAGTCTATGGGTCTCTGCGTGAGGCTATGGGTCTCTATGTGTGTGTCTATGGGTCTCTGCGTGAGGCTATGGGTCTCTGTGTGAGTCAATGGGTCTATGTGTTAGCCTATGGGTCTCTGCGTGAGCCTATGGGTGTCTACGTGAGTCTATGGGTCTCTGTGTGAGGTATGGGTCTTTGCGTGAGTCGATGGGTCCTCTATGTGAGGCTATGGGTCTCTGCGTGGGACTATGGGTCTCTACGTCAGTCTATGGGTCTGTGCGTGAGTCTATGGGTCTTTGTGTGAGTCTATGAGGTCTATAAATGAGTCTATGGGTCTATGTGTGAGTCTATGGGTCTCTGTGTGATTTTATGGGTCTCTGTGTGAGTGTATGGGTCTATGCGTGAGTCTATGGGTCTGTGCGTGAGTCTATGGGTCTATGCCTGAGTCTATGGGTCTATGCCTGAGTCTATGGGTCTATGCGTGAGTCTATGGGTCTCTGCGTGAGGCTATGGGTCTCTGCGTGAGGCTATGGATATCTTTCTGAGGCTATGGGTCTCGGTGTGAGTCTATGGGTCTATGCGTGAGTCTTTGGGTCTATGCGTGAGTCTATGGGTCTATGTGTGAATCTATGGGTCTATGCGTGAGTCTATGGGTCTCTGTGTGAGTCTATGCGTCTCTGTGTGAGTCTTTGGGTCTATGCCTGATCCTATAGGTCTATGCGTGAGTCGATTGGTCTCTGTGTGAGTCTATGGGTCTATGCTTGAGTCTATGGGTCTATGCGTGAGTCTATGGGTCTTTGAGTGAGCTTATGGGTCTCTGCGTGAGGCTATGGGTCTTTACGTGAGTCTATGGGTCTTTGCGTGAGTCTATGCGTCTTTGTGTGAGTTTATGAGGTCTATGAATGAGTCTATGGGTCTATGTGTGAGTCTATGGGTCTCTGTGTGATTTTATGGGTCTCTGTGTGAGTGTATGGGTCTATGCGTGAGTCTATGGGTCTGTGCGTGAGTCTATGGGTCTATGCCTGAGTCTATGGGTCTATGCCTGAGTCTATGGGTCTCTGCGTGAGGCTATGGGTCTCTGCGTGAGGCTATGGATATCTTTCTGAGGCTATGGGTCTCGGTGTGAATCTATGGGTCTGTGCGTGAGTCTTTGGGTCTATGCGTGAGTCTATGGGTCTATGTGTGAATCTATGGGTCTATGCGTGAGTCTATGGGTCTCTGTGTAAGTCTATGCGTCTCTGTGTGAGTCTTTGGGTCTATGCCTGATCCTATAGGTCTATGCGTGAGTCTATGGGTCTCTGTGTGAGTCTATGGGTCTATGCTTGAGTCTATAGGTCTATGCGTGAGTCTATGGGTCTTTGCGTGAGCTTATGGGTCTCTGCGTGAGGCTATGGGTCTTTACGTGAGTCTATGGGTCTTTGCGTGAGTCTATGGGTCTATGCGTGAGTCTATGGGTCTCTGTGTGAGACTATGGGTCTCTGCGTGAGCCTATGGGTCTTTGCGTGAGGCTATGGATATCTACTTGAGAATATCGGTCTCTGTGTAAGTCTACGGGTCTCTGCGTGAGGCTATGGGTCTCTATGTGAGGCTACGGGTCTCTCTGTGAGGCTATGGGTCTCTACGTGAGTCTATGGGTCTTTGCGTGAGTCTATGGGTCTATGCGTGAGTCTATGGGTCTCTTTGTGAGGCTATGGGTCGCTACGTAAGGCTATGGGTCTTTGCGTGAGTCTATGGGTCTCTGTGTGAGTCTATGGGTCTCTGCGTGAGGCTATGGGTCTTTGCGTGAGTGTATGGGTCTATGCCTGAGTCTATGGGTCTCTGTGTTAGCCTATGGGTCTCTGCGTGAGGCTATGGGTCTTTACGTGAGTCTATGGGTCTTTGCGTGAGTCTATGGGTCTATGCGTGAGTCTATGGGTCTCTGTGTTAGGCTATGGGTCTCTATGTGAGGCTACGTGTCTCTCTGTGAGGCTATGGGTCTCTACGTGAGTCTATGGGTCTTTGCGTGAGTCTATGGGTCTATGCATGAGGCTATGGGTCTCTACGTGAGTCTATTGATCTCTGTGTGAGTCTATGGGTCTTTATGTGAGTCTATGGGTCTATGCGTGAGTCTATGGGTCTCTGTGTGAGGCTATGGGTGTCTGCGTGAGGCTATGGGTATCTACGTGAGTCTATGGGTCTCTGCGTGAGGCTATGGGTCTCTGTGTGAGTCAAGGGGTCTATGTGTTAGCCTATGGGTCTCTGCGTGAGCCTATGGGTGTCTACGTGAGTCTATGGGTCTCTGTGTGAGGTATGGGTCTATGCGTGAGTCTATGGGTCTATGTGTGAATCTATGGGTCTATGCGTGAGTCTATGGGTCTCTGTGTGAGTCTATGCGTCTCTGTGTGAATCTTTGGATCTATGCCTGATCCTATGGTTCTATGCATGAGTCTATGGGTCTCTGTGTGAGTCTATGGGTCTATGCTTGAGTCTATGGGTCTATGCGTGAGTCTATGGGTCTTTGCGTGAGTCTATGGGTCTTTGCGTGAGTCTATGGGTCTATGCGTGAGTCTATGGGTCTCTGCGTGAGGCTATGGGTCTCTGCGTGAGGCTATGGGTCTCTGCGTGAGGCTATGGGTATCTACTTGAGAATATCGGTCTCTGTGTAAGTCTACGGGTCTCTGCGTGAGGCTATGGGTCTCTACATCAGTCTATGGGTCTATGCGTGAGTCTATGGGTCTGTGCGTGAGTCTATGGGTCTTTGTGTGAGTCTATGGGTCTCTGTGTGAGCCTATGGGTCTATGCGTGAGTCTATGGGTCTTTGCGTGAGCTTATGGGTCTCTGCGTGAGGCTATGGGTCTTTACGTGAGTCTATGGGTCTTTGCGTGAGTCTATGGGTCTATGCGTGAGTCTATGGGTCTCTGTGTGAGGCTATGGGTCTCTACGTGAGTCTATGGGTCTTTACGTGAGTCTATGGGTCTTTGCGTGAGTCTATGGGTCTATGCTTGAGTCTATGGGTCTCTGTGTGAGGCTATGGGTCACTGCGTGAGGCTATGGGTCTCTGTGTGAGGCTATGGGTATCTACTTGAGAATATCGGTCTCTGTGTAAGTCTACGGGTCTCTGCGTGAGGCTATGGGTCTCTAGGTGAGGCTATGGGTCTCTCTGTGAGTCTATGGGTCTCTACGTGAGTCTATGGGTCTTTGCGTGAGTCTATGGGTCTATGCGTGAGTCTATGGGTCTCTTCGTGAGTCTATGGGTCTATGCCTGAGTCTATGGGTCTATGCGTGAGTCTATGGGTCTCTGCGTGAGGCTATGGGTCTCTGCGTGAGGCTATGGGTATCTTCCTGAGGCTACGGGTCTCTGTGTGAGTCTATGGGTCTATGCATGAGTCTATGGGTCTATGCGTGAGTCTATGGGTCTATGTGTGAATCTATGGGTCTATGCGTGAGTCTATGGGTCTCTGTGTGAGTCTATGCGTCTCTGTCTGAGTCTTTGGGTCTATGCCAGATCCTATGGTTCTATGCGTGAGTCTATGGGTCTCTGTGTGAGTCTATGGGTCTATGCTTGAGTCTATGGGTCTATGTGTGAGTCTATGGGTCTTTGCGTGAGCTTATGGGTCTCTGCGTGAGGCTATGGGTCTTTACGTGAGTCTATGGTTCTTTGCGTGAGTCTATGGGTCTATGCGTGAGTCTATGGGTCTCTGTGTGAGGCTATGGGTCTCTGCCTGAGGCTATGGGTATCTTCCTGAGGCTATGTGTCTCTGTGTGAGTCTATGGTTCTATGCGTGAGTCTATGGGTCTATGCGTGAGTCTATGGGTCTATGTGTGAATCTATGAGTCTATGCGTGAGTCTATGTGTCTCTGTGTGAGTCTATGCTTCTCTGTGTGAGTCTTTGGGTCTATGCCTGATCCTATGGTTCTATGCGTGAGTCTTTGGGTCTCTGTGTGAGTCTATGGGTCTATGCTTGAGTCTATAGGTCTATGCGTGAGTCTATGGGTCTTTGCGTGAGCTTATGGGTCTCTGCGTGAGGCTATGGGTCTTTACGTGAGTCTATGGGTCTTTGCGTGAGTCTATGGGTCTATGCGTGAGTCTATGGGTCTCTGTGTGAGACTATGGGTCTCTGCGTGAGCCTATGGGTCTTTGCGTGAGGCTATGGATATCTACTTGAGAATATCGGTCTCTGTGTAAGTCTACGGGTCTCTGCGTGAGGCTATGGGTCTCTATGTGAGGCTACGGGTCTCTCTGTGAGGCTATGGGTCTCTACGTGAGTCTATGGGTCTTTGCGTGAGTCTATGGGTCTATGCGTGAGTCTATGGGTCTCTTTGTGAGGCTATGGGTCGCTACGTAAGGCTATGGGTCTTTGCGTGAGTCTATGGGTCTCTGTGTGAGTCTATGGGTCTCTGCGTGAGGCTATGGGTCTATGCTTGAGTGTATGGGTCTATGCGTGAGTCTATGGGTCTTTGCGTGAGCTTATGGGTCTCTGCGTGAGGCTATGGGTCTTTACGTGAGTCTATGGGTCTTTGCGTGAGTCTATGGGTCTATGCGTGAGTCTATGGGTCTCTGCGTGAGGCTATGGGTCTCTACGTGAGGCTATGGGTCTCTGCGTGAGGCTATGGGTCTCTACGTGAGTCTATGGGTCTTTGCGTGAGTCTATGGGTCTCTGCGTGAGGCTATGGGTCTCTACGTGAGTCTATGGGTCTCTGTGTGAGTCTATGGGTCTTTATGTGAGTCTATGGGTCTATGCGTGAGTCTATGGGTCTCTGTGTGAGGCTATGGGTGTCTGCGTGAGGCTATGGGTATCTACGTGAGTCTATGGGTCTCTGCGTGAGGCTATGGGTCTCTGTGTGAGTCAAGGGGTCTATGTGTTAGCCTATGGGTCTCTGCGTGAGCCTATGGGTGTCTACGTGAGTCTATGGGTCTCTGTGTGAGGTATGGGTCTATGCGTGAGTCTATGGGTCTATGTGTGAATCTATGGGTCTATGCGTGAGTCTATGGGTCTCTGTGTGAGTCTATGCGTCTCTGTGTGAATCTTTGGATCTATGCCTGATCCTATGGTTCTATGCATGAGTCTATGGGTCTCTGTGTGAGTCTATGGGTCTATGCTTGAGTCTATGGGTCTATGCGTGAGTCTATGGGTCTTTGCGTGAGCTTTTGGGTCTCTGCGTGAGGCTATGGGTCTTTGCGTGAGTCTATGGGTCTATGCGTGAGTCTATGGGTCTCTGCGTGAGGCTATGGGTCTCTGCGTGAGGCTATGGGTCTCTGCGTGAGGCTATGGGTATCTACTTGAGAATATCGGTCTCTGTGTAAGTCTACGGGTCTCTGCGTGAGGCTATGGGTCTCTACATCAGTCTATGGGTCTATGCGTGAGTCTATGGGTCTGTGCGTGAGTCTATGGGTCTTTGTGTGAGTCTATGGGTCTCTGTGTGAGTCTAAGGGTCTATGCGTGAGTCTATGGGTCTTTGCGTGAGCCTATGGGTCTCTGCGTGAGGCTATGGGTCGTTATGTGAGTCTATGGGTCTTTGCGTGAGTCTATGGGTCTATGCATGAGTCTATGGGTCTATGTGTGAGGCTATGGGTCTTTACGTGAGTCTATGGGTCTTTACGTGAGTCTATGGGTCTTTGCGTGAGTCTATGGGTCTATGCTTGAGTCTATGGGTCTCTGTGTGAGGCTATGGGTCACTGCGTGAGGCTATGGGTCTCTGTGTGAGGCTATGGGTATCTACTTGAGAATATCGGTCTCTGTGTAAGTCTACGGGTCTCTGCGTGAGGCTATGGGTCTCTATGGGAGGCTCCGTGTCTCTCTGTGAGGCTATGGGTCTCTTCGTGAGTCTATGGGTCTTTGCGTGAGTCTATGGGTCTATGCGTGAGTCTATGGGTCTCTTCGTGAGTCTATGGGTCTATGCCTGAGTCTATGGGTCTATGCGTGAGTCTATGGGTCTCTGCGTGAGGCTATGGGTCTCTGCGTGAGGCTATGGGTATCTTCCTGAGGCTATGGGTCTCTGTGTGAGTCTATGGGTCTCTGCGTGAGTCTATGGGTCTATGCGTGAGTCTATGGGTCTATGTGTGAATCTATGGGTCTATGCGTGAGTCTATGGGTCTCTGTGTGAGTCTATGGGTCTCTGTCTGAGTCTTTGGGTCTATGCCAGATCCTATGGTTCTATGCGTGAGTCTATGGGTCTCTGTGTGAGTCTATGGGTCTATGCTTGAGTCTATGGGTCTATGTGTGAGTCTATGGGTCTTTGCGTGAGCTTATGGGTCTCTGCGTGAGGCTATGGGTCTTTACGTGAGTCTATGGTTCTTTGCGTGAGTCTATGGGTCTATGCGTGAGTCTATGGGTCTCTGTGTGAGGCTATGGGTCTCTGCCTGAGGCTATGGGTATCTTCCTGAGGCTATGTGTCTCTGTGTGAGTCTATGGTTCTATGCGTGAGTCTATGGGTCTATGCGTGAGTCTATGGGTCTATGTGTGAATCTATGAGTCTATGCGTGAGTCTATGTGTCTCTGTGTGAGTCTATGCTTCTCTGTGTGAGTCTTTGGGTCTATGCCTGATCCTATGGTTCTATGCGTGAGTCTTTGGGTCTCTGTGTGAGTCTATGGGTCTATGCTTGAGTCTATGGGTCTATGCGTGAGTCTATGGGTCTTTGCGTGAGCTTATGGGTCTCTGCGTGAGGCTATGGGTTTTTATGTGAGTCTATGGTTCTTTGCGTGAGTCTATGGGTCTATGCGTGAGTCTATGGGTCTCTGTGTGAGGCTATGGTTCTCTGCGTGAGGCTATGGGTCTCTTTGTGATGCTATGGGTCGCTACGTAAGGCTATGGGTCTTTGCGTGAGTCTATGGGTCTATGCCTGAGTCTATGGGTCTATGCGTGAGTCTATGGGTCTCTGCGTGAGGCTATGGGTCTCTGCCTGAGGCTATGGGTATCTTCCTGAGGCTATGTGTCTCTGCGTGAGTCTATGGGTCTATGCCTGAGTCTATGGGTCTATGCGTGACGCTATGGGTCTCTACGTGAGGCTATGGGTCTCTGTGTGAGTCTATGGGTCTCTGGGTGAGGCTATGGGTCTATGCGTGAGTCTATGGGTCTATGCGTGAGTCTATGGGTCTCTGTGTGAGTCTATTCGTCTCTGTGTAAGTATATGGATCTATGCATGAGTCTATGGATCTATGCGTGATTCTATGGGTGTATGTGTGAGTCTATGGGTCTTTGCGTGAGCCTATGGGTCTCTGCGTGAGGCTATGGGTCACTACGTGAGTCTATGGGTCTCTGTGTGAGGCTATGGGTCTCTACGTGAGGCTATGGGTCTCTGTGTGAGTCTATGGGTTTCTGCGTGAGGCTATGGGTTTCTACGTGAGGCTATGGGTCTCTGCGTGATGCTATGGGTCTCTACGTGAGTCTATGGGTCTCTGTGTGAGTCTATGGGTCTCTGTGTAAGTCTATGGATCTATGCATGAGTCTATGGCTCTATGCATGAGTCTATGGGTCTATGCGTGAGTCTATGGGTGTATGTGTGAGTCTATCGGTCTTCGCGTTAGCGTATGGGTCTCTGCGTGAGGCTATGGCTCTATGCATGAGTCTATGGTTCTTTGCGTGAGTCTATGGGTCTATGCGTGAGTCTATGGGTCTCTGTGTTAGCGTATGGGTCTCTACGTGAGGCTATGGGTATCTACGTGAGTCTATGGGTCTCTGCGTGAGGCCATGGGTCTCTATGTGATTCTATGGGTCTATGCGTGAGTCCATGGGTCTATGTGTGAGTCTCTGGGTCTTTTCGTGAGTGTATGGGTCTCTGCATGAGCCTATGGGTCTCTGTGTGAGCCTATGGGTCTCTGTGTGCCTATGGGTCTCTGCGTGAGGCTATGGATCTCTGCGTGAGGCTTTGGGTCTCTGTGTGAGCCTATGGGTGTCTACGTGAGTCTATGGGTCTCTGTGTGAGTCTATGGGTCTCTACGTGAGGCTATGGGTCTCTGCGTGAGGCTATGGGTCTCTATGTGATTCTATGGGTCTATGGGTGAATCTATGGATCTATGTGTGAGTCTATGGGTTTCTGCGTAAGGCTATGGGTCTCTGCATGAGACTATACGTGTCTACGTGAGTCTATGGGTCTCTGTGTGAGTCTATGGGTCTCTGCATGAGGCTATGGGTCTCTGTGTGAGTCTATGGGTCTCTGTGTGAGTCTATGGGTCTCTGTGTAACTCTATGGGTGTCTTCTTGAGTCTATGGGTCTCTGTGTAAGTCTATGGGTCTCTACGTGAGGCTATGGGTCTCTGCGTGAGGCTATGGTTCTCTACGTGAGGCTATGGGTGTCTACGTGAGTCTATCGATGTCTGTGTGAGTATATGGGTCTCTGCATGAGTCGATGGGTATCTACATGAGGCTATGGGTCTCTGCGTGAGTCTATGGGTCTTTGCGTGAGTGTATGGGTCTCTGCATAAGCTTTTGGGTCTCTGTGTGAGCCTATGGGTCTCTGTGAGCCTATGGGTCCCTGCATGAGGCTATGGGTCTCTGCGTGAGGCCATGGGTCTCTACGTGAGGCTATGGGTCTCTACATGAGTCTATGGGTCTATGTGTGAGTCTATGGGTCTCTGTGTGAGTCTATGGGTCTCTGCATGAGCCTATGGGTCTCTGCGTGAGCCTATGGGTCTCTGCGTGAGCCTATGCGTGTCTACGTGAGTCTATGGGTGTCTGTGTGAGTATATGGGTCTCTGCATGAGGCTGTGGTTCTCTACGTGAGTCTATGGGTCTCTGCGTGAGTATATGGGTCTCTACGTGAGGCTATGGGTTTCTGTGTGAGCGTATGGGTGGCTACGTGAGTCTATGGGTCTCTGTGTGAGCCTATGGGTCCCTGCATGAGGCTATGGGTCTTTGCGTGAGGCTATGGGTCTCTACATGAGTCTATGGGTCTATGTTTGATTCTATGGGTCTATGTGTGAGTCTATGGGTCTCTGTGTGAGTTTATGGGTCTCTACGTGAGGCTATTCGTCTCTGTGTGATTCTATGGATTTCTGCGTGAGGCTATGGGTCTTTGCTTGAGAATATGGGTCTCTGCGTGAGGCAATGGGTCTCTATGTGATTCTTTGGGTCTATGCTTGAGTCTATGGGTCTATGTGTGAGTCTATGGGTTTCTGCGTGAGGCTATGGGTCTCTGCATGAGCCTATGGGTGTCTACGTGAGTCTATGGGTCTCTGTGTGAGTCTGTGGGTCTCTGCGTGAGTTGATGGGTCTCTGCGTGAGGCTATGGGTCTCTGTGTGAGCCTTTGGGTGTCTACGTTAGTCTCTGGGTCTCTGTGTGAGTCTATGCATCTCTACGTGAGGCTATGAGTCTCTGCGTGAGGCTATGGGTCTCTATGTGATTCTATGGGTCTATGCGCGAGTCCATGGGTCTATGTGTGAGTCTATGGGTTTCTGCATGAGGCTATGGGTCTCTGCGTGAGACTATGGGTGTCTACGTGAGTCTATCGATGTCTGTGTGAGTGTATGCGTCTCTGCATGAGTCGATGGGTCTCTACGTGAGGCTATGGGTCTCTGCGTGAGGCCATGGGTCTCTACGTGAGTCTATGGGTCTATGTTTGAGTCTATGGGTCTATGCGTGAGTCTATGGGTCTCTGTGTGAGTTTATGGGTCTCTACGTGAGGCTATGGGTCTCTGTGTGAGTCTATGGATTTCTGCGTGAGGCTATGGGTCTTTGCGTGAGAATATGGGTCTCTTCCTGAGGCAATGGGTCTCTTTGTGATTCTATGGGTCTATGCTTGAGTCTATGGGTCTATGTGTGAGTCTATGGGTTTCTGCGTGAGGCTATGGGTCTCTGCATGAAACTTTGCGTGTCTACATGAGTCTATGGGTCTCTGTGTGTGTCTTTACATCTATGCGTGAGCCTATGGGTCTCTGCATGAGCCTATGGGTGTCTACGTGAGTCTATGGGTCTCTGTGTGAGTCTATGCATCTCTACGTGAGGCTATGGGTCTCTACGTGAGGCTATGGGTCTCTGTGTGAGTCTTTGGGTCTCTGCGTGAGTCGATGGTTCTCTGCGTGAGGCTATGGGTCTCTCTGTGAGCCTATGGGTGTCTACGTGAGTCTATGGTTCTCTGTGTGAGTCTATGCATCTCTACGTGAGGCTATTGGTCTCTGCGTGAGGCTATGGGTCTCTATGTGATTCTATGGGTCTATGCGTGAGTCCATGGGTCTATGTGTGAGTCTATGGGTCTTTTCGTGAGTGTATGGGTCTCTGCGTGAGCCTATGGGTCTCTGTGTGAGCCTATGGGTCTCTGTGTGCCTATGGGTCTCTGCGTGAGGCTCTGGATCTCTGCGTGAGGCTATGGGTCTCTGTGTGAGCCTATGGGTGTCTACGTGAGTCTATGGGTCACTGTGTGAGTCTATGGGTCTCTACATGAGGCTATGGGTCTCTGCGCGAGGCTATGGGTCTCTATGTGATTCTATGGGTCTATGCGTGAATCTATGGATCTATGTGTGAGTCTATGGGTTTCTGCGTGAGGCTATGGGTCTCTGCATGAGACTATACGTGTCTACATCAGTCTATGGGTCTCTGTGTGAGTCTATGGGTCTCTGTGTGAGTCTATGGGTCTCTGTGTGAGTCTGGGTCTCTGTGTGATTCTATGGGTCTCTGTGTGATTTTATGGGTCTATGCGTGAGTTTATCGGTCTATGCGTAAGTCTATGGGTCACTGTGTGAGTCTATGGGTCTCTGTGTGAGTCTATGGGTCTTTGCGTGAGCGTATGGGTCTATCTGTGAGTCTATGGGTCTCTGCTTGAGTCGATCGGTCTCTACGTGAGGCTGTCGGTCTCTGCGTGAGGCTATGGGTCTCTATGTGAGTCTATGGGTCTATGCGTGAGGCTATGGGTCTCTTTGTGAGGCTATGGGTCTCTACGTCAGTCTATGGGTGTATGCGTGAGTCTATGGGTGTCTGTGTGAGTCTATGGGTGTCTGTGTGAGTATATGGGTCTCTGCGTGAGTCTATGGGTCTATGCGTGAGTCAATGGGTATCTGCGTGAGGCTGTGGGTGGCTGCGTGAGTCTATGGGTCTCTGCGTGAGGCTGTGGGTCTCTGCGTGAGTCTATGGGTATCTGCGTGAGGCTGTGGGTCTCTGCGTGAGTCTATGGGTATCTGCGTGAGGCTGTGGGTCTCTGCGTGAGTCTATGGGTCTCTGCGTGAGGCTATTGGTCTCTGCGTGACTCACTGGTGGACCTTGCTTAGATCATCAATTTAGTAGACTTGAGGAGGTCACGCTTTAAATTCCTGGCTCTCAGTGGGGCCAGCTCAGTGCTCTGATCTCGAAGCCACGCGCCCTCCTCTGTTAACATCGATTCTTCATCTCGTTGTTCAGGCATCACATCACAGGTTTGTAACAATCAACGCGTGTTAATTTTTTTTCTTCCATTCGTATTGTACAGGGTGGCCAGGAAGTCGGGTAACACAGGGTTACTACTCTGCTGTATTTATTTTAACAGAAATATGCCGAGTCACCCTTGCAAAGGAGCTCATATTTTGCACAATGAGGACGACTGCCTGTGTTGCGATCGAAGCTTCGTGATATTTGTATTAACTTTATTTTTATTCTAGATTTTTTTTTCTTCTAGATATATTTGCATTATTTAATTGTCATTTTTTTATCTACGTGACCATAGAATTAAAAGAGCTTATTTATAATCAAGGTTTGTGGGTTAGATCGTGTAAATATAAATGTTGCTTAAACCCGCCACCGCCTTACACAGCCAATTAGTAAGCTTTGCCACGTGAACAAAACGGGTCAATTAGCTTTCACTTCAGCACACGGGATGCAGAGTGGAGAGAAAATCAGTATACACAACTCGACAATATTATAATATGAGGACCTTCATAGCTCAAGGGGCTTTGCTCCTATTGGGAATCCGTGAAAGAGAGCTTTGTAGCTCATCAGATTTCTCTTCCTGTCTAAGTAAATATCCTGATCCTGGCTTTGGAAATTAACTGCTGATTTTCCTGGACTTCTGAGATCACGTCGGGTTATTTCATCCACTTTAACTTTAACAAACTTAAAAACTGACGAGCATTACACATTAATGCACGATGCATGCGTTCTCTTGAAGTTGAATTTAGGACGTCTTTGTTTAAGATTACAGGTTTTGTAATCTATGAATATTAATCAATTCTATTTTGTTGTCGAAATTCGTTCAGGGATTTCTAAAGGACGGATTGAGGTGATACCCACGTGAAGAATACAATTTTACATGAATAATAATAATAATGATAGACACAACATTAACTTAATGAATAAACAATGACAATGTTATAATTGTGGCGTTAAAATAAATGAAATATCCCAGTGTTTCCTGACTTTTGGGCCGCCCGGTTAATATAGTATCTCCAATAGCCCCAAGACGCCCAGCGACCAGCAACAAAACAGCACCGTTAAAGTGGTAAATAGGTCGGCGTGTAGTAACACGTTTTATTTTGATCGAGCGAGATTATATCCACGGGAAGAACTACGAGGAGAGAAGCGGTCGATGATCATTGTGATGATGGGAGGAGGGAATGAGAAGAACGGGTGATGGCGGTGGTGAGTGCCTCACTCACGGGACGCCTTGAGCAGGAGGTGCTCCGGTTTTTGCTGGGATGAGCAGAAGGGGGAGATGGGAGCGGCTTATTTTTTATTTTTTATTTTCACGTAAATTGAATTCTTTCGCACCGTACGTAGCCAACCGTGCTCATTGGTGGTGCGGGGGAAGGACAACCAACTAAACGCAAAAGCGGTCCTAAAGAAATGAGTATTCATTATAGATGATTTTTAAAAAGTGCATAGCTCCAAGGAAGATCATTCCAGGCGGCCGCAGAAGCGCAATCTGAAAAGCGCGCACATTGCAGTGACCACCGTCTTTGTGCGATGGTTAGCCATGATGAAGAACTTCCCTGGGACAGTGCGAGGCAAGGAGCAAAAGATAGGTGAGGTGACCTGCAGTGTGATGAGTGGATGAGTGAGTGAGTGAGTGGGTGGATGAGTGAGCGAGTGAGTTTGGCGAAGTGAATTGTTGTGACCTGCAGTGTGGTGGTTGACCAAACAGTGTCCGGTACAGACCGAGTGCTCGACCAGGGGTCGAGGAATCTTCGAGTGATGGTCACGGGAACACGGCAGCGCTAGAAGAGCGATTTAAGGGGTGGGGGGGGGGGGGGTGCGAACTGAAGGAAGAGCGTTCCAGACGGCCGTGTATCTGAAAGTGACGCTCGATTCGGCGACCGTCTTTGCTCGATGGCCAGCCGAAATCCGCCACGAGAGCGTAATTGTTTAACACAGGTTCCCATAGTCCACAAAACGTCAAGCGGCCAGCAACAAACCGCACCGTGCTCTCCCCCTCCACCTAGACCGCCCACCGCCGCCGGTGAACGTGTCGGTGAGCGCCGTGCGTGCCTCCTCCGTGATCGTGTCCTGGGACGTCGCGGATGGAGACTCCGTCATCGGTTACGCCATCTCGCAGCAGGTGGGCATTGTCACGTCGCCAGTGGGTTCACTGAGCGGGGTTTGGTGGCTCACACACGCATAGACAAAGACAAAGATCCCTGCGGATAGCCTCAACAGACTGTCGGTGCAAGTGCTGCTAGCGAGCACCTATGAAGGCCGGCACGGCACACGAAGGGGGGGGTGGGTGACCAGCACCGCGCACCGGCAGTGGCGATGTTGACACACCGCGCCAGGTGCTCATTTGAAGCTGAGTCGACCAAGGGGAGCCCCAGGACCGCTTAGCGCAGCGTGCCGACCACTACACTACCGCTCCGCACGCGCGCGCACACACACACGCACACAACAACAACAACCGCCATTCGCCACTAAGTGGCGGTGACATCACCACGACGCTTGTGCCAGGCCATGTGCACCTTGAGGCCACGTGAAGCGTCGAACGCCCGCTGGCAGGAGGTCACGGGGCAGACCCAGGTGCCATGGGTCAACTGACTGATATGAATGGCTGTTGCACCACCTGTGCCCCCTACTGTGCCAACCTGCTGTGCTTTAGCCACCCGGCACTCCGCTCGTTGTTGTGAGCATCGCTCCTCCGCCCTCCGTTGTTGTTGGAGGGCGACTGCCTCCAACTGCCCAGTAGCGTCCTTCATGAGCCTCCTCCACAGAGGCCGATCTTGACACCGCTGGTACCAGTCATCGGCAAGTCCACTCAGCTCCACGTCCTCCTGTACGACATCACTCCATCTCTTCTCTCGCCCGTGCCGCGCCCGTTTTGCCCCCTCGATCCGGCCGAACAAAAGCTGTTTCGGCATGCGGTGGCTGGGCATGCGGGCTACATGACCCAGCCAACGCAGCCTTGCCTGCCGGTGGAGCTCACCGATGGGACCGTGCCTAGATCTTTCAAGGATTTGTGAGCTCCTCACACAATCCAGCCTGGTTAAACCCAGGATGGATCGTAGGCAGGTCAGCCTAAATGTTTCTAACCGGCGAAGATGTTCCATTAGGGGGCCCACGTTTCGCAAGCGTAGAGAAGAGAGGGAATGACTGTGGCCGAGAAGACCTGAAGCTTAGTGCGGAGTGACAGACCAGGTAGCTTCCACACAGCATTATGCATCTGATGAAAAGATATTGCCGCTCGACTGATTCGGAGTGAGACCTCTGCTGTTAAACTGGAGCCGGTCATAAGCACACTGCCCAGGTATGGGAAACTCTCCACTCTCTCCACAGCTGCCCCATCACCGATTGGGAGTTGTGGGGGTGGAGTGTCCGATGGTACAAAATACCCAGGCAGGTGCTTAGTTTTGGTGGGGCTGATGGTAAGGCCCCATCTCTTAGTAGCACGCTCCAGTCTCAGCAGCAGCGTCTCCAACTCCTCCTCTGAATGAGCAGCTATTACCAAATCATCGGCATACATAACGTGGTTGAGTAATAGGCAGCCATCCCTTGACCGCACCCGGGCATCGATCAGCCTCCCATTATATCTGTACCATATGGAGATTCCCCCGGTACAGCTATTGAAGGCTTCACTCCAAGGTGTACAGGGAATGGCTCTGACTCCCGGCTACGTAATTTTACCCGGGCCTGCTCACCATCATGAAGGTCCTTAATAATCGTGAGCAGAGGGTCAGGTACTCCAAAAGCAGGAAGAACAACCCAGAGCCCAGGTCTACTGATGGTATCATAGGCCTTGACCAGGTCAATAAAGCAGAGATGTAGGTCTTGCTGGAATTCTCTACACCTCTGCTGTAACAGACGGACAGAAAATATGGCATCTGTGCAGGACCGCCCTTTCCTGAAACCGCATTGGGGCTCCGCAAGCCTCTCCTCAGCGTGCCTGGCAAGGCGATGTTGAATAATCCTTGCCAGGACCTTTCCCGGCACACTGAGGAGTGCGATGCCCCTGTAGTTGTTACAGTCTGTGCGGTCCCCCTTCTTAAAGAGGGGGACCACCAGGGCATCCTTCCTATCCTGCGGAACCCGTCCAGTGGTCCAGACTGTTTTTATGATATCATATAGGGCAGTCTGTGCACAAACGCCACCCTCCCTCAGCATTTCGCTTGGGAGATCATCTCTGCCCGCTGCCTTTCCTGGTCTCAGACTCCGGATCGCCTTCAGTACTTCCTCAACAGATGGCACCTCAGCCAGCCACTCACAGGGGGTGACTTCTTCCAATATTTGAGGCACCGCAGCCTCAGCAGGGTCATCCTCACTTTGTGCCACGATGTTTTCCTGGCTGAGGGATTTTCCCTCCCCCAGGACCTCACAGAAATGTTCAGCAAATCTGCAAACTTGTTCCTGGGGGTCGGAGATTAGATCACCGTTTTTCCCCTAATGATGGTAATAGGTGTGGTGCTGCAGGTTACTTTTTTGATGGAGTTAAATCGAGATTTGTGATCGTGGGCCACTGAGGCAGACTCCAACTCCTCAGCAACCCGCGACCACCACCCATCCTTGCAGAGCCTCACGGCTCTCTGAACCTCCGAGCGAAGGCTGCGGTAAGCCTCCTCATTCTCTGACGTGGGATTCTGTAGCCGATGACAGTGGGCCTGTCGCTTTTTCTCAACCATCCTGAACACCTCCTCTGTCAGTCAGGGTCTTTGGGGAGGTCTGGAGCGCGTACCCAAAGCAGCCATTGCAGCTGCATGAGTCACAGTCCTAAACCTCGCCCATTTACCCTCGACATCAGGAGGAGTGGGGGACGATGCCAACCCCAGCCGCAAGCGATGATGAGATTCTCTCTTGCAACTTTCAGATAACTGAGACTAGGCCACTTTAGGTTGGAATGGGGTCCTGGGTGTACACCCACCACTGGAGTGGAAGAATGGCAGGCGCATCTTACAGATGACTAGTCGATGGTCAGAGGGCAGATCAGCTCCACGGTAGGTCCTGGTGTCAAGGACATGGGCTCGCATCCGCTGGTCCATCACTATGTAGTCCAGCAGATGTTCTTGCTTGGACCCGGCATGCATCCATGATGTTGTGTGGATGTGCCGATGCCGGAACAGCGTGTTGGTAATTACAAGCCCATGGGCTGCACAAAAATCTAGCAGCCTCCTACCGTTGTTATTGAGCTGATCTGGCCCATGCCCTCCAATCACTCCAGACCAGGTGCCAGCATCATGACCAACTCGGGCATTGAAGTCACCCAACATGATGACTGTATCCCGAGGTGCCACTTTAGCCAGCACCTGTGACAGGAGGTCATAGAAAGCATCTGACTCATCGGCTTTGCCTGCATCCCTCCACGGATGTTCATCTTCGGTGGGGGCATAAGTAACCACGACCACCACTCCTCGCCTCCGGTTGATGGGAAGGCGAACCCAAAGTAGCCTGGGGCTTACAGCTCCCACGCCCCCTTCATTCTTTTGTTCCAAAGAAGAGCCACACCCTGTTGTTTGGCAGTCTGCTACCCCGAGTCGAGGACTGTCCACCCCTCATGGTGGCAGGAGCCGGAACCAGTCCACCGGACCTCCTGAATGCCACAGAGATCCAGGCGGTACCGGTCCAGCTCCCGACAGAGGAGTGGCAGCCTCTCCTCCGCAGTGAGTGTTCGAACATTCCACGTGGCCATCCGTAGTGGCTTTTCGTTGTTTCTGGAGGAGCCCCGAGGGTAGAGATTGAATCTCCTGGCTCCGCCAATTGGGTTTTGGCCAGGAGACGTCATACACGCCTGTCCCCCCAGGGCCTCCGGCACAAGCTTATTAGTTACATATTTCAGTTTAACTCACGTGCACACATGCACACGCACACACACGCACACACGCACACACACACACGCACGCGCACACACGCACACACACGCGCACACATACGCACACGCACACACACACACGCACACACACACACACACGCACACACACGCACACACACGCGCACACACACGCACACACACACACGCACACACGGAAACACACACACACACACGCGCACACACACGCGCACACACGCGCACACACACGCACACACACGCATGCACACACGAACACACACGCGCACACACACGCACACACACGCGCACACACACGCGCACACACACGCACACACACACGCACACACGCGCACACACACACACGCACACACGCGCCAATGTCGTCGTGAAGCGAGGGCAGGGGGCGGTACAGCAGAAACCGTGGACTCCGTCTGTTCCGTCTGCATGGGATCGCGTGTTGCTCCCTTGCTCGAGGTGGGTTTCCTCCGGCGTAGCTCCAGTTTCCTCCCACACGTAAACGCTCCGTCATTGGCCGGTAACACCTTCATATGTAGGGGCTCACAGAGCTTTGTGGGGAGGGGGAATTTGGCGTCAGATGAACGCGTGGCTGCTGCTGCTGCCTCATCCTCGTCTGTGGCCCCGCAGCGTTACAATTTGTTGACATTACCGTAGGGTGGTAATGTGGCCCAGCGGTCGTGGGGGTTTACAGTTCGAATCCAGTGGGCCGCCCCGATGTAATAGCACGCGTGTATCAATCGTGGAAATGCGACTATTTCACGCGCTCTGCTTCGCTCACTGTGGACGTTAAAGATCCCGTGATGTGATTCGCAAAGAGGAGGGCATTTGCGTGCAGGCGTCAGGGCCCACGTTTTTGAAGGAAAATGACTCGGCTAGGGTCACACACACGGTAGCAGCAGCAACGTCGCCCCCGACTTACAATGCACGCTGTGTATCCCGGAGTCACGACACACCAGTCTCACTCGCTGTGTCACTGTCTCACCGTGTCACCACGTTCCCATGTCTCCGTGTCACTGTGTCACCGTGTCACTGTGTCGCTGTCTCACTCACTGTGTCACCACGTTCTCGTGTCACCGTGTCACCATGTCATCGCGTCACTGTGTCACCGTGCCACTGTGTCACTGTGTCGCTGTGTCACTCACTGTGTCACCACGTTCCCGTGTCAACGGGTCACTGTGTCACCGTGTCACCGTGCCACTGTGTCACCGTCTCACCGTCTCACAGTGTCACTGTGTCACCGTGTCACTGTGTCGGCGTGTCACCGTGTCACTGTGTCACTGTGTCACTCACCGTCTCACCATGTCACCATGTCACCGTCTCACCGTGTCACCGTCTCACCGTCTCACCGTGTCACCGTCTCACCGTGTCACCGTGTCACCGTCTCACCGTGTCACCGTCTCACCGTCTCACTGTCTCACCGTGTCACCGTCTCACCGTCTCACCGTCTCGCCGTGTCACCATCTCACCGTGTCACCGTCTCACCGTGTCACCGTCTCACCGTGTCACCGTCTCACCATGTCACCGTCTTACCGTGTCACCGTGTCACCGTCTCACCGTGTCACCGTCTCACCGTCTCACCGTCTCACCGTCTCACCGTGTCACCGTGTCACCGTCTCACCGTGTCACCGTGTCACCGTCTCACCGTGTCACCATCTCACCGTGTCACCGTCTCACCGTGTCACCGTGTCACCGTGTCACCGTCTCACCGTGTCACCGTGTCACCGTCTCACCGTGTCACCGTCTCACCGTGTCACCGTGTCACCGTGTCACCGTCTCACCGTGTCACCGTGTCACCGTCTCACTGTGTCACCATCTCACCGTGTCACCATCTCACCGTGTCACCGTGTCACCATCTCACCGTGTCACCGTCTCACCGTCTCACCGTGTCACCGTCTCACCGTGTCACCGTCTCACCGCGTCACCGTCTCACCGTGTCACCGTCTCACCGTGTCACCGTCTCACTGTCTCACCGTGTCACCGTCTCACCGTGTCACCGTCTCACCGTGTCACCGTCTCACCGTGTCACTGTCTCACCGTGTCACCGTCTCACCGTGTCACCGTGTCACCATCTCACCGTCTCACCGTGTCGCCGTGTCACCGTCTCACCGTGTCACCGTCTCACCGTGTCACCGTCTCACCGTGTCACCGTCTCACCGTGTCACCATGTCACCGTCTCACCGCGTCACCGTCTCACCGTGTCACCGTCTCACCATGTCACCGTGTCACCGTCTCACTGTGTCACCGTCTCACCGTGTCACCGTCTCACCGTGTCGCCGTGTCACCGTGTCACCATGTCACCGTCTCACCGTGTCACCGTCTCACTGTCTCACCGTGTCACCGTCTCACCATGTCACCGTGTCACCGTCTCACCGTGTCACCGTCTCACCGTGTCACCGTCTCACCATGTCACCGTCTCACCGTGTCACCGTGTCACCGTCTCACCGTGTCACCGTCTCACCGTGTCACCATCTCACCGTCTCACCGTGTCACCGTCTCACCGTGTCACCGTCTCACCGTGTCACCGTGTCACCGTCTCACCGTGTCACCGTGTCACCGTCTCACCGTGTCACCGTCTCACCGTGTCACCGTCTCACCGTCTCACCGTGTCACCGTGTCACCGTCTCACTGTGTCACCGTCTCACCGTCTCACCGTCTCACCGTGTCACCGTGTCACCGTCTCACCGTGTCACCGTCTCACCGTGTCACCGTGTCACCGTCTCACTGTGTCACCATCTCACCGTGTCACCATCTCACCGTGTCACCGTGTCACCATCTCACCGTGTCACCGTCTCACCGTCTCACCGTGTCACCGTCTCACCGTGTCACCGTCTCACCGTGTCACCGTCTCACCGCGTCACCGTCTCACCGTGTCACCGTCTCACCGTGTCACTGTCTCACTGTCTCACCGTGTCACCGTCTCACCGTGTCACCGTCTCACCGTGTCACCGTCTCACCGTGTCACCGTGTCACCATCTCACCGTCTCACCGTGTCGCCGTGTCACCGTGTCACCGTCTCACCGTGTCACCATGTCACCGTCTCACCGCGTCACCGTCTCACCGTGTCACCGTCTCACCATGTCACCGTGTCACCGTCTCACTGTGTCACCGTCTCACCGTGTCACCGTCTCACCGTGTCGCCGTGTCACCGTGTCACCATGTCACCGTCTCACCGTGTCACCGTCTCACTGTCTCACCGTGTCACCGTCTCACCATGTCACCGTGTCACCGTCTCACCGTGTCACCGTCTCACCGTGTCACCGTCTCACCCTGTCACCGTCTCACCGTGTCACCGTGTCACCGTCTCACCGTGTCACCGTGTCGCCGTCTCACTGTGTCACCGTGTCACCGTCTCACCGTGTCACCGTCTCACCGTGTCACCATCTCACCGTCTCACCGTGTCACCGTCTCACCGTGTCACCGTCTCACCGTGTCACCGTCTCACCGTCTCACCGTCTCACCGTCTCACCGTCTCACCGTGTCACCGTGTCACCGTCTCACCGTGTCACCGTCTCACTGTGTCACCGTGTCACCGTCTCACCGTCTCACCGTCTCACCGTCTCACCGTCTCACCGTGTCACCGTGTCACCGTCTCACCGTCTCACCGTCTCACCATCTCACCGTCTCACCGTGTCACCGTCTCACCGTCTCACCGTCTCACCGTCTCACTGTCTCACCGTGTCACCGTCTCACCGTCTCACCATCTCACCGTCTCACCATCTCACCGTGTCACCGTGTCACCGTCTCACCGTGTCACCGTGTCACCGTCTCACGGTGTCACCGTGTCACCGTCTCACCGTCTCGCCGTGTCACCGCAGAAGCGCCCGGGCGCTCGCCAGCGCTTCATCACCGAGGTGAACACGACGGCACGCTCGTGCCTGCTGTGGGGCCTCGAGGCTGGCAGTGACTACGTGGTGGCCGTGCAGGCGCTGGGCCGCGGCGGGGCGGCCAGCGAGCCCAGCCCCGGCCTGCGCTTCAGCACCCCCCTCGCGGAGGAGGACGGCGAGCGCGACAACTCCTCGTCGCGCTCATCCTCGTCGCCCTCCTCCTCCTCCTCGTCGTCGTCGCTGTCTGCGGCGTCGTCGCTTTCGGCGCATGGAGGAGGTGGGTGACCGGGGCATGCGGGGAGGAGGTGGTGGTGGTGGTTGCTGTTGTTGTTAATGTTGGGATGTGTGTGTGTGTAAGGTGGTGGTGGTTGTTGTTAATTTTGGGATGTGTGTGTAAGGTGGTGGTTGTTGTTAATGTTGGGATGTGTGTGTGTGTAAGGTGGTGGTAGTGGTTGTTGTTGTTGAGGTTCGGATGTGTGTGTGTAAGGTGGCGGTGGTTGTTAATGTTCGGATGTGTGTGTGTAAGGTGGTGGTGGTTGTTGTTAATGTTGGGATGTGTGTGTGTGTAAGGTGGTGGTGGTTGTTGTTGTATATGTTGGGATGTGTGTGTGTGTAAGGTGGTGGTGGTGGTGGTTGTTGTTAATTTTGGGATGTGTGTGTGTAAGGTGGTGGTTGTTGTTGTTGTTGTTAATGTTGGGATGTGTGTGTGTAAGGTGGTGGTGGTTGTTGTTAATGTTGGGATGTGTGTGTGTGTGAGGTGTTGGTGATGAAAGTGGTGGTAGTGGTTGTTATTGTTGGGATGGTGCATGCGAGGAGGACGAGGTGGTGTTAGTGGTGGTGGTGTTAGTGGTGTTTTGTTGTTGTTGTTAATGTTTGCACGTGCATGCCAGGAGGAGCCCCCTATCCTCCAAAGACAAATATACCCCAGGTTGTTCACAACGGTTTTAGGGACAAGTGCTGTTTGAGGACACATTAAGGCCGGGTACACATTGAAGGCCCGGTAGATCTAGCGGGGAGGCCCAGGGTGAGGTTAAATATTCGCTGTGGAAGGTGCCTTAGGAGTGTAAATCACTGTGTATTGCTACGATTGCATGTGTGCATTCGGCAGTCATCGGACGATGTGGCACATTGTTTATTTATTTATTTGTTTGCTCATCTTGCCGATCCGGGCGACAGCCGGATCATTCAGCAGCTTGAAGAGAGGGCCCTGAGACCCCCACCTGAGACCCCCACCTGAGACCCCCACCTGAGACCCCCACCTGAGACCCCCACCTGAGACCCCCACCTGAGACCCCCACCTGAGACCCCCACCTGAGACCCCCACCTGAGACCCCCATCTGAGTCCCACGTGGGGTGTTGCCCCACGTGGCTGCTGCCACCGGCGCGTCGGTGCCGAGCTGACGTGGCCCAGCAGTGGCGCGATCGTCACTTTGTCGCTTTGCTGTTGGAATCCGCCCGCCCTGGTTAATACCGTGCTGGGTGTGTATGTGTGTGCGCGCGTGTGTGTTTACTGTTGTGGGGAGCGATAGTGCTGCGGTTAGCGCGCTTGCGCTATGAACCTGGCGACCCGGGTTCGATTCCCGCTCACGGCCAACACCAGTGACGATTATCTGAACCGGTCCCGGGCCTCCCCTAGGTCGACTCAGCCTTAAATGAGTACCTGGTGTGGTGTGTAAACATTGCCACTAGGGAGACAAAGGCGGTCGGGCGTGGCGCTGGCCACCCACCCCCTCGTGTACCGTTCCGGCCTTTATAGGTGCTCGCTAACAGCACTTGCCCCTACAGTCTGTTAAGGCTATACGGGGGATCTTTATCTTTGTGTTTACTGTGGGGAGCGGTAGTGCTGCGGTTAGCGCTACGAACCTGGTGGCCCGAGTTCGATTCCCGCTCACGGCCAACCCCACCAGTGACGATTATCTGAACCGGTTCTGGACCTTCCCCTAGGTCGACTCAGCCTCAAATGAGTACCTGCTGCGGTGTGTAAACATCGCCACTATGGGGACAAAGGCTGCCGGGCGTGGTGTTGGCCACCCACCCCCTCGTGTACCGTTCCGGCCTTCATAGGTGCTTGCTAACAGCACTTGCCCCTACAGTCTGTTCAGGCTACACCGGGGATCTTTGTTTATTTACCCTATAATTGTCGGAGGCTCGTCAAGGGACTCTACTGGGTTAGTTGGGGGCAGTCGCTTTACAACGACAGCGGATGGACATTGTGTGCCGGCCCACGGTTCAAATTTGCTGCCGGATTTTGAAAAATGACACCGCACGTTTTGCCCTCTTGGGATGGCAAACACGTCGCAGCAGCAATCATCACTCGAATATGGCAGATGCCGATACCCCTATGCACAAATCGAATTTTTTTTAAAAACTCTCAGGTCTTCGACTTTGGTCATTCAGAACAGAACGTACAACGCAGGGCGATGCAATGCCCGATTCACAAATACGAAGGTGACATCGCAAGTGATGCAATTCCACTGCTCCTGGCACGGTTATCTGGCCTGACCCACCCGGAAATTGTAGTCGATGCTCTGCATCTACATCAGCAAGGAAAAGAAGAGGGGAAGGTCGGGCCCCTATTCCAGCGGTAACTTGGCAAGGCCCTCCTTAAGGAAGAGTCGTGAAAATCAGTCGGGATTTGCTGAAATAAAGAAGTGCATGTTTTTGGTTCTTTCGGTAAAGTCACCACATAGAAGGGAAACAATAAAATAAATCTTAAATTTCGATTTAAAGCTTTCGTGACTGCAATGATTCATCTTCTTTGGTTCTTTCGGTAAAGTCACGTAGAATGAGAATAAAATAATAAATTGATAAAATAAAATAACACAATAATATTCTCACGACGTTTCGGCCACAACACAAGCGGCCTTCATCAGGTGAAGGGAGCGAGACTGTCTGGTAGGACAGCGCTGGAGTGAGAGAGCCACGTTCAGATCACGGCTTTTAAGCTGTGTGAGAGGAACAAAGAGCCTTGACGAAGGAATTAGCATAAAATTTAGCATTGAAAAGGCTGAATGATTAGCTTGTGACTGGTCACAGAAATAGCTATGTTAAAAGTTAAAGCATACACATCCGCAGAGGCACCCATTGTTAAAAGGAATTAGCATAGAATTTAGCATTGCAATAGCTAAATTAAGGCATTCGCTTGTAACTGCTACAGAAATAGTTACGTTGAAGTCAGAGCATACACATTCACCGAGGCACTTAGTACAAATCAAAACAGGAGAATTTAGCATTGAAATAACTAGGCGAATTTAGCATTGAAATAACTGGGTGATTTGCTAGTGACTGGTCACAGAAATGACTACAAATCTGAGCTATTCACAGTACTATATAGTGAACCAATAAAAACTAAAATATAAATTACCTTCATGTTATCAATAAACTCTATATTCTCCAATCAGCTAAGCTACCAACCATAAGTCGTTATATATCACAATGCTATATGGCGAAAAAATGGGTGGATTCTTACCCTCAAATTTCCGTACCACGGATAGCTACGGGTCCCGTTCAGACGGACGAGATTGTCCATGGTCGGAACAGAGGAGGGGGAGAGAGACAGCTGCGAAGCCCTAGTATACTCCATGTTGTAAACCATACCATTAACCGTGGTGTGAGAGGTATTAAGAGGCAATGCTGGCGAAAGAGCTGCGGTCTGAAGGTCGTCGTAAAATTACAATTAATTAAGAACAGAAATGATTTAACACATCTTTCCAGTGGTTACTGAGCCTGAATCCATCTTCTCGGTTGAAATTGTCTCTGTGCTTGTATATGTGAATGGCCTCATGAACGAATCTCTCATGGTAGCCAGTTGGTTTGCAAAGAACCTCCGTCTTGGAGAAGTCAATGTCATGTGAGCCCACTGAATTGTAACAGTGATCTGCCACGGCAGAGGAGTTCGTCTTACCGTGTTTCAAGTCTGCTTTATGTTCGCGGATGCGATCCGAGATATGTCTTTTGGTTTCTCCAATGTAGCTACTACCACAGAGGCACTTTAGTTTGTAAACGCCCGGGTACTGTATGTCTGGAAGAGCATCTTTTACAGATGGAACTAAATCACGGATTTTGTGTACTGTGTTGAATCGGACCTGGATCTTGTGTTTATTCAGGATTTTGGAGATCTTTTTAGTGACCCCTGCAATGTAGGGTAAGGTGATGGTTTTGAGTGGCTCCACAAGAGGATCCTTCTTCATGACTGGAGTGATGGCTTTGCGGATTGTGTAGTCGGAGTAGCCATTAGCCCTGAGAGCCTGGTGTACGTGTTTGAGTTCACTGGTAATGTGTTCCTGGTCGGAAATGCATTGGGCTCTATGGTATAGAGTCTTGATGAGGCAGTTCTTCTGGGATGGATGGTGGTGGGAATCCGGTTTCAAGTAAGCATCTGTATGGGTAGCTTTCCTGTAGACAGAGTGGCTCATTGAACCATCATGTCTCCTTTTAATTAAGACATCCAGAAAGGGTAGTTTGCCATCTTTTTCGACCTCCATGGTAAATCTGATGGCTGGGTGTATGGAATTGATGTGGTCGCGGAATTGGTCTAGAGCAGGCTGGCCATGTGGCCAGATGACAAAGGTGTCATCAACGTACCTCTTCCATAAGGTCGGGCGTAGAGTGGCAGTCTGGATGGCGTCAGTTTCAAATTTTTCCATGAATACGTTGGCTACAACCGGAGATAGGGGGGAGCCCATTGGGGTGCCCTCAGTTTGTTTGTAGAAAGTTCCATTCCAGGTGAAGTATGTGTTGGTTAAGCAATGTCTCACCAGGGGGGGTACATCAGTATGCAGTCCTTGATGAACCAGGTCTTCAATGATAGCGATGGTGTCAGGTACCGGGACTTTGGTGAACAAGGACACCACATCAAAACTGACAAGCAGGTCGTTTGGGGACAGGGAAATGTCTTTGATTGTCGATACCAGGTGAGTAGAATTTAGTACCGCAAAACAACCCCCTACCTCCTCGCGGTGCCGGACGGGCAACTCTGTCGTGGACAGCGCTGTGGGGGGAGTTCCAATTTTGATTGGCTCCTCCCCTCATGGCATATGTGTCCACCACAGGGGCTAAACGGGGGCTCTGGACGGGTGCGAGGGGCTGGTAACCCCTCCACCTTCAATTAATTACCACAAAACCACGAATTAAACTGAAATATGTAACAACTAAGCTTGTGCCGGAGGCCCCGGGGGGCCAGGCGTCTATGACGTCTCCTGGCCAAACCCCAATTGGCGGAGCCAGGAGATTGAATACCTACCCTCGGGGCTACTCCAGAAACAACGAAAAGCCACTACGGGTGGCCACGTGGAATGTTCGAACGCTCACTGCAGAGGAGAGGCTGCCACTCCTCTGTCGGGAGCTGGACCGGTACCGCCTGGATCTATGCGGCATTCAGGAGGTCCGGTGGACCGGCTCTGGCTCCTGCCACCATGAGGGGTGGACAGTCCTCTACTCGGGGCAGCAGACTGCCAAACAACAGGGTGTGGGTCTTCTTTTGAATAAAAGAATGAAGGGGGCGTGGGAGCGTGGCGGTGAGGTGTGGGAAGCTGTAAGCCCCAGGCTACTTTGGGCTCGCCTTCCCATCAACCGGAGGCGAGGAATGGTGGTCGTGGTTACTTATGCCCCCACCGAAGATGAACATCCGTGGAGGGATGCAGGCAAAGCCGATGAGTCAGATGCCTTCTATGACCTCCTGTCACAGGTGCTGGCTAAAGTGGCCCCTCGGGATAGAGTCATCATGTTGGGTGACTTCAATGCCCGAGTTGGTCATGATACTGGCACCTGGTCTGGAGTGATTGGAGGGCATGGGCCAGATCAGCTCAATAACAACGGTAGGAGGCTGCTAGATTTTTGTGCAGCCCATGGGCTTGTAATTACCAACACGCTGTTCCGGCATCGGCGCATCCACACAACATCATGGATGCATGCCGGGTCCAAGCAAGAACATCTGCTGGACTACATAGTGACGGACCAGCGAATGCGAGCCCATGTCCTTGACACCAGGACCTACCGTGGAGCTGATCTGCCCTCTGACCATCGACTAGTCATCTGTAAGATGCGCCTGCCATTCTTCCACTCCGGTGGTGGGTGTACACCCAGGACCCCATTCCAACCTAAAGTGGCCTGGTCTCAGTTATCTGATGAAAGTTGCAAGCGAGAATTTCATCATCGCTTGCGGCTGGGATTGGCATCGTCCCCGACTCCTCCTGATGTCGAGGGTAAATGGGCGAGGTTTAGGACTGTGACTCATGCAGCTGCAATGGCTGCTTTGGGTACGCGGTCCAGACCTCCCCAGACACCCTGGATGACAGAGGAGTTGTTCAGGATGGTTGAGAAAAAGCGACAGGCCCACTGTCATCGGCTACAGAATCCCACGTCAGAGAATGAGGAGGCTTACCGCAGCCTTCGCTCGGAGGTTCGGAGAGCCGTGAGGCGCTGCAAGGATGGGTGGTGGTCGCGGGTTGCTGAGGAGATGGAGTCTGCCTCAGTGGCCCGTGATCACAAATCTCTATTTAACTCCATCAAAAAAGTAACCTGCAGCGCCACACCTATTACCATCATTAGGGGAAAAAACGGTGATCCAATTTCCGACCCCCAGGAACAGGTTCGCAGATTTGCTGAGCATTTCTGTGAGGTCCTGGGGGAGGGAAAATCCCTCAGCCAGGAAAACATCGTGGCACAAAGTGAGGATGACCCTGCTGAGGCTGCGGTGCCTCAAATATTGGATGAAGTCACCCCCTGTGAGTGGCTGGCTGAGGTGCCATCTGCTGAGGAAGTATTGAAGGCGATCCGGAGTCTGAGACCAGGAAAGGCAGCGGGCAGAGATGATCTCCCAAGCGAAATGCTGAGGGAGGGTGGCGTTTGTGCACAGACTGCCCTATATGACATCATAACAACAGTCTGGACCACTGGACGGGTTCCGCAGGATTGGAAGGATGCCCTGGTGGTCCCCCTTTTTAAGAAGGGGGACCGCACAGACTGTAACAACTACAGGGGCATCTCACTCCTCAGTGTGCCGGGAAAGGTCCTGGCAAGGATTATTCAGCATCGCCTTGCCAGGCACGCTGAGGAGAGGCTTGCGGAGCCCCAATGCGGTTTCAGGAAAGGGCGGGTCCTGCACAGATGCCATATTTTCTGTCCGTCTGCTACAGCAGAGGTGTAGGGAATTCCAACAAGACCTACATCTCTGCTTTATTGACCTGGTCAAGGCCTATGATACCATCAGTAAGCCTGGGCTCTGGGTCGTTCTTCGTGCTTTTGGAGTACCTGACCCTCTGCTCACGATCATTAAGGACCTTCATGATGGTGAGCCGGCCCGGGTAAAACTACGTGGCCGGGAGTCAGAGCCATTCCCTGTACACCTTGGGGTGCGACAGGGATGTCCTCTGGCTCCCACATTATTTAACATCTATTTTGTCCACGTAGTTCGTGAAGCCTTCAATAGCTGTACCGGGGGAATCTCCATATGGTACAGATATAATGGGAGGCTAATCGATGCCCGGGTGCGGTCAAGGGATGGCTCCCTATTGCTCAACCACGTTATGTATGCTGATGACTTGGTAATAGCTGCTCAGTCAGAGGAGGAGTTGGAGACGCTGCTGCTGAGACTGGAGCGTGCCACTAAGAGGTGGGGCCTTACCATCAGCCCCACCAAAACTAAGCACCTGCCTGGGTATTTTGTACCATCGGACACTCCACCCCCACAACTCCCAATCGGTGATGGGGCAGTTGTGGAGAGAGTGGAGAGTTTCCCATACCTGGGCAGTGTGCTTATGACTGGCTCCAGTTTAACAGCAGAGGTCTCACTCCGAATCAGTCGAGCGGCAATATATTTTCATCGGTTGCGTAACGCTGTGTGGAAGCTACCTGGTCTGTCGCTCCGCACTAAGCTTCAGGTCTTCTCGGCCACGATCATTCCCTCCCTTCTCTACGCTTGCGAAACGTGGACCCCCCTAATGGAACATCTTCGCCGGTTAGAAACATTTAGGCTGACCTGCCTACGATCCATCCTGGGTTTAACCAGACTGGATTGTGTGAGGAGCTCACAAATCCTTGAAAGATCTGGGCAGGGTCCCATCGGTGAGCTCCTCCGGCAGGCAAGGATGCGATGGCTGGGTCATGTAGCCCGCATGCCCAGCCACCGCATGCCGAAACAGCTTTTGTTTGGCCGGATTGAGGGGGCTAAGCGGGCGCGGCACAGGCTAGAGAAGAGATGGAGTGATGTGGTACAGGAGGACGTGGAGCTGAGTGGACTTGCCGATGACTGGTACCAGCGGTGTCAAGATCGGCCTCTGTGGAGGAGGCTCGTGAAGGATGCTACTGGGCAGTTGGAGGCAGTCGCCCTCCAACAACAACGGAGGGCGGAGGAGCGACGCTCACAACAGCGAGCGGAGCGCCGGGTGGCTAAACCACAGCAGGTTGGCACAGTAGGGGGCACAGGTGGTGCATCAGCCAGTCATCTCAGTCAGTCGACCCGTGGCACCTGGGTCTGCCCCGTGACCTCCTGCCAGCGGGCGTTCGACACTTCACGTGGCCTCAGGGTGCACATAGCCTGGCACAAGCGTCGTGGTGACGTCACCGCCACTTAGTGGCGAATGGCGGTTGTTGTTGTTGTTGTATGGGGAGCGGTAGTGTAACGGTTAGCGCCACGCTGCGCTACGAACCTGGCGACAGGGGTTCGATTCCCGCTCACGGCAAACACCCAGTGACGATTGTTTGAACCGATCCTGGGCCTCCCCTAGGTCGACTCGGCCTCAAATGAGTACCTGCTGCAGTGTTTAAACATCGCTACTAGGGAGACAAAGGCGGCCGGGCGTGGTGCTGGCCACCCACCCCCTCGTATGCCGTGCCGGCCTTCATAGGTGCTCGCTAACAGCACTTGCCACAACAGTCTGTTCAGGCTATACGGGGGTTCTTTGTCTTTGTGTGGGGAGTGGTGGTGCAGCTGTGATCCGAGTTCGATTCCCGCTCACGGCCACCAACATCAGTGATGGTTATTTTAAACCGGTCCTGGGCCACCCTCTAGGTTGACTCGGCCTGAAATGGTTACCCGGTGTTGTGTGTAAACATCATCATTGGGGAGACAAAGGCGGACGGGTAAAATTCTGACCATCGTGTATCATGCTGGCCTTAATGGGTGCTCGCTAACGGCACTTTTCATCAACAAAGACAAGGCTATACGGGGGATCTTCGTCTTTGTCTTCATATGTTTTAGTGAAGTGGGTAACTGAGGCAAGTGGGTGAAGTGAGTGGCCATTCGAGTGAGTCTGGGACTGAGTAATTTGGCCATTGCATGTGTATATGAGCGAGCGAGTGAGCGAGCATCTGAGTGAGTGAGCAGGGGAGCGAGTGTGCAAGTGATGTGGCAAGTGAGCAAGCGAGCACGCGAGTGAGTGAGCAAGCGAGCACGCGAGTGAGTGAGCAAGTGAGTGAGCTAGCACGCGAGTGAGTGAGCAAGCGAGCACGCGAGTGAGTGAGCTAGCACGCGAGTGAGTGAGCAAGCGAGTGAGTGAGCACACGAGTGAGTGAGCAAGCGAGCGAGTGAGCAAGCGAGCACACGCGTGAGTGAGCAAAGGGAGTGTGTAAGCTGCGCAGGATGGCAATGTGTTAATAATCCGGCAGACGAATGGCCGTTGTGGTGAGTCCCTGTGTCCGGAACCCGAGTGGCAGGGCAGGCAGGGGGGGGGGGTTATACAGCCCCCCTTCCTTCTCCCCCACGCTCGCTCAATCACTCGCTCACTCTCTCACCCTCTCGCTCATCGCTCAACTGTTCGCTTCACACTCTCTTATCATACAGAACCGCACCAGAGATTGTCCTGAACGTGCGCTCGCCGACAGAACTCGTGGCCGTTCTGTTCATAAAATTGGCGAGCGATTTATTTTTCGGCGAAATAGTCCATTGCAACATTCACTCGTGCAAGCGAGATACCAATTAACCCCACGCCTTTGTCTTCCCAGTGCTGATAGTAAAAAACACAAATTTCCTGGCATCGGTGCTCATCCTGTTCACAGTCATCCTGAGCCAGTGGTGTAAATTCGACATTCCTACGTCGGGGGCGAGGATAACAATAGCACAACCGCCCGAGAATTCCCCTGAAGAATGGTACTCGTTTTACCACCCCCCCCCCCTTGGAGGGATGATGAGCTGAGTCAACACCCACACCTTAGTGATTGCTGCGAGACGCTCCCTCTACTGCTGAGCCACCGGACCAGTCTCACAAAGTGGTACTCAATTTATCGACCCCCGGAGGGAGGGATGATGAGCTGAGGACTGAATTCACCGTTCGCTCTACCGCTGAACAAGGTGTTAAACTCACCGGCTACCATCATACGGTAACTCCCGGCTCCCCTCGTGCTATCCACAATAACGGGGGGGGGGGGGTTATTATCTTGCGGGGGGAGGGACGGTTAGATCGTGTAAATATAAATGTGTCGTGAAACCCACCACCACCCGACACAGCCAAACGGTCGAGTTTGTCGCGCAAACAAAAAAAACCCAGAAGATTGGCCCCCAAAGTCTACCGCGTTTTAAACTCACCCTGCTCACGTTGGCTGCCGAATTCCCGCTGCAAGTATATCGCTCATCACTGCCATGGTTATTATTATTATTGTTGTTGTTTGTTTACGGCGCTCTCTCTCTCTCTCTCTTGCCCTCTCGCTCTCTCCAGTCGCTTGTTGTTTACGTTCCACGTCGTAATTTGGGAGACGTGCCTTCCCACCCCCTCCCCCCCCCCGATGGTAGCCGTAACTCGTAAATGTGGGTCAGCTTAGACGCCGCTTCTACGACGGCGCGATTGGCACCGTGCTAGCGTGATGAAGGTGGCGAAACATAAAATATATGTGTGTATATATACAAACAGCGCTGCACTTAAGCTTATTGCTTTGCGTCAATATTTCCTCGTTATCATTTATGGTGGCAGCTTTTATAGCGTCGTGTGTGCCATCGATCAAACGCGGGCCCTAATTCATCATCGGGGCTGGAAATCACCCTCCCCCCCACCACCCCCTCGCTTGAAATGTCATATTGGTGACTGGGCTAAGCAAGATGCGGTGGTTTCAATCTCTCAGGATCGGTGTCTTAGGACTGTGTTTCCGAATCTGTCTTTTAGCTCACACCGGATCTAAGGATTCGAGTCTTGCGCTGAGATCGGTTCTCAGGATCAGTGTCATGAGCTGAGACCTGGTCTCAGGATCGGTGTCTTGATCTAAGACCTGAGTCTCGGGACCAGAGTCTGTAGTATCTCAATATCTTGAGACCCAACTCCAGGGCGAGATCCCAGGATCTCAGTGTCCCAACACGAGCATCATATATAAGATGACGATTCCGTCCCAGTCAATTCCGTCGATGGCCAACGCACCTCGCCATCGCCTCATTCCTTCTGCCGGATGCCCGATATCCAAGGGAGACCCATTACTACCTGCAGGCTGCACACCACGTGTCCCACACATCACCTCCCCCTCCCTGAGTGATTCACTAAGAGCTGCTTTTTACTCGGGCATGCTCATTTCCGTCACATGCAGCACTCGCTAAATTAATCACTCCCAATGTTAATGGAATGAGAACACTTAACGAAATGCATGGGTGTGGGTGTGTGTGGGGAGCGAGTTGGAGGCACTGTTAAGGCTATACGGGGGATCTTTGTGTGGGGAGCGGTAGTGTAGCAGTTCGCGCGCTGCGCTATGAACCTGGCGACCCAGGTTCGATTCCCGCTCACGGCCAACACCAGTGACGATTATTTGAACGGGTCCTGGGCCTCCCCTGAATTTTGAAGATCACTGATTATATTGGTAAAAAGACAAAAATAAAAATTGTTTTTCTGTATCGACACAAGCACTGCTTCCCCCCTATGTTCCGTTTGGAATTGATAAAAGATACCATACTGCCTCCACTTGATTACTGTGATATCGTGTATAAATCAGCCCCAAGTACTGTACTGAAGAAGCTTGATTCGGCCTTAAGATTTGCATTGAACTGCCCATATAGGACTCACCACTGTGATCTCTACATTGGGTCAAACTTAACATCTCTTAATGTTCGACGGCTTGTGCACCAGATCTTATTTATTCACGATGTACTTACAAAAAAATCCGCAGACTACCTGCTGGATGTCCTCTCTGTTTCAAAGAACAAATTTGACCTCAGCTCCTCGCTCATTTACCAGCTTCACATTCCCTATTGCCGTACAAAAACCGGAGGAAGGGCCTTTGTTATTGATGCCCCCAGGGTCTGGAATGCTATTACCAATAAACTGCAACTTGAATCATTACCTATGAGATCTTCACTCAAAACTGCTCTAGAGGAGTTGTACACCCCTAGCTGCCACTGCTATTCGGTGGCCTAAAATAAAATAAAATGTTTCGCTCCGGATGACGCTGCAAAGTATTATCTGTATTTTGATTTAGTGTGCTGATCTTAAAGGTGCATTGAAAAATGTGATACTCCGACTGATGCTCCTGTGTTGTGGAGTGACTCATGCAGCCAGCTATGGCTCTAGGGTTTGGTGTTACATGTTATTTACGTAGTTTATTGTTAAAAATTCGGTCACAGTCCCTATGATCACTGTTACATTGCATTTATGGCTTTATTTTGGTGATTTCTAAAACGTTTTTTGGTTTGGCCATGATTTTGTTTATTGTAGTACGGAGTTAGACTGATGGCCTTAATCTTAGTTGTCTTGTGGTTGTTGTTGTTTGACTTGCATCCCACTGGGATTTTTGCATACAGCGTTGGTGTACGGTGCTATTTCAGGAATATTTTGGTGTTTTTTTCCTGGATTTTCTGTTTGCACAGTCACACAAAGTCACTTTAAGATGTTTTTCTTGTTCATGTTTTTTTTTATTGCGGTTGCATCCGATTCAAGATACGAATGGCTCACAGGGCTATACCAAATAAATGGAACTATAAACTGTAGAACTATGACTCAGCCTCAAATTAGTACCCGGTGCAGTGTCTAAATATCGCCACTGGGGAGACAAAGGCGGTCGGGCGTGGTGCTGGCCACCGACCCCCTCGTGTACCGTTCCGGCCTTCAGAGGCGCTCGCTTAACAGCATTGCCCCTACAGTCTGTTCAGGCTATACGGGGGATCTTTGTGTGGGGATCTTTGCGTGAGGATCTTTGTGTGGGGAGCGAGTTGGAGGCACTGCTGCTGAACCTGAAGTGTTTCATGAAGAGGTGGGGTCTTACCATCAGCCCCACCAAAACTAAGCACCTTCCTGGGTATTTTGTGCTATGAAAAACTAAAATCGCCTGAGCTCCCCATTGGTGATGGAGCAGTAGTGGGAGAGAGTGGAGAGTTTCCCATACCTGGTCAGCGTGCTCATGACCAGCTCCGGTTTGACAGCAGAGGTCTCACTCCGAATCAGTCGGGCAGAATTATCTTTTCATCGGTTGCGTAACGCTGTGTGGAAGCTACCTGGTCTGTCGCTCCGCACAAAGCTTCAGGTCTTCTCGGCCACAGTCATGCCCTCCCTTCTCTACGCTTGTGAAACCTGGACCCCTCTAATGGAACATCTTCGCCGGTTAGAAACATGTAGGCTGGCCTGACAACGATCCATCCTGGGTTTAACCAGGCTGGATTGCGTGATGATCTCACAAATCGTTGAAAGATCTGGACACATTCAGATGTTTCAAGGCTGCGTTGGCTGGGTCACGTTGCCAGCATGCCCACCGACCGCATGCCCACTGACCGCATGCCCCAAGCAGCTTCTGTTTGGCCGTATAGAGGGGCTAAATGGGCACAACACTGCCTGGAGAAGAGATGGAGTGATGTGGTACGGTAGGACGTGGAGCTGAGTGGACTTGCCGACGACTGGTACCAGCGGTGTCAAGATCGGCCTCTGTGGAGGAGGCTCGTGAAGGACGCTGCTGCTACTGGGCAGTTGGAGGCAGTCGCCCTCCAGCAACAACGGAGGGCGGAGGAGCGACGCTCACAACAACGAGCGGAGCGCCGGGCGGCTAAAATGCTGCAAGTTGGCACAGTAGTGGGTACAGCCGGTCCATCTATCGATCATCCCAGTCGGCCAACCCATGGCACCTGGGTCTGGCCGTCGGCGAGCCTTCGACGCTTCACGTGGCCTCAAAGTGCACCTAGCCTGGCACAGGCGCCGTGGTCACGTGGCGAATGACAGGTGTTGGTATTGGGGAGCGGTCGCGTCATGCTGAGCGTTGCGCTGTACCACCAAACCGGCGACCCGAGGTCCGTTCCCGCTCACGGCCACCAACACCCAGTGGCGATGATCTGAACCGGTTCTGGGCGTCCCCTAGGTCGACTCGGCCTCAAACGAGGAACCCAGTGCGGTGTGTAAACATGGTGGTGCTGGCCGCCCAACCCCTCGTGTGCCTTGCCGGCCTTCATAGGTGATACTCGCTCTCAGCACTTTCCCCGAAAGCATGTTAAGGCTCTACGGGGGATCTTTGTTCGTCCAGTCGGTCAACCCATAACACCTGGATGTGTTCCGTGACCTCCTGCACGCGGAGAGCCTTTGACACTTTGTCTGGCCTCAAGGTGCACTTAGCCCGGCACGAGCACCGTGGTGGATGTCGCCCCCGCCACTTGGCGGCAACATCACCGCCACATCCTGGCGAACGGCGGTTGTCGTCGGTCAATTGGAGGCAAGCGCTACAACAATTGGAGGAATGCGCTACAACAATTGGAGGCAAGCGCTACAACAATTGGAGGAATCCGCTACAACAATTGGAGGAATGTGCTGAGACAATTGGAGGAATCCGCTGCAACAATTGGAGGAATCCGCTACAACAATTGGAGGAATCCGCTACAACAATTGGAGGAATCCGCTACAGCAATTGGAGGCATTCGCTACAACAATTGGAGGAATCCGCTACAGCAATTGGAGGCATTCGCTACAACAATTGAAGGAATCCGCTACAGCAATTGGAGGAATCCGCTACAACAATTGGAGGAATGTGCTGAAACAATTGGAGGAATGCGCTACAACAATTGGAGGAATCCGCTACAGCAATTGGAGGAATGCGCTGAGACAATTGGAGGAATCCGCTACAACAATTGGAGGCAAGCGCTACAACAATTGGAGGCAAGCGCTACAACAATTGGAGGAATCCGCTACAACAATTGGAGGAATCCGCTACAACAATTGGAGGAATCCGCTACAACAATTGGAGGAATCCGCTACAACAATTGGAGGAATCCGCTACAACAATTGGAGGCAAGCGCTACAACAATTGGAGGCAAGCGCTACAACAATTGGAGGAATCCGCTACAACAATTGGAGGAATCCGCTACAACAATTGGAGGCATCCGCTACAACAATTGGAGGAATCCGCTACAACAATTGGAGGAATCCGCTACAACAATTGGAGGAATCCGCTACAACAATTGGAGGCTGAAACTGATCCTTTGGCTCGTGTTCTCGAGTCCTGGCTCGAGGTCAGCTCCAACACGGCTCGTCCTCGGGCACGAACGAGCGGCTTGGACTGTGACTCGGGCTCGCGGCTCCGGCTCATGGCTTGTGGCGGACTCGCCGCTCGCTCGAACGTAAGGGGGCTGGCTCACGGTATGCGAGCGCATTGGCTGTGAGCCGGCCTGGCTCACTTGAGAGCCAGATGCAAGCCGTGCTCGATGAACACGGGCCTATCGCCTCGCGTCTTTGTACCCGATGATGTTACAAATGTGAAACAAAAAAGGTGATGCTGCTGCTGCTGCGACTGTTGCTGCTGCTGCATGTAATTTGGCTAAGTGCTGAGGTTCTCTGCAAGGAGCGCTGATGATGCTATCTCCCCACGAGTACGGGGGATGGTATTTGTCTCTCTGTGTGTCTCTGTCTGTGCCTGTGATCTGTGTCTGCCTATTTCTGTCCGCCTGTCCTCTGTGTATGCCTGCCTGTGTCTGTGTTTAAGTCATCCAGAAATATTTGTGTGTGTGTGTGTGTAGGTCTGTGTGCGTGCCTGTGTCTGCGTGTCTCTCTGAACCTCATCTGGGCATTCCCTAGGTCGAATCGGCTATCAATAAATAGCTGGCGTGGTGTATTGTAAACATCGGCATTGGGGAGACAAAGACGGTCGTGCGAGGTGCTGGGCACCCCCGCCCCCCACGTGCCGTGCCGGCCTTCATAGCTGCTCGCTTACAGCACTTGTCCCACAAGGTTGTTAAGACTATACGGGGGACCTTTGTCTTTGTCCGTGAGCACGCGGGCACGTGCTCACAGACAATTAAGGAAACGCGCTCGCTTCTCTCTCTCTCTCACAAATTACAAAGGTAACAGTGATTGGCATCGTGAGTTACCCAGGATGCAATGTCGGTAAAATATACATGTTAATAAATAGAAAAAAAAAATCAATTCTGAATTTCAATGGTGCTGTTTGTTTGCTGACCTTTGTCGTTCTGAGGCTGTGCATGAACGGTTACTTCTCCGTCGCCGCATGTTCCCTCCCAGGGGCATCGGACGTCCAGATGAACGCTCTTGACAACCGGGAACTCATGACGGGAGAAATGATCATCATCGTCCTGGTGCTCGTCATGTGGGCAGGTGAGTGGCTGGACCGCCAGGTGAGTGGCTGATTCGCCAGGTGAGTTGCCACGCAGCCAGGTGAGTGGCCGGTTCGCCAGGTGAGTGGCTGGACCGCCAGGTGAGTGGCTGATTCGCTAGGTGAGTTGCCACGCAGCCAGGTGAGTGGCCGGTTCGCCAGGTGAGTGGCTGGACCGCCAAGTGAGTGGCTGATTCGCCAGGTGAGTGGCTGATTCGCCAGGTGAGTTGCCAGGCAGCCAGGCGAGTGGCCACACTCACCTGGCGGTGCTATTCAGGCCAGATTTACCAACGCTATCATCACCAAATACAAAGACCCCCCCCCCCCCCCCCCCCCCCCAGTGTAGCCTTAACAGACTGTAGGGGCAAGTGCTGTTAGCGAGCACCCAAGAAGGCTGACACGGCACACGAGGGGGTGGGTGACCAACACCACGCCCGAACGCCTTTGTCTCCCCGGTGGCGATGTTTACACGCCGCACCAGGTACTCATTTGAGGCTGACTCGACCTAGGGGAGGCCCAGAACTCGCTCAGATAATCATCACCGATGTTTGCCGTGATCGGGAATCAAACTTCGGGTCGCTAACCACTGCACTCCCTCTCTCCACACTATCATCACCACCACCACCACCACCACAATCATCACCACTGTCCCCCCCCCCCCCCTCTGTCCCCCCCCCACCTCCCCCAGCTGTCATCGCCCACTTCTGCCGCCAGTATGACATCATCAAGGACAACGACTCAAAGGAGAGCAAGGAGAAGGTGAAGATTTCCTCCAGCGAGAGCTCTCCAGACCGCTCCGAGGACAGCATCAAGCGCGGCAAGGTAGCCGAACCGGGCGGGGTTCATAATGGCCAGGTCGGGATACACTCAAAGCCAGCACAGCTACTTAGCTGTGGTCAACGCCAAGATCCTCAGCCTCGGTGTAGTTCTCACCGGGTTCATAATGGCCCCTGTCGGTGACTCTTGAGCCAACACCGCTGAGCATTGTACCTGGGTTCAAGCCCTGGATGTGGGTCTCGCTTGCTAGCAAGTAGGCCGTGGAGAATTCCATCACAGGCAAGGAACAGCCCTCGGTAGGCCTCACTCTCGCGTCACCTGCAGGGCGCTCTGTCATCGTCTGTTAAGGGCGGTTCGCTTGTGCGTCAGCCATGCGGTTATGTTTAAGGTGTTTGCACACAAGTTGGGGGAGGTCAACGTGACCTTGCTGAGGTCAAGTCGTGGATGCACCTCAGCTTTCTTAAGCACCAGTTGCGACAAGATGATGTTGTTTGGCTCTCCACATCAAGGGGCATAAATTGGATGGTTTGCGAATGGCCACGGGTGGGACTGTAATTTGGTCTTCCTCCTGAGGTCCAAAAGTCTCGTAGAGAAAGCCGCTAAAGACCGTCCGGCATCGTGTGGGCTTGTTGCGGCCTAGTGCTCCACAGGGACCGAAGAGGAGTAATTAAAGGTAAAACGAATTAAAAATAAAATAAAATAGACAATTAAAACACGACGTTTCGGAGGCAACGCAAGCTTCCGTCTTCAGGTGGGACCAGTCACAGCCAAAATCTACCTAAGTGACTTTACCGAATAAAACCAAAGAAGATTAATCCTTGCAGTCACGAAAGCTTTAAATCGAAATAGAATTAAGGAGTAAGTAAGTTTAACACGTAGGCAGGCTTTCGCGACTAATATTATTCATAATAAAGGTTTTTAGGTTAGATCGCGCTATTTATAAATGTGTTGTAACCCTCCACCACCCGACATGGCCAAACAGTAAAAAAATGTGTCACGTTTACAAAGGACAAATAGTTCACTACTTTAGCCCACCGGTGTGTTGAAGAGTGAATCAACATAATTTAACGGATTACTAACGTAGCATATAATCACAATAACACACATTACAACTAATTACTAATCTACAACTCATTACTAATCATAACCATTGACTGATTACCAATCGATTATATAATTACAATACCCTCCCCCTCTGCCTCAAATCACTGCACCTGAATGAGTTAAATGATGACGTCACCCTGCTGCTCTATTTAAGACCGGGATCAAGTGAGGGCTTTACCATTCTGGCGAATTCCCTGATGATGCTGGATGTAATTACCAGCGAAACGTCGTACTCAAATTTTAAACGATGTTGATTCACTCTTCAACACACCTGTGGGCTAAAGTAGTGAACTATTTGTCCTTTGTAAACGTGACACATTTTTTACTGTTTGGCCGTCGCGGGTGGTGGAGGGTTACGACACATTTATAAATAACGTGATCTAACCCAAAAACCTTTATTATAGGAGTAAGTAAGTCTGCGGTCAGAATGCTGGCTGTTGCCGTCGACCTCGGTTTGACATTTGAAGCCTACGTGCGTAATATCACCAAAATCTCGTTCTTTCATTTTACGTAACGGCTCGACCTGAGACTCACGCTGTCTCTCTTCCGAATGACGAGAGGCTGGTGCATGCCTTCGTTTCGATACCTGCAATGCCTCGCTTTGCTGGCGTTTCTAAAAGTGTTTTAAATAGATCACAATATGTACAAGAAAAGTCTCGGCAACCCAGGTTTTAACCAAATCTAAAGGGCATGACCATCTTCCTTCCATTCTTTCGCCGCTGCACTGGCTGCCTGTAAAGTACTGAATCGACTTTAAGATTCCGCTTCTCAAGGACACCTTGAATGGGCTGGCCTCCTAAATATCTCCCCATCGATCTGGTCAAGTTTTCTAGGCCACCGTGAAACGCTTACAGTAGATGCTCTATGACAGCTTGCCCCAACAGCCTGTTTAGGCTATATGGGTGATCTTTGTGTGTGTGTGTGTGCACGTGTGTCTGTCTGTATGGGGAGCAGTAGTTCAACGGTTAGCGCGCTGCGCTACTTTGGGGCCGTCCATAAATGACGTCACGCACCTGGGGGGGGGGGGGGGTGGGGTGGGGGGGGGTCAGACATTTGTGACGAGGGAGGGGGGGGTTTGAGAAATGTGACGTCACATCAAAATGCGCAACTTTAAATAAATATAGACAACACGTTCTACTTAATAAAATAGACTTTTTAATGAATGTGTTCTCCTACAACATCAGAGTGCAGCGCCACATTAAATACGCGCTACAATGACAATAGTTTAAAGCCATTTGAAGCATATTTTTTATATTTTTTGTGTGTGGGGGGGGGCAGAGCTTTGTGACGTCATATTTGAGGGGGGGGGGTCTGACTTTTTGTGACGCCGTGTGACGAAGGGGGGGAGGGGGGTCAAAAATCGTCCAAAATCGCGTGACGTCATTTATGGACGGCCCCGTAGTGCAACGGTTAGCGCTACGCTGCGCTACGAACCAGACGACCCGAGTTCCATTCCCGCTCACGGCCAACACCAGCGACGCCTTTCTGAATCGGTCCTGAGCCTCTCCTAGGTCGCCTCAGCCCAAAATAAGTAACCTGTTGCGCTGTGCAAACTCCGCCACTTGCCAGACAAAGGTGGCCGGGCGTGGTGGCTGGTCACCCCACCCCCTCGTGCGGTGCCGTGCCGGCATTCGTAGGTGCTGTTCGCAAACGGCACGTGTCCCACAACAGTCTGTAAAGGCCACCTGGGGTCTCTTTGTGCGCACGGACGCAAATTCCGAGTCGTGCAGCCCTGAATGCAAATGGTGAGCTTTACTTCCATGGAGCTGCACACGGTACTATGGGAAATGTGATTGTGTGTGATCGCGTGCGTGTGCGTGTGTGGGTAGCGGTAGTGCAGCGGTTAGCGCTACGCTGCGCTACGAACCTGGCGACCCGGGTTCGATTCCCGCTCACGGCAAAACACCCCGGTAACGATTATCTGAACCGGTTCTGGGCCTCCCCTAGGTCGGCTCAGCCTCAAATGAGTACCTGGTGCGGTGTGTAAACATCGCCACTAGGGAGACAAAGGCGGCCGGGCGTGGTGCTGGCCACCCACCCCCTCGTGTACCGTGCCGGCCTTCATAGCATAGATGCCCCGCTAAAAGCACTTGCCCCAGCAATCTGTTAAGGCTATACGGGGGTGGGGGGGGGGGGGGGGGGTGGGGAGGGGTCTTTGTCTTTATCTTTTTATATATATACACACACAGACGCACATGGAATTGTATACATGCGCGATAATTCACGGAATGGCCCGTGCTGCCAACACGAAGCTCCACAATTTTGTTTTAAATGAACCAATAAAGTCCATGCTTCTCTAATATAATACGCACACACACATACAAGCCTGCGAATGCATTGCTAGATCCCCTGGCTGCAACAGCCAAATGCACTATCGCCTGGCCATGATGCCGCCACAACGCATTATACAGAATATATAAATTGTGTGTGTGTGTGTATATATATGGAATTGTATACATGTACATGCGCGATGATTCATGTAATGGTCCGTGCTGCCAATATGAAGCTAGACAAAACATAAAAATCCATGCGCTGTAATAGAATCCGCACCGAAACAAGCGTGCTAATGCATTCCCAATTTACTTAATGGTCGTTAATGACGCGGGGAAGGGATTCCGCAGGACGGGGGGGGCCTCGCTCCGCGATGGATCCACGCGACCCTTCCTGCACCGGACAGGGTCACGGGGGGTTGGTGGGGTGGGGTCGCCGACATTTTAACGATCATATCGAGTAACCTCGTTAGCCGTATTGTCGATGGTCCGGTGCTCCCCCCCCCTCTCTCTCCCCTGCCGCGCCCACCAACAAATAATTCTGGGCATTAACGGCGAACGTCACCGAGGTGGCGACCGCCTTAATTAGTAATTAGCGACGCCGGTGTAATGATTTGGACACACGCAGGGGGTCACGTTTGTTTTGGCCGTTGATTTTTTTAGGAAATAAAATAGATTGTTCTTATCAGAAGGTCAAACGCGTATGTTAATGCATATGTTGTCGCTGTCGGTTCGGTAACAGCCCCGGTTTACGCTGGGGATGCATTCCTGAAAGGTGCAACGGTGAATGTATGCTGGACTTGCGCAACGTACGTAGCCAACTGCGCTAATGGGACAGTGAATATCGAAACGACGTAAATCAAAAACGATTCTTGGGGTAGTACGGTGGTGGAGGTGAAGGCTGAGAGGCGACGGATACGGGAAAGGATGGATGATGCTGTCAGCGACGTGAGTGTAGTAGCATTAATAATAATGATAAAGTGACGACGTACCTGCGAAATGACGCTAAAGGGGGACATGTAACTCCGGGTATTATTACTGTGGCACGATTCGTAATTTTTATTTTTTTTGTTTAGACCACGCAACAATCTGGCCAAATACATTGGTGTCGTGTATCCCTCCACCACCCAGCCAGGCCAAACAAACGAAGTTGCCACACATTGTCCACGCGCTATTATATCGGCTCAGAATCACCCGGTTAGTTTGCTGCGTTGGGTGGTGGAGGGGCTTACTGCACAGATTTGTCCAGAGCGGTCTAACCCAAACATGTATTTATAATTGTAAATACAAATATTGGTCCGACTTCAGCTGGCAATATATGAGGGCCAGGGCAATCGGTCTCTATCAAGACAGTGAACCCATAATCTATGATGATATGGGTTTGAGCCATGGGTATCCCTCTGTATACAAAACCAGGAATCTGCGAGATCCTGGGTTCAAGCCTTGGGTCTGGGTGCTTCTTAACATTCTGCGTCAGTAATCTTTGAATTGCAGGGGGTTTGAGTTCCGGGCCTGGGCGACTTTTACGTCACTCAAACGGCACGCACCACTAAGAGCCTGGGTTTGAACCCCGGGGTTCAGTCACCCGTGACGAGGCCGTGTTCTCAAGCGGAGTGAGTCTCATGGTCTCAGCCGGGTCACCGCTGACGACACAAACGTTTAGTTTCGCACATTTGGTAAAAAAAAATATATACAAATTTTAAATATAACGTTAGAATTTCATGGCTAAATAAACATGGAGGGAACTCCATTAAAAAGAGGAACATGTGGGTTCAAAAAAACACCACGTTGAATTTATGTCGCACCGTACTTAGCCAACCGTGCTAATCGGAGGTGCAGGGGGGAGAATGACAACAAACTAAAGACAAAAAGCAGTTTTAAAGAAATTCGTTTTCAATCGAGACGATGACTTAAAAGTGCGTAGCTCCAGTGTCTTCCTGATATCAGAAGAGCGTTCCAGACGTCCGAAGAAGGAGCATCTGAATGCACGCAATGCGGTGACCGTCTTTGTTCGATGGCCAGACAAAAGCCGCTGCTGCGCGGATGACTGGACTTTGCGTGATGGTTTTATGCTCCTCCACGAGATTAATAACATCATCGCCACCATCCAATCTGTTAGGAGGAATGAGCGGGGCTTGGGGGACAGCACGCGTCATGGCCACAATGGGGACGAGAGATGATGACGATGGCCAAGATGGTCGAGACTAATAACGGGACGGTAGGCGAAGGAGGACATCCACGAAGGGGATTGAGCGATGATGACGATGACGACGACGACGACGTCAGCTCCTCGCGCGTAGAACAGATGCTGGGCGGCAGATCGCGGGGTTCGCGAGACGTTGGCGGCGACGGCTTGGAGAGGACTTGTATCGTGGAAAGCGGCCGATGGTGACTTTTCATCCCATCGGTCTTGCGTGCGTCGCGCGCCGCTGACCGCGCCGGTGTTTGTCTCCGTGTCCCGTCCCGTGCGCAGTACACAAAGACGCCAACGATCAACATCATCGAAGTTTGACCTCCTCGGTGGGGGGGGGGGGGGGGGAGAGGAGTGATCCCCGTGAGCCAGGCAACGCGACACCCGAGGGGAGCGGGGAGGAGCGGGGAGCGAGAGAGCGCGCAAGGAGAGCCGTGGATTCGCGATTCGCCGACGCTTCCTTTCCCCGTCAGTAATTTGATCGTTCTCCTGTCGACCCCCGATTGCCGCACGTCGCGCCGCCCGCGGCGAGACGCGGAATCCCCGTCGGGAAATCTAGCAGCGGGGTGTGACCGCCACCCCTGCCTTCCTGCTGTTCTCACCCTCACCCCACCCCCCCCCCCCCCCCCCCAAATCCGTATTGTTAGAGAATGGAATCCGCTCAAGTGGACATCGCAGAGCTACCTCGGAGAGCTTTTGAAAGTGACGTCTGTTCCGCACACGTGGACAGTAGCGGTGGGCGGGGGGGCACTTCCGCGACTCCGCCGTACGAGCGTAACGGATATCGCTTAATTAATGGGGGGCGGGGGGGGGGGGGTGGGTGGGTGGGTGTTTTACTTTCGCAGGGCTGGTCCGCGATCGCTGGACCCGCCCAGAAAGCTGGACACGTTGTTTTTCCCGTGTCGTCCCGCCACACCTGGCCCAGCAGGAGAGTGCATGTTCCTGCTCGTTGCAGAGATTTGCGGTGTCGAACCCGGTGGGGCCCGCCTCGGTCGACCGTGTAGCGCACGCGTGTTAAGCGCGTAGCGTGCACGTGCCGTCCGCGTCGCGTTGGGCGTTTAAAGGTCCCCCGGAACGTCGCCGTTTCGACACGAGGAGGCCACCGTGTGTCGGACGTCGCCGTCGGCGTTTTGCCAAATTTGTGAAAAAAAGATGCCACGCAACAACTTGGAATGCGATCGCAACACGGCGACCTCCACGCCCCCCCCCCCCCCCCCCCCCACACGGTTGCGGAAGTCGCCTGGCGCCAAACAGGGACGGCTGCCGCCGGGGGTGCCCTTAGAATCGTCTGAGATGGGATTGAGGTGGCACGGTTATGGCCCGAGATGTACTTCGACGGGCTTTCGTTCTAGCAGTGGATTTACCCAAGGGCTGACCAATCGGGCAGCCCGAGCTGGCTGCCGAGCTGAGGAGGCGGCCTCAACTCTCTGGCGCGATTTCCGTTTCCACGGGCTGCTCCGAATTCCCTACCTTTCTGTTTTTTATTCCACTGCACAGCTGACCAGTGCTAGGTGGCCGTGCCGTGCCGTGCCGGGGCCATGCCGGGCTGGCCCGGTAGGCGCCACGGTTTTTTTTTTCGCCTACGCCAATCGCCGTGCCATGACGCTGCACCGCCGCAGTGTGCCCCCGAGTGACGTCGCACGCAACAGACGCGTCGTTAGCCCCGCCCCTGCTTGGCTCCGCCCCACTCCCCCGCCCCCATCCCAACCTCGCCCACCTGGCGCCAGTTTCAGAAGTCTTCTCGTGAGGCCAGCAGCGTGTCGCCAATTGGTTTCTGTGCTCGGCTCGGCAAACCAGGCCCAATGGAAAAAAAAAAACACACACACACGTTCCATGATGGCCCCGGGCTGGCTTTGGACGTGGCAGCGGATAAACGGGGGGGTAGTCGTGTTCAAATTTCAATCCAGCGGTGGCGATGATCGCAGCCGCAGCAATAATGCCTCGGCATTTAGCGGGATCCAACCCCGGCCGGGACCTTTTACACTGCATCCCGAGAGCCATGCCCACCCAGGGGGAAGACTATGGATGGGGGTCTACGCTCTGTATATATATAAAAACACACGCATGCACAATTATCCTGCATTTTTGAGAAGAGGGGGGGGGGGGTGAAAACAATGGCCAAATGCATATTTGATTTGAACTAAGAAGTATTTAACCATTGTGTACAACAATCCATGAAGTACGCACGCACACATGCACGGTAGAGTTGCCACCCGCCCCGGTATTCCCCAGCGACCTTCCTCTTTGTCGAGTGAGGCCGTTGCTGCTCCTGGGACATCTCGAAGTCTTCCCGGCACATTACCAGTCCCGGTGTTTGTCAATGGCGTAATGAATAGCAATCGTGACAATGATGGTGACGCATCACTCGAGACAATGCGTTCACATGTAGTGGATAGGTGAGTGGGTGGGTGGGTGGGTGCGTCAGTGGGTTGGGTGGGTCAGCGGATGGGCGAGTGAGTGGGTGGGTCAGTGGATGGGTGAGTGGATGGGTAGATGGATGAGGTGAGAGTGGGTAAGTTGAGAGGCGAGTGAGTGGATGAGTACGAGTGGGTGAGTCGGGCGAGTGAGTGGGTGTGACATTAAAAGTCCCGGTTTTTGTCATCGTCGTAGTAATGATGGTGATGATGATCCACCACTCAAGACGATGCGTTTACAGAGAGCTCTCTCCTCTTTTCGCGATCGTGAGATAAGTCTTTTTCATCACGTGATCTGCCCCGGGATTTTTTTCACAACTCAAGTGGCAACCCTACACACGCACACACACACACAGACACACTCCTCCTGCCTGTGCATTTGAATTTTCTTTACAAACATGACCTTTGACCTTCTTTGACCCTTAAACCCGTTTAACCTTGTACAGTTTTTGAGAACATTTGATGGATCGCAAAAAAATGGAGTTCATTCGACGACCTTGACGCGCAGATGTGCAAGGTTCCTGTAGATATGACCAAGAGTCTGTGTTTTCTTTTTCCAAACACCTATCTCTCGTTTTTAACAAAACCTCCCAAAAAAAAAACACCTACAGCAGAACTGTGAACTTGTTCGTGATTACAGCGAAATCAATGCGCTTGTAGTTTCAGGTTACGATAAGCGGGAGCTCAAGTCGGGCGCAGCGCATGATGGCCTGGATGTGGAGAATGTTTAAAAAAAAAAATTCCCCGTTTCCATGACGGGACCCTGCCTGCCTGAAGCCTGGGACGTGTCCTTGTGTGTGACATGTACCTGCGTATACAGTATGCATTCACGCTTACACTCCTAAATCTAAGCCGGGTCAAAACGTTACGATTCATACGTTGTCATAATTATTCTAATTTGTGTTAATATGATGCGACAATCCCCAAGACGATTGTTTTAATTTAAGCGATTTCATTTTAAGCAATTAACAACAAAAAACCCCCATCCATACCAGATTTGTATTAACTTCTGAGTTTCCTGCACAAATGCATCTTGAATCTCCCTATGGCGGAGGGGGAGGGGGGAGACATTCCCGACATTTTAAACACGTCAATTAATAATTGTGACGCAAAAATTAATGGTATTTTTTTTCTTTCCACGAATTAAGTGAAATTGGCCCAACATCTGAATGCAGCAGGGCCCTGTTGCAAACAATCTCGTGAGATTCAGCGATGCTCTTTCTGGGGGAATTAATTGTAAATCACGTCATTATTGTAATTAACGTTACTTAACTTAAGTGTGATGAAATTATCCCACGTTATTTAATAATACGTTCCATCATTCTGCGACCGGGATTTGAACTCGCGGCCTTCATCGTTGAGGGGCGAGCGCTCTCACCGCTGTGCCACGCAGCCACGATGTCGAACGTGACCCGTTCCGAGTACAGCCGTCGTAGCAGATGCATTCGAAAAGTGCCGCATGAAGCGAAAAACGCGTTTCAAGCGTAAACTATTCCCCCCCCCCACCCCCCACGAGCGACGCAATAACGATAAAGTTTGGCGAGGACACGGGCGAGACGGCGGCACGTCGCCACCGCGTTGTTGCCGCTGCATCATTCCGCGAGCTCTATCGCTACCAGCGCTCGCTAGCGGCGCGGCTCAGGAAAGAAGCCCGTCGACCACTCGGAAACCGCGTTATAACGGGCACGTGTTCGGCACCACAGCGGCGCGCGAAGCGCTCCCGAAGGTGGAAGCACGGCCGTCGTGGCGTAAGCACAGCGCCGCGTGGACACCGCCACGCGTCGAAGCGAGGACCCGCCGTGCACTGCGCGTCTAATTTTCTATCGCGTGTTTATTTCCCCCGCCTGGGTGGATCAAGTTTATTTTTTTTTTTTTTAAAAGTTGGATTCCCCCGCCACGGCCGAACGCTGGGGCGTGATTGCCGAGCCTGCGAACACCCCCACGGAGCCTTCGCCAACACGCGCGTCGACCAGCGCGGCGAAGTATGGTTGTACGAATCCCATGGCCGACGCGGCATGGGGGAGGCTTTTCATCCAGCAGTGGATGGACGGCGGCTGTGAGTTGTTGTATTTTTTATTATTGTTCGATGTTTTGTTTTGTATATTTCCATATGTGAGCGCTATTGTTTAAGATCATGGTACACCACAAAGTCCATAGCACTGACTTTCAAAACAAGCAATAAATTTCACATCCCGGAATACGTCCGTGCAAAAAAAAAATGTTTATAAAACCTTTATTCTAGATAAAAAATGTAATTTGAAAAAATGTAATAAAGTTGATGCAGTATCGTGAATGGATGAGTTTATATATTTTTTGCGTTCTAAAAATCTCTACTTTTTCCTTTTGATGACGACGATGAGCCTGCCGATGGGGGTCCTCATTGTGACGATGAGAATGATGATGGGAATCGTGATGGTTGCGATGTTGATGATGATGATGATGAAAATTACGTTAGTGTTGGTTGTGGTTCTCATTCTAATAGTGGCAGTGCTGATGACCATAATGATGGTGATGATCATTGATGGTGGCTCGTTGGTCTGCTGGTGGTGCTAAGTGTCTGACGTGGCCATTATGAACCCCTCTTCGCATGAACACTGTTCACCCGGCTGAGTGGTCGATTTTCGATGTGAGTCACACATTCGAAACGCGGGGGCTATGGGAATTCCTCCGAGGCTGCGAAATTCACAAGAGGACACACACGCGCAGGCACACGTGCATACCCAGACACGAGCACACACGTACATAAATACATACACACACGCAAACATACGGTACACATACACACGCACGCGTACATACAGATACGTACACGTACACACACGCGGACGCACGCAGACACATGCATGCATGTACAAACACATACGTATGTATGCACACAGGTACTTGCACATGCACGCACGCGCACACACGCATTGCACACGTGTGTACAGAGACGGACACATGCAGCCGTGCATGCACACGCACACACGCGCACACACGCACACATTAGTAAAACGTGACATTTAAACTCTAAACAACTTATAGCTGACTTGCGTTAATTTAAAATGGTATATAAATTATTCATATTTCATTAATTATACTTTGACAGTGGCTGCAGTGCTACGCTCAGAACCATTTAATATTTAGCAATCTCACAATCTGACGATTTTAAATGGGTGTAAAGCAAAAGTAAAATTAGCAATATTTAATAGTCAGCATCATCATCACCCCTCCAATCGTCATTACCATAAATCTTAGCATCGTCACCATCATCTCAACCAGCACCATCACTAATACTAAGACGATCACAACTTCCACCAGCACCATCGACATCACCACAATCATCTGCATCATCATCATCACTACAACCATATCCCATCATCACCACAATCATCTCCATAACCATCTCCCATCACCACAACAATCATCATCACGACAACGATCTCCCATCACAACCATCACCACAACAACCATCTCCCATCATCACCACAATCATCTCCATCATCACTACAACGATCTCCCATCATCACCACAACCATCATCACCACAATCATCTCCATCATCATCACTATAACGATCACCACCACAACCATCATCACCACAATCATCTCCATCATCATTACTACAACCATCCCCCATCATCACTACAACCATCATCACCACAATTATCTCCATCATCATCACCACAACCATCATCACCACAACCATCTCCATCATCATCATCACTACAATCATCTCCCATCATCACCACAATCATCATCACCACAATCATCTCCATCATTATCACTACAACCATCATCACCACAATCATCTCCATAACCATCTCCCATCACCACAACCATCATTACCACAACCATCTCCATTATCATCATCATTACTCCAACCATCTCCCATCATCACCACAATCATCATCACCACAATCATCTCCATCATCATCACTACAACCATCATCACCACAACCATCATCACCACAATCATCTCCATCATCATCACTACAACCATCATCCATCATCACCACAATCATCTCCATCATCATCATCACCACAACCATCATCACCACAACCATCTCCATCATCATCATCATCACTACAACCATCTCCCATCATCACCACAATCATCATCACCACAATCATCTCCATCATTATCACTACAACCATCATCACCACAATCATCTCCATAACCATCTCCCATCACCACAACCATCATCATCACAACCATCATCATCATCACTCCAACCATCTCCCATCATCACCACAATCATCATCACCACAATCATCTCCATCATCACTACAACCATCATCACCACAACCATCATCACCACAATCATCTCCATCATCATCACTACAACCATCCCCCATCATCACCACAACCATCTCCATCATCATCATCATCACTACAACCATCTCCCATCATCACCACAATCATCACCACAATCATCTCCATCATCACTACAACCATCATCACCACAATCATCTCCATAACCATCTCCCATCACCACAACCATCATCACTACAACCATCTCCATCATAATCATCATCATCATCATCACTCCAACCATCTCCCATCATCACCACAATGATCATCACCACAATCATCTCCATCATCATCACTGCAACCATCATCACCACAACCATCATCACCACAATCATCTCCATCATCATCACTACAACCATCCCCCATCATCACCACAACCATCATCACCACAATCATCTCCATCATCATCATCACCACAACCATCATCACCACAACTATCTCCATCATCATCATCACTACAACCATCTCCCATCATCACCACAACCATCACCACCACCCCAGCGATGGCATCATCTTGCCTGCGCCGTAGCGATGGGGGTGTCCGGCTTGCGGAGGATGGCGCTCCCCCGCTCCCCCAGCGCAGGCTTCACCATGCCGCCGTGGTGAAGAATGGAGCTGTCCTTGATGGTGCGGTACTCGCGCAAGCAGAGGACCATCACTGCTACACACGCGCACGCACAAGGACTACGTTTCGTGGCCACGACCGCCACCACCACCACCACCTATACCCACTAAAGGCAAAGGTCCCCCGTATAGCCTGCACAGACTGTCGGGGACAAGTGCTGGTAAGTGAGTGCCGATGAATGAAGGCCGGAACGGCGCATGTGGGGGGGGGTGGCCAGGGAAAACTACGCCCGCCCGGCCGCCTTTGTCTCTCTAGCGCTGATATTACTAAAGCCACAGCAGATGCTCAGTTGTCTGGCTGAATAGACTCAGGGGAGGCCCCCGTATAGCCTCTGCAGACTTTTTGGGGCAAGTTCTGGTCGCGAGATATCTGTGAAAGGCCGGCATGGTGCACGAGAGGGGTGGGTGGCCAGCACCATTCACGATGGCGATGTTTACATACCGCACCAGGTACTCAATTGAGGCTGAATCGACCTAGGGGTGGCCCATGGCCAATTCGGGTAATCATCACTGATGTGAACGGGAATCGAACTCGGGTGATCGGGTTCGCACACAAAGACACAATTACTTCACTCACAACAGCTCTGACATGGTCACTGGGGCGCCACGGTGGCTAAGAGATGTTAACTACCTCGCCTGGTACACAGGAGGTCGTGGGTTCAATCCCGACCCTGACCACTGCTGTTGTATATTTGGAGTTTGCGTCTCTCTCTCATAATCATCACGGTGGCTAGGAGATGTTAACTACCTCGCCTGGTATACAGGAGGTCGTGGGTTCAATCCAGACCCTGACCACTGCTGCTGCTGTATGTTTGGAGTGTGCGTGTCTCTCTCATCATCATCACGGTGGCTAGGAGATCGTAACTACCTCGCCTGGTATACAGGAGGTCGTGGGTTCAATATCGACCCTGACCACTGCTGTATATTTGGAGTTTGCGTGTCTCTATCTCCCTCTTTCTCATCATCATCACGGTGGCTAGGAGATGTTAACTACCTCGCCTGGTGTACAGGAGGTCGTGGGTTCAATCCAGACCCTGACCACTGCTGCTGTATATTTGGAGTTTGCGTATCTCTCTCTCTCATCATCATCACGGTGGCTAGGAGCTGTTAACTACCTCGCCTGGTATACATGAGATCGTGGGTTCAATCTCGACCCTGACCACTAGCTGTATATTTGGAGTTTGCGTATGTGTGTGTCTCTCTCCCCGTGGTTGTGTAGATGTTCTACAACATTCAGTCAGAGTATGTGGCCGCTATGAATTTCCACGTGATAGATCACTTCGGTGGGTTTTAATTTGTGGCTAGGTCGCTTCTGATACAAAAGGAGCTATACACCTTCGTGGGCCTTACTTGGTAAAAATAAAAATTTGTTTCGTAGTTTTTAGTTTATTATGAGCCCCTGGGAGAGACACACTGCGGATTTCACGACTCAACCTCTTGACCTTAGCTGTGCTGGCTCAGTGTCCCTGACCCTGGCAATTATGAAACCCCAACTTAAAAAAAAAAGTTGCCTTTGTACTTTTCGCCATTTGGTGTTGTTCTCCGGTCGAACACCGGCGGTGAGAATAAGCCATGAAGGAGGATGTCCCTGGTGTAAGGGCAATCGGTTGCAAAGACGAAGCATGCATTTCATTATCCGAGCGTGTTTGTCTGCATATTTAGCCACAGATGATGCCTGGCAATAGGTATCGATTCGGTGTTTGAACATCTTCACAACCTCCCGTTTCATACCGGTAAACAAAAAAACACAAAGTCCCAAACACACATCCCAAAAACGTTTGCATTTCCTCACCAATCCAGAGGAGGAAGACCGTGATCGTAAGCACACCCTCACTCGCAAAGTAGCGAGCTTTGTCTCCGACACCCAATCCAGCCTCTGGAACAAAGACAAAAGATCCCCCCGCCGACGTATAACCTTAACAGACTCGTTCGGAAAAGTGCCGTAAGCGAGTAGCAGCAGCAGCAGCAGCTACGAAGGCCAGCACGGCACACGGAGCGGGCTGGGTGGCCAGCACGCCCGTCGCGTGCCCAGCCGCACCACCGCACCTCCTCCGTGCGACGCCAGGGACGAGGTGACCGCCACCGCCACCTCGGACGACGACGACGACGAGCGCGACGAGGATGAGCGCGACGAGGAGTTGTCGCGCTCGCCGTCCTCCTCTGCGAGGGGGGTGCTGAAGCGCAGGCCGGGGCTGGGCTCGCTGGCCGCCCCGCCGCGGCCCAGCGCCTGCACGGCCACCACGTAGTCACTGCCAGCCTCGAGGCCCCACAGCAGGCACGAGCGTGCCGTCGTGTTCACCTCGGTGATGAAGCGCTGGCGAGCGCCCGGGCGCTTCTGTGGTGACACGGCGACACGGTGAGACGGTGACACGGTGACACCGTGAGACGGTGACACGGTGACACGGTGAGACGGTGACACGGTGACACAGTGAGACGGCGACACGGTGACACGGTGAGACGGTGAGACGGTGACACGGTGAGACGGTGAGACGGTGAGACGGTGAGACGGTGAGACGGTGAGACGGTGACGGTGAGACGGTGAGACGGTGAGACGGTGAGACGGTGAGACGGTGAGACGGTGAGACGGTGAGACGGTGACACGGTGAGACGGTGAGACGGTGACACGGTGAGACGGTGAGACGGTGAGACGGTGACACGGTGAGACGGTGAGACGGTGACACGGTGACACGGTGACACGGTGACACGGTGAGACGGTGAGATGGTGACACGGTGACACGGTGAGACGGTGACACGGTGAGACGGTGACACGGTGAGACGGTGAGACGGTGACACGGTGAGACGGTGACACGGTGACGCGGTGAGAAGGTGACACGGTGAGACGGTGACACGGTGACACGGTGACACGGTGACACGGTGAGACGGTGACATGGTGAGACGGTGAGACGGTGACACAGTGAGACGGTGACACGGTGAGACGGTGACATGGTGACACGGTGAGACGGTGAGACGGTGACACGGTGAGACGGTGAGACGGTGAGACGGTGAGACGGTGACACGGTGACACAGTGAGACGGCGACACGGTGACACGGTGAGACGGTGAGACGGTGACACGGTGAGATGGTGAGACGGTGAGACGGTGAGACGGTGAGACGGTGACGGTGAGACGGTGACACGGTGAGACGGTGAGACGGTGACACGGTGAGACGGTGACACGGTGAGACGGTGACACGGTGAGACGGTGACACGGTGACACGGTGAGACGGTGAGACGGTGAGACGGTGACACGGTGAGACGGTGAGACGGTGACACGGTGACACGGTGACACGGTGAGACGGTGAGATGGTGACACGGTGACACGGTGAGACGGTGACACGGTGAGACGGTGACACGGTGAGACGGTGAGACGGTGACACGGTGAGACGGTGACACGGTGACGCGGTGAGATGGTGACACGGTGAGACGGTGACACGGTGACACGGTGACACGGTGACACGGTGAGACGGTGACATGGTGAGACGGTGAGACGGTGACACAGTGAGACGGTGACACGGTGAGACGGTGACACGGTGACACGGTGAGACGGTGAGACGGTGAACACGGTGAGACGGTGAGACGGTGAGACGGTGAGACGGTGACACGGTGACACAGCGACACGGTGAGACGGTGAGACGGTGAGACGGTGACACGGTGAGACGGTGACACGGTGAGACGGTGACACGGTGACACGGTGAGACGGTGACACGGTGAGACGGTGAGACGGTGACACGGTGAGACGGTGAGACGGTGAGACGGTGACACGGTGAGACGGTGAGACGGTGACACGGTGAGACGGTGACACGGTGAGACAGTGAGACGGTGACACGGTGAGACGGTGACACGGTGAGACGGTGAGACGGTGACGGTGAGACGGTGAGACGGTGAGACGGTGAGACGGTGACACGGTGAGACGGTGAGACGGTGACGGTGAGACGGTGACACGGTGACACGGTGAGACGGTGACACAGCGACACGGTGAGACGGTGAGACGGTGAGACGGTGACACGGTGAGACGGTGACACGGTGACACGGTGAGACGGTGACACGGTGAGACGGTGAGACGGTGACACGGTGAGACGGTGAGACGGTGAGACGGTGACACGGAGACACGGTGACACGGTGAGACGGTGAGACGGTGACACGGTGAGACGGTGACACGGTGAGACGGTGACACGGTGACACGGTGAGACGGTGAGACGGTGACACGGTGAGACGGTGACACGGTGAGACGGTGAGACGGCGACACGGTGAGACGGTGACATGGTGACACGGCGAGACGGTGACATGGTGAGACGGTGACACGGTGACACGGTGACACGGTGAGACGGTGACACGGTGACACGGTGAGACGGTGAGACGGTGACACGGTGAGACGGTGAGACGGTGGGACGGTGACACGGTGAGACGGTGAGACGGTGGGACGGTGACACGGTGAGACGGTGACACGGTGACACGGTGACACGGTGAGACGGTGAGACGGTGACACGGTGAGATGGTGACACGGTGACACGGTAACACGGTGAGACGGTGACACGGTGAGACGGTGAGACGGTGAGACGGTGACACGGTGACACGGCGAGACGGTGACACGGCGAGACGGTGACACGGTGAGACGGTGACACGGTGAGACGGTGACACGGTGACACGGTGAGACGGTGAGACGGTGACACGGTGAGACGGTGAGACGGTGGGACGGTGACACGGTGAGATGGTGAGACGGTGACACAGTGAGATGGTGACACGGTGACACGGTGACACGGTGAGATGGTGACACGGTGAGACAGTGAGACGGTGACACGGCGACACGGTGACACGGTGACACGGTGACACGGTGACACGGTGACACGGTGACACGGTGAGATGGTGACACGGTGAGACGGTGACACGGTGAGATGGTGACACGGTGAGACGGTGAGACGGTGACACGGTGACACGGTGACACGGTGACACGGTGAGACGGTGACACGGTGACACGGTGAGACGGTGACACGGTGAGATGGTGACACGGTGACACGGTGAGACGGTGACACGGTGAGACGGTGAGACGGTGACACGGTGAGACGGTGACACGGTGAGACGGTGAAACGGTGAGACGGTGACACGGTGAGACGGTGAGACGGTGACACGGTGAGATGGTGACACGGTGAGACGGTAAGACGGTGACACGGTGAGATGGTGACACGGCGACACGGTGAGACGGTGACACGGTGAGACGGTGGGATGGTGAGACGGTGAGACGGTGACACGGTGAGATGGTGACACGGTGAGATGGTGACACAGTGAGACGGTGACACGGTGACACGGTGAGACGGTGACACGGTGAGACGGTGACACGGTGAGACGGTGACACGGTGAGACGGTGACATGGTGAGACGGTGACACGGTGAGACGGTGAGACGGTGACACGGTGACACGGCGAGACGGTGAGACGGTGACACGGTGAGACGGTGAGACGGTGAGACAGTGAGACGGTGACACGGTGACACGGTGACACGGTGACACGGTGACACGGTGAGACGGTGACACGGTGACATGGTGAGACGGTGACACGGTGAGATGGTGACACGGTGACACGGTGAGACGGTGAGACGGTGAGACGGTGAGACGGTGACACGGTGAGACGGTGACACGGTGAGACGGTGACACGGTGAGACGGTGACACGGCGAGACGGTGAGACGGTGACACGGTGAGACGGTGAGACGGTGAGACAGTGAGACGGTGAGACGGTGACACGGTGACACGGTGACACGGTGACACGGTGAGACGGTGACACGGTGACATGGTGAGACGGTGACACGGTGAGATGGTGACACGGTGACACGGTGAGATGGTGACACGGTGAGACAGTGACACGGTGAGACGGTGACACGGTGAGACGGTGAAACGGTGAGACGGTGACACGGTGAGACGGTGAGACGGTGACACGGCGACACGGTGACACGGTGACACGGTGAGATGGTGACACGGTGAGACGGTGACACGGTGAGATGGTGACACGGTGACACGGTGACACGGTGACACGGTGACACGGTGACACGGTGACACGGTGAGACGGTGACACGGTGACACGGTGAGACGGTGACACGGTGAGATGGTGACACGGTGACACGGTGAGACGGTGACACGGTGAGACGGTGAGACGGTGACACGGTGAGACGGTGACACGGTGAGACGGTGAAACGGTGAGACGGTGACACGGTGAGACGGTGAGACGGTGACACGGTGAGATGGTGACACGGTGAGACGGTGAGACGGTGACACGGTGAGATGGTGACACGGCGACACGGTGAGACGCTGACACGGTGAGACGGTGGGACGGTGAGACGGTGAGACGGTGACACGGTGAGATGGTGACACGGTGAGATGGTGACACAGTGACACGGTGACACGGTGACACGGTGAGACGGTGACACGGTGAGACGGTGACACGGTGAGACGGTGACATGGTGAGACGGTGACACGGTGAGACGGTGACACGGTGAGACGGTGGGATGGTGACACAGTGACACGGTGAGACGGTGAGACGGTGACACGGTGACACGGCGAGACGGTGAGACGGTGACACGGTGAGACGGTGAGACGGTGAGACAGTGAGACGGTGACACGGTGACACGGTGACACGGTGACACGGTGAGACGGTGACACGGTGACACGGTGACACGGTGAGACGGTGACACGGTGACACGGTGAGACGGTGACACGGTGAGATGGTGACACGGTGACACGGTGAGACGGTGACACGGTGAGACGGTGAGACGGTGACACGGTGAGACGGTGACACGGTGAGACGGTGAGACGGTGACACGGTGAGATGGTGACACGGTGAGACGGTGACACGGTGAGATGGTGACACGGCGACACGGTGAGACGGTGACACGGTGAGACGGTGGGACGGTGAGACGGTGAGACGGTGACACGGTGAGATGGTGACACGGTGAGATGGTGACACAGTGAGACGGTGACACGGTGACACGGTGAGACGGTGACACGGTGAGACGGTGACACGGTGAGATGGTGACACGGTGAGACGGTGAGACGGTGACACGGTGAGACGGTGACACGGTGAGACGGTGACACGGTGAGACGGTGACACGGTGACACGGTGAGACGGTGAAACGGTGACACGGTGAGACAGTGACACGGTGACACGGTGAGATGGTGACACGGTGAGACGGTGAGACGGTGAGACGGTGACACCGCACGGCGACACGGTGAGACGGTGACACGGTGAGATGGTGACACGGTGAGACGGTGAGATGGTGACACTACACGGCGACACGGTGAGACAGTGACACGGGACACGGTGAGACGGTGACACGGTGAGACGGTGAGATGGTGAGACGGTGACACGGTGACACGGTGAGACGGTGACACGGTGAGACGGTGACACGGTGACACGGTGAGATGGTGACACAGTGACACGGTGAGATGGTGACACGGTGAGATGGTGACACCGTGAGACGGTGACACGGTGACACGGTGAGACGGCGACACGGTGAGACGGTGACACGGTGACATGGTGACACGGTGAGACGGTGAGACGGTGACACGGTGAGACGGTTAGACGGTGACACGGTGAGACGGTGACACCGTGACACGGTGAGACGGTGAGACGGTGACACGGTGACACGGTGAGACGGTGACACGAGGAGACGGTGAGACGGTGACACGGTGACACGGTGAGACGGTGACACGGTGACACGGTGACACGGTGAGACGGTGAGACGGTGAGACGGTGACACGGTGAGACGGTGACGCGGTGACATGGTGACACGGTGACACGGTGACACGGTGACACGGTGAGACGGTGAGACGGTGACACGGTGAGACGGTGAGATGGTGAGTCGGTGAGACAATGACACGGTGAGTGGGTGGGACGGTGACACGGTGTCACGGTGAGACGGTGACACGGTGAGACGGTGAGACGGTGACACGGTGACACGGTGAGACGGTGACACTGTGAGACGGTGACACTGTGAGACGGTGACACGGTGAGACGGTGAGACGGTGACACGGTGACACGGCGACACGGCGAGATGGTGACACGGTGAGACGGTGAGACGGTGACACGGTGAGATGGTGACACGGTGAGACGGTGACACGGTGACACAGTGACACGGTGAGACGGTGAGACGGTGACACGGTGACACGGTGACACGGTGACACGGTGAGACGGGGACACGGTGAGACGGTGAGACGGTGAGACGGTGACACGGTGAGACGGTGACACGGTGACACGGTGAGACGGTGACACGGTGACACAGAGAGAGCCAGGTGCAATATACTTTTTACGTATTTATTCATGCATTCCTTTTACGTTCTTATGGTTCAGTGATTTGTTTTCCTTTTCCAGACTTTGCACTCCTATTGTGTTTTTCGTACCCGCTTGTTGTTGTAACTTCCTGACCCCCCCCCCCCCCCCCCATACTGTGGACGCCTGTGAAAAAGAGTGCTCCATGGCTCGTTCGATTTCTCTAGGAAAAAAAAATAAAGATGCTGTGGGCCATGCGGCTCATTCTGTGATCTGGACCACCGCCACTCCCTTCTTCCTGGTCTCCCTGCCACTGTCCTCTTGCCCTCCAGCAAATTCGAAACGCTTCTTCCGCGCGAGTTGTCTTCAATCTCCCGCCTTAATTCTCACTCCTTTGCCTCTCCTCATTCGACTCCACCGCTGTCTTCTCAAAAACCTGACGCCGGTCTTCGACGGGTTCAGCTTGTTGTCATTCCCCCCGCACCTCCGATTCGCACGGTTGTCTACGTACGGTGCGAGACAAGTCCAGCGTACGTATGTAGGGGAACAACGTACGCGACATGCATCAATCTATCCGTGGCCTTGCAATTAATGAGCGAATGGAGGCTGGATTGGTGGTGAGACGGAGGGATGAGCGTGAGGATGGAGACAGGCAGGGCTGGAGGGAGGGATGAGTGAGTGGAGGGACAAGTGGGCAGGGCTGGAGGGAGGGATGAGTGTGAGGATGGAGACAGGCAGGGCTGGAGGGAGGGATGAGTGTGAGGATGGAGACAGGCAGGGCTGGAGGGATGAGCGTGAGGATGGAGACAGGCAGGGCTGGAGGGAGGGATGAGTGAGTGGAGGGACAAGTGGGCAGGGGGGTGACGTGGCGGGCGACACGAGCTGGCAGAGCGGTGAACGAGCGGTTTGATGGGCTGGTGTGAGGGTGAGGGGGTGAGGGGGTGAGGGGGTGAGGGGGTGAGGGGGTGAGTGGGTGAGGGGGTGAGTGGGTGAGGGGGTGAGGGGGTGAGGGGGTGAGCCGAGGGGAGGGGCCACACCTGCTGCTTCACGGTGAAGCCGATGACAGCGCCGGGGTCGGGCAGCTGCCATGAAACCCGCGCCGTGGTGGGGCCCAGCAGGGCCACGCTCACGTTCGCCGGAGGGGAGGGCACGCCGAGTCCACCTGGGGTTGGACAATCTCTCGCTCGTTCACCCCAATCAGGATCGCCACCACAATCTGTCCACCCGATGCAGAACACTCGTCCGACCCACATCGGAAAGTCCAGAGCGGTAAACGATGACTGAACTGAGATACTAAAGGAAGCTGCCACACCGGCGGTGTGATAGCAGTCGCACTCAGAAGTCGCCGGTTCGACGCCTTTCCCAGCGCCGCGACAGTTGCAACGATGGGGGTTCTTATATATTTTTACGTAAGTACAGAAAATAAAAAAACCCTCGTCTCTGGCTAAATACAGCAGCAGTGCAATTGCATCGCGTGTCGTTGGCGGTGTGAGCCACTGGTCTCAAACCTTGGCTGGCTACTGCTCTACCCCTTCCGTTTAAAATGTTGTTTTCACCGAGTGTTACCCTCACCCCCCCTTCCCTTGTCTGACCCAACGTGGCTCTGAGAAATCCATGCGCAGTGTAATAGCGCCGACTGCTGTCCAGCAGCCGGCAAGTGCGGTGGACGAGCGGCACACGCGCCGGTGGACGAGCGGCACACGCGCCGGTGGACGAGCGGCACACGCGCCGGTGGACGAGCGGCACACGCGCCGGTGGACGAGCGGCACACGCGCCGGTGGACGAGCGGCACACGCGCCGGTGGACGAGCGGCACACGCGCCGGTGGACGAGCGGCACACGCGCCGGTGGACGAGCGGCACACGCGCCGGTGGACGAGCGGCACACGCGCCGGTGGACGAGCGGCACACGCGCCGGTGAGCGCTGACGCGGCTGTGTGTGCCGGCAGGGCGGAGGAACTGGGGCAAGGGTCACAGAGACCCCCACCCGGAGGCCCCTGGAAGCCCCTGGAAGCCGCTCGTGGGTTCGAGAAGGGAGGCGTGGCCAGGGCGGAGCCAGGCAGGAGGTTTTTTTTTTTGGGTTAGATCGCGTAAATATATACAAAGGGCTTGCATAATGCACGTGCATTAAGGAACGACGACTCAGTAATCTCCACACCACACTTTGCGGAAGAGCGCAGAAGTGTGGTCACCATATAAGGAACGAGACAGGTGGACCTCTCCACAAATCTGGCTGGCGCCTGATGAAGCTGGTTGTAATTACGGGCGAAACGTCGTACTCGGATTGTAAATGTTGTGGCTTGGCTCTCCAACACACAACCAGTGTGCTGTACTAGTATACTACACTATACACTACACTATACACTAGTGCTGTACTAGTACACTACACTATACACTACACTATACACTAGTGCTGTACTAGTATTCTACAATATACACTACACTATACACTACACTATACACTAGTGCTGTACTAGTATTCTACACTATACACTACACTATACACTACACTATACACTAGTATTCTACACTATACACTACACTATACACTAGTGCTGTACTAGTATTCTACATTATACACTACACTATACACTAGTGCTGTACTAGTATTCTACACTATACACTACACTATACACTAGTGCTGTACTAGTATTCTACACTATACACTACACTATACACTAGTGCTGTACTAGTATTCTACACTATACACTACACTATACACTAGTGCTGTACTAGTATTCTACACTATACACTACACTATACACTAATGCTGTACTAGTATTCTACACTATACACTACACTATACACTAGTGCTGTACTAGTATTCTACACTATACACTACACTATACACTAGCGCTGTGCTAGTGACGAATTGGCCACGTTCTGTTGACGTGACAACCCTTACTAGTTGGCTGTGTAGGGAGGTGGCGGGTTTTAACGACACATTTATATATTTACCCGATCTAACCCCAACAAAACCCCTCCATTGCGAATGATATTGGTCGCGAAATCCTCCTGCGTGTTAAACTGCGTAACCGATTGTCGCAACGGTTACCGTTAAACCCGGCGGCACGAATTCACGGCCAACGCCGGTGGGACTTTGAACTGAACCGGTGCTGGCCCTCCCCGAGGTCGACTCAGCCTCAAATGAGTGCAGTGCCCGGTGCGGTGTGTCAACATCGCCACTGCGGAGACAAAGGCGGCCGGGCGTGGTGCTGACCACCCACCCCCTCGTTTGCCTTCATCGGAGCTCGCTAACAGCACTTGTCCCCAAGTCTGTTGAGGCTATGCGGGGGATCTTTGTCCTTGCCTTGTGCACGTGCAGCGGTGGCGTCGTGGTTCGCGCACCGACTCGGGAGTTCGATTCCCGCTTACAACCAACAACAGCGACAGTGCACAGCGAAAACCCAAACCGGGCCTCCTCTAGGTTCGCTCGGCCCTAAAACAATAGTCACCCTGGTGCGGTGTCAATAAAAAAACATCGCCGTTTGGGGAGACAAAGGCGGCCGTGCGGGCGTAGTGTTATCCTCGCCACGCGTTTGCAGGTGCTATTCGCCGACAGCACTTCATAGTTTAGTTCATAGTTTCAAAGTTTCATTTATGTTGGTATAGCCCTGTGAGCCATTCGGCTCTTGAATCGGGTGCAACCGCAACAAACAAAAAAAACACGAACAAGAAAAACATCTTAAAGTGACTTTGTGTGACTGTGCAAACAGAAAATCCAGGAAAAAAACAATCAAAATATTCCTGAAATAGCACCGTACACCAACGCTGTGTGCAAAAATCCCAGTGGGATGCAAGTCAAATAACAACAACAACCACAAGACAACTAAGATTAAGGCCATCAGTCTAACTCCGTACTACAATAAACAAAAACATTGCCAAAACAAAAAAAACTTTTCGAAATCACCAAAATAAAAGCCATAAATCCAATGTAACAGTGATCATAGGGACTGTGACCGAATTTTTTACAATAAACTACATAAATAAATTATAACAACGACCCTGTTTGTGTTGTTACCTGTTTGTGTTGTTACCTGTGGCTGCTGGCGAGGTGAGAGCGATGAGAAGGATGAACCACCTGGAGCACGACGACTCCTCCTCCTCCTCCATTGCGTCGGCTCGCAGATCAAAACGTTTCTAAACCGAGTCCACTCGATCAGAGCTGGTGGCCCAGTCACGGCGTGAATCCTACTGGGGGTGTGTGTGGGGGGTGTGTGTGGGGTGTGTGGGGTGTGTGTGGGGTGTGTGGGGTGTGTGTGTGTGGGGTGTGTGTGGGGTGTGTGCGCGCGCGTGGGGTGTGTGTGGGGTGTGTGTGTACGTGGGGTGTGTGTGCATGGGGTATGTGGGGGGGGTGTGTGTGCGTGGGGTGTGTGTGCGTGGGGTGTGTGTGCGTGGGGTGTGTGTGCGTGGGGTGTGTGTGTGGGGTTACACGGGGTGTGTGTGGGGTGTGTGCGTGGTGGGTGTGTGTGCGTGTGATGTGTGCGTGGGGTGTGTGTGGGGTGTGTGTGCGTGGGGTGTGTGCGTGGGGTGTGTGTGTGCGTGGGGTGTGTGTGTGTGTGGGGTGTGTGTGGGGTTACACGGGGTGTGTGTGTGTGGGGTGTGTGGTGTGTGTGTGTGTGGGGTGTGTGTGTGGGGGGGTATGTGTGGTGTGTGTGTGGTGTGTATGTGTGGGGTGTGTGTGGGGTGTGTGTGGGGTGTGTGTGTGGGGTGTGTGTGTGGTGTGTGCGTGTGGTGTGTGTGTGTGAGGTGTGTGTGGAGTTACACGGACTGAGAGTGTGTGGGTGTGTGATGGTGGTCCATGGGCTGTGTGTGGGTTAGTGTTAATCACGTGTCAGTGTGTGTCTGAAACATGTCAACGTACACGTATGACTACTGAGACGTCTGGCGCGCGTGTACTCGCCGTGCACGCAATGGCAACCTTTAATAGGTGCTCACTAACAGAGCAGTAGTCCCCAAAGTCGATGCGGAGATGCTGTAGCAGGGGTCTGTCTATTTCTGTGCACCAAAGTTGCGTGCATGCATGCAATGCGTGTTCCACAAACACGTGTCTTTTGTGGGGAGCGGTGGCGCGGTGGTTAGCACGCTGCGCTACGAAGCCGCGACCAGAGTTCCGATTCCACACCAATGACGATGATCTAAATCGGCCCTGGGCCTCTCTCAGGCTGATTCAGCCTCAAATGAGTACCCGGTGCGGTGTGTTAACGTCGCTACCAAGGAGACAAAGGCGGCCGGGCGTGGTGCTGGCCACCCACCACCTCGTGGTGCAGCACCGGCCTTCATAGGTGCCGCTCGCTAACAGCACTTGCCCCAACAGTCTGTTAAGGCTACACGGGGGATCTTTGTCTTTGGTGGGGAACGGTGGCACGGTGGTTAGCGCACCCGCGCGCCACTGAACCCCGCAGAGACTCGAGTTCGAGTCCCCGCTCACGACCAATAACAGTGACGTTGAACCGGTCCTGGGCTTCCCCTTGGTCGACTCAGCCTTAAATGAGTACCTGGTGTGTAAACATCATCGGCGTTGGGGAAACAAAGGCGGCCGGGCGTGGTACCGGCCACCCACCCCTTTGTGTACGTTTTTGTGCGTGTAATATAAACACGTAAAGCATGTATTAGGTAAGAGTTTTTAGTTTTAACATGTTAAGGCTCGATTTTGGATCTTGTAATTTTTTTCCCTCGTTTAAAATCATAACTTTCATTGGTCATTGCACGAAAATGTATCTTATAATAATCTTGAATAATAATCACTGAATTTTCACGCAAACGTTATCAATGGTAAAACAATATTTGTCATGTCCGATTGATTTTTTTTGGTGACAATTCCTGTCGTATAAAAACCCTCTAACACCCGACGTAGCCAAACGTAACAATTGCTCACCACGTGCGTCAAATTGCTCACCACGTGCGCCAAATTGCTCACCACGTGTGCCAAATTGCTCACCACGTGCGGCAAATTGCTCACCACGTGCGCCAAATTGCTCACCACGTGCGCCAAATTGCTCACCACGTGCGCCAAATTGCTCACCACGTGCGCCAAATTGCTCACCACGTGCGCCAAATTGCTCACCACGTGCCAAATTGCTCACCACGTGCGCCAAATTGCTCACCACGTGCGCCAAATTGCTCACCACGTGCGCCAAATTGCTCACCACGTGCGCCAAATTGCTCACCACGTGCGCCAAATTGCTCACCACGTGCACCAAATTGCTCACCACGTGCACCAAATTGCTCACCACGTGCGCCAAATTGGTCACCACGTGCCAAATTGCTCGCCACGTGCGCCAAATTGTTCACCACGTGCGCCAAATTGCTCACCACGTGTGCCAAATTGCTCACCACGTGCGCCAAATTGCTCACCACGTGTGCCAAATTGCTCACCACGTGCGCCAAATTGCTCACCACGTGCGCCAAATTGCTCACCACGTGCGCCAAATTGCTCACCACGTGTGCCAAATTGCTCACCACGTGCGCCAACGTGCCAGTTTACTGTCGTTTCAGCTCCTCGCCGGTAAGTCGAAGGAGCGATCAGCGCGGCCAAGGTTTAGTAGTTAGAATCAACGTATGTTTACGGTAATTTGTCTTGATTTAAAGCTTTCGTGACTGCAGGGATTCATATTCTTGGTTCTTTCGGTAAAGTCACATAGAAGGGAAACAATAAAATAATAAAAATATAAAACAATACAATTCTCACGACGTTTCGACTGCAACACAAGCAATCATCATCAGGTGTGAAAACCACAGCAAGAAAAATTGAAAAAGTGGCGCTAACGTTAAAAAAACCCACCACTTTTTTCAAATTTTCTTGCTGTGGTTTTCACACCTGATGATGATTGCTTGTGTTGCAGTCGAAACGTCGTGAGAATTTTATTGTTTTATATTTTTATTATTTTGTTTCCCTTCTACGTGACTTTACCGAAAGAACCAAGAATAGTAATTTGTCTGCTATACATTTTCACGTGATAAGTCACTTCGTTGAGCAATCATAAATCCGAAATAGAAAAGAATGGAAATTTTGATTTAAAGCTTTCGTGACTGCAGGGATTCATATTCTTGGCCCTTTCGGTAAAGTCACGTAGAAGATAATTCTATTGTTTCATATTTTTATTATTTTATTGTTTCCCTTCTACGTGACTTTACCGCAAGAACCAAGAATAAGAATGTGAATCGGTTGCTTCTGTTAAAACTGCTATATTGCTCAGCGGGCCTTAACCCGGTAAAATTAAAAGTTGCTAACAGTTACGTTTAATATCGCCACGTGACAACTGTGTCAACTGGCTGTGTCGTCGGGTGGCTTTACAACACAATCAATTACGAATCTCATGGGCCGTGCGAGAACAGTTGGGAGCGCGTGGTTGTGCGCCCACAGCCGAGTTCGATTTCCCGCTTACGTCCAACGCGAGCGACAATTTATCCGAAACATTCCTGGACCTTCCCTAGGTCGACTCGGCCTCAAAAGGAGTACCTGGTGCAGGGTGTAAACCAAGGCCGTAGCCATGGAGTCAACATTGGGGGGGGGACCAAATCTTCCAGGGGATCTGGGGGGGGTCCCCCGCCCCCCCCCCCCCCCCAGAAAAAAATATATCTCTAAATTTGAAAACTAATTTCCTGCCTAAAATATTAAAAAAATCACTAACACATTGGATGGACTTTTTATTTATTTGTAACAATGTCTAAGAGTGTTATTGTATCACATTGCCCTGTTTTTTTTCTTTTTTACCTTTTCTTGTTTTCATTGTATGTAATGGCAGAGATTAGGGATTAATAAAGTACAACCATAATCACAATCATATAAACAGAAATCTATTGTATAGCAATATATTTGGGGGGGGGGGTCCTTTTGAGCATATTTGAATGATGCTGGCGACCCAATCTGCTCGTGTCCCGTGCCGGCCTTCACAGCCGCTCCTCGCAAACAGCACTTGCCCCAGCAGTCTGCCAAGGCTATACGGGGGATTTTTGTTTTTTGTGTGCGCACATTGTACGTGCGGGCAACGTCGCATTTCATCTGCAGGAGGAATGCCAAAGGCCACCTTCGCTCGTCACTCAAAATACCCCTCGACGATTCGCCATCCACCCAGTCCACCCTCCACTCAGCCACGAGGCTATTTTAGGAGCACCGGCCGTGTTGGAGCACCCAAGACCCAACTCGCCCCCTTAACGCATTCTCACAACACCATTTTACAAACCCCCGACATCTGTTACACCATCCCATCACAGGGCCTGGGAGACGCGCAGCGTGGCAAGGCGGTGGAAGATTATAGCCCCAAACCCCAGCCCCCTCCTCCTCTTGAGGGTTTGCCCACACTACTACCAACGGTGGTAAAAAAAAGGTTATTTACACGAAGCTGGAATTCAATTGCTGTGGCCTTAGCAGGAAAAATAAGCGATATAAAATAGGCGACGTTTCTGGCAATGCGCCTTATTCAGCCGTCCCTAGGGTACGGCGAATTGGGGCGACTAGCCCCGGGTCCCGTGCTTTGGGGGGCATCCGGCGTTTCGACGTCACGGTGTCAGATGGAATACTTTCCAGTTTAGTTCGAAGGTGTCGGGGCGGTCCACAGGGTGGGGTTTACCACGGGACCCGCACCTCCTCCGTGAACCGCCCTGGGTGGACGTGTTCCCACTACGTATGTACGCAAGTTTAACACGTAGGCAGGCTTTTCGCGACCAACATTCATAATAAACGTTTTTGGGTTAGATCGCGTTATTATTTATAAATGTGTCGTAACCCTCCACCACACGACACGGCCAAACAGTAAAAAAATGTCTCACGTTTACAAAAGACAAATAGTTCACTACTTTCGCCCACCGGTGTGTTGAAGAGTGATTCAACATCGTTTACAATTTTGGAGTACGACGTTTCGCTGGTAATTACATCCAGCGTCATCGGGCAATTTGCCAGAAAGCTGAGGCCCTCTCCACTTGCTCCCGGTCTTAAATAGAGCAGCAGCACGGTGACGTCATCATTTAACCCATTCTGGTGCAGTGATTTGAGGCAGAGAGGGTGAGGGTATTGTAATTATATAATAGATTGGTAATCATTCAATCGTTATTAATTAGTATGTTTCCCCTATAAGGAATTGTAATATATATTTTATTTAATAATACGCTTCCAGGCCGCACAAAGCCTGCAGCTGTCAGAGCGATTAAAGTTATTTGTATGTCAATGGATTCTCAAATTAGTCTTGGCCAGTAATAATTACACAACACTTCAAGGTTATCAAAATCAATTGAGTGTCCTTGTTGACAAGCATGTTCTGCCACTGCCGACAGTTGTGTTTGAGATAATGTAATATTTTGCGTTCTCTTAGTCTTGCGCTGATGTTACGTCCCGTCTGACCAATATAGCATCTGCCACATAAACAATTAATCTGATATACACCTTCTGTTAGTAATTTAGGTAATTCGTCTTTAGTGCAAGATACTAGTTTTTGAATTTTGTGTACTGTACCAAATCTTACTTTTAAATGTTTTGCTTTTGCAAAACACGGGCTAATTTGTCAGTTACTCCTGAGATAAATGGTATTTTAATTGTTTTAACAATCTGATCGCTTTCAGCAGTGTTGCTTTGCGTTCGTGATTTGGCATTCAGTGCTCTATTAATTTTAGCATCATTGTAGCCATTCTGTCGTAGTGCTTCTTTAACGTGTTTAATCTCTCTCACTAGACTTTCACCATCTGACACTGTTTTAGCCCGACGTATGAGCGTCTTGATAAGAGAGGATTTCTGAGCTGGGTGATGATGTGAATCTGCATTCAGATAGGAATCAGTGTGCGTTTGCTTTCTGTGAACGCTGTGTTATTTTGCAATTTAGACCATGTCCAAGAAAAATATCCAGGAACGGTAGTGTGTTACTCACCTCTATTTCCATGGTGAACTGGATGGCTGGGTTTTGTGCATTGAGATGATTTAGAAATCATTACGTGTATCTTTACCATGTGGCCAGACAAGCAAAGTGTCATCAACATATCTAAACCAAAAATATGGTTTTAATGTACTCAAAGTTTTCCATGTACAGATTTGCTATAGCAGGTGATAAAGGAGAGTCCATTGCTGCTCCTTCCTTTTGTTTAAAGAAATCCCCTCTCCATAAGAAGTGTTATTTAAACAATGGTCAGCTAGTTTCGGGATATCTTTTGGTAAACCTGTATTCTTTAGTGTATCAAGTAATTGAACCTTAGTGAATAAAGAAATCACATCAAAACTCACCAGAATATCATTAGGGTTAAGTTTAATATCTTTAAACACGTTCACAAGATGTTCTGAATTTCTTATGAATGAAGATGTCCTACCGATGTAGGGCTGTATGTTTAGTCATATATTTTGCTAATTAATGTGGCAGAGCCAATTGTACTATGGGTCGTAATGGGATACCGATTTTATGAATCTTTGGTAGCCCATACAGTCTAGGTGGTTTTGAGGCCCTTGGCTTAAATTGGTATTGCTTAAGGATGAATGAATTTGCAATGATTGCAGTAGTCTTAGTTCTAAAGTATTAGTTGTATCTCGTTTAATTTTAATGTAGGTACTTTCCTCCAGTAAATCTTTCATTTTATTATCATAATCGGCTCGTGACATCACTACAGTAGTGCGGCCTTTATCAGCTGCCAGGATTTGGATATCTCTATTCAATCGGAGCACTCTTAAGGCTTTTGCTTCGTTCGAGGTAATATTTACTTTTGGTACTTTGCTCTTCTCAATTATTTTGGCAACCTCGTGTCTAGTCACCCTGCTGTTGCTCTATTTAAGACCGGGAGCAAGTGGAGGGCTTTACTATTCTCGCAAATTGCCCGATGATGCTGGATGTAATTACCAGCGAAACGTGGTACTCAAAAAATTGTAAATGATGTTGAATCACTCAACACACCGGTGGGCTAAAGTAGTGAACTATTTGTCTTTTTTATGACACATTTTTTTACTGTTTGGCCGTGTCGGGTGGTGGAGGGTTACGACACATTTATAAATAATAACGCGATCTAACCCAAACATGTTTATTATGAATATGTACGCAGGTTGAACTTCTCTCGCACCGTACGTAGCCAGCCGTACTAATCGGAAGTGCGGGGAACGGACAAACTTAAGACAAACAGCTGTTCCAAATAAACGTGTTTTGAGTCTAGTTTTCAATCTATGTGAGTATGTAGGTCTCTACGAGTCTGTGGGTCTCTACGAGTCTGTGTGTCTCTGTGCGAGCCAATGGGTCTCTATGTGAGTCTGTGGGTCTCTGTGTGAGTCTGTGGGTCTCTATGTATCTATGTAAGTTGAACTCTCTCACACCGTACATAGGCAATCGTGCTAATTGCAAGTGTGGGGCAAAGGACAACTAAACACAAAAAGCAGTTCTAAAGAAGTGAGTTTTTAATCTACGCGCTCCAATTCATCGGCCACCTCTCCGTTACAAATGATGTTGCAAAACGTACTTTTTTATATATATATAAACAGCTTCACGGAGTTAAGTGCAAACTAAATCCAGATAGCGATTTAAAAGGGTATGCAATTCATATTTATTTGATATTATTCCACTAACTTCAGCGTTACAACCGCACGTTTTCTCATTATGCTCCGAAATATAAATTTCAGTTCATGAACAAGTGGCATCTCACTGTCCGGTTAAATTCACCAATGCATAAGATAATCCATGGTTAAATTTAGATTTGATCGGTACCATCTGGGGTGGAAATAACTACAAAATGCCCACCATGGACAGAAAGCTTCACGTTACACTCTGTTTTATAGATGCAAATCATCTTAATATTCCATAGATGTTTCATATCAGATAATTTCCCCCCCTTCTAAATACATACACTCTATAAAACATTGCACAACGGTAACGTTTTTCTCTCTCACAACTACCACTGTGGCCTTGCTATCATACATATCTAAGGTCTAGGGACAAAATCCTCTCTGAGAATAACTGTTAGCCTTTGCCACCCTGGGTGGTACCGTCAATAAGACATTTTTGGGCCATTGGCACAAGATCCAATAATATTAAATGGCCGTTCAGCTACGACGCATCCCATTGGCCGATGGAGCCCATGTGATTGTTGGAAACTGCACGAGACTGGCTTTGTGCCTGACGGAACGTTTTAATTTTGACATAGGCCGTGTGTACACATATTGCTTTTTGGGATAATTCAACGTTCATGAGTAAACATACATTTTTAAAGTTAGTTTTATTTACCCCACTTAGAAGCCATGAGCCAACAGAATGTGCGGGTGGAGGTCGACCCGGCCCACAATCATCCTCTCTCCGCGGTCGATAAAATCACTTGCCACTCTGTGGCAATGAAGTCAGCAGCAGGTTACTTTGTGGTGTAGACTTGCACTATGTACGTGTTTATTTATTTCAACTGACCAATCAACCCACCATGTGTTGGGGGCAACCACTCCCTCCCTTCTATGCGAACCACCGGTGTATCCCCCCCATCACCGCCCCAACCGCAGACCGTGTGTGCGGCTCCGCTCTCAGCCGATGAGGGCGTTGGCGAGCGTCGCGCAGGTCACGGGGCCCAGCTTTGTGGCGAGGTCGTGGCCCTTCCACTGAGCGATGCGCCCCTCCGATGTTCGCAAGTCGACCTTGGATGGACGCGCGGGGGAGCCGGGGCGGTGGAAAAAAGAAGATGATAGCTTCATCGACTAAAACTTTAAACTTTTTATTTTTTTTTAATCGGGTAAGGGCCCACCCCGAGCTATTGGGCCCTTTTTAAGAAGTGACCTGGCCATCACAAATTACAGTCAAACGAAGTGGCTTATCATCGCGTGGAAATTCATTGGAGCCGAACAATCTAATTGCATGTTTCTAAATGCAGAGGGGGAAAAAAAAACGGAAGACCGAGGCAAAAATCCACGTGACCACGGTGACGTGGTAATTACAAATATACAGCAGCAGGCGTCACGGTTGGGATCGAACCCACGACCTCCTGCATCCCAGGCGAGGTAGTTAACATCTGGCCACCGTGGCACCCCTGGCCCTGCTTGGCCCCAAGCCAGATTCAAATGTTTTTTTTTCGAGGCAAGCAGCGCAGCACGGCTTGGTTCTGGTTCGGTTCGGCAAAGAGGCAGTGGGAAATACCACCCGTACCGTGCCAGCGCTGGCTTGGCTCGGATGTGCCCGGTGGATGAAGGGGTACTGGGAGGAAGAGGAGAGGGTGACAGAGAGAGAGAGAAGGCGATTGCGACACCTGGATTTTCTCGAAGATTTTCTTCTTGGGCTTGAGCTCCGCGTCGGGGGACACAGCCTCGTACCCGGCAACGTGGACAAGGTCTCCTGGAGCCGAGCCCTCGGGGGGATCCAGGAGCTCCAACTTGGGCGTCCCCCCCTCCCTACGACACGCACGCGCACACACGCACGCCCAAATGCACGCGCGTGCACGCAAGTACGTACTTAAAAACGCCGGCGTTGCACTTCCTAAGAAGACCGATATTGCCGTGACCTATGCCGGTGTGACTCGCGCGCACACCGCGTAGTGAACGTGGCACGGCCCTGCCGCTCACGAGCATTATGATAGTCCAGGTTTCGCCCTCTCCCCCTCTCCCGCCCCCCCGCCGTGGTGCCCACGTGTTGCCTGTGCGCTGCACGTACGGTGACGACGATGCGCAGAGCAGCATGGCACGGGACTCAACGCCGCGCATGCGCGCCACCTTCGTGTTGCACAGCAGCACGACGAGGCGTCCGGGCAGCGAAGCAAGTGGCACGGCCCTGGCCAGGCCGCTCACGACCACGCGCTCCTCACCCTCGCCCAGGGACACGCGCTCCACAAACAGCTCCTCCGAATCCGGGTGCTGCTCACAGAAGAAACGGGCAAAAACAAAAACAAAAAAGATGAACCCGTGTCGCCTCAACCGGGCTGTCGGGCGCAAGCGCTGTTGAGCGAGCAGCACCGATGAAGGCCGGCACGGCGCACGGTCGGGGGTGGCGTGGCAAGCACCACGCCCGGCCGCCTTTGTCTCCCCCGCATGACTTTGTGTTTTTTTGTTGTTACACGTCGCACCAGGGTGCTCATTCGAAGGCCGAGTCGACCTAGGGGAGGGGGGCCCGGGACAAGGGTTGAGATAATCGTCGGCGCGAGCGGTGTTGGTGGCCAGGGGTTCGTAGCTGCAGCGTAGCGCTCAGCGCTACGCTGCAGCTGCACCACGGACACACGCGTGCACAAAAGGGCATTGAGACAAGACACACGGGCGGACGATTGGATGGACGCTCCGACGCACGGACAGACGCACGACCGGAGAGACGGACCGCGTTGGAAGGGCGTTTAAGGACATACACACAGACACACGGGCAGAGACTTGGACGGACATTCCGATGCGTGGACGGACATACGCGTGTCCTGTCCCCCCCCCCCCCCCCAGCTCACACCTCCCTCCCTCCCCTTCCATTCCCCCCCTTCCCCTTCCCTCCCTCCGCCAACTCATGACATTGCTTGCCGTTCGCAGGAACAGAAACGGCGGGCGTTGAAGACCCCGCCAGGCCCCAGCGTCGCCGCAAACAAATGCCTCAACCGCGATGGTACAGACTGCAGCAACCGTCCGTCGCCCCCCTCCGCCCCCGCCCCCCGATCCGAGCGGCGGCAGACCGATACCCCCACGCTCACTCTCGCGCAAATGAGACCCCCTACCGCTGGGTCTCACCGAGTTCTCACCCCGATGCTGATCAAGAGTTGTACGCGGCAATCATGGTGCTCCGCACCGCCACCGCCCCCCCCAACACCAACACCACCACCACCACCCCCTACCACCACCACCACCCCCTACCACCACCACCACCACCACCCCCTACCACCACCACCACCACCACCCCCTACCACCAACACCACCACCACCACCACCCCCTACCACCACCACCACCACCCCCTACCACCACCACCACCACCACCCCCTACCACCACCACCACCACCACCCCCTACACCACCACCACCCCCTACCACCACCACCCCCTACCACCACCGCCCGGCCCCCCTAACTGCGAGGAGCTGGCAGGACCCCTCCTGAGCGAGGGATCGTGAGACCCAGTCGGGATCCTCTCACCTTCTCTGCCGAGATGATTCTCCCGACGCGGATGTCGAGGCGCCGTGGAGAGATCTCATCGTCAGCCGCCACCACCGCCACCTTCCCTTCTGCGGTAACGGCGCATCTAGCGTTAGCGGCAGGGCGGTGGTGGCGGTAGTGCAGTGGTGGTGGTGTGGTGGCGGTAGTGCGGTGGTGGTGCTGTGGTGGCGGTAGTGCAGTGGTGGTGGTGTGGTGGCGGTAGTGCAGTGGTGGTGGTGTGGTGGCGGTAGCTCAGTGGTGGTTGTGTGGTTGTGGTAGTGCAGTGGTGGTTGTGTGGTGGCGGTAGTGCGGTGGTGGTGGTGTGGTTGAGGTAGTGCAGTGGTGGTGCTGTGGTGGCGGTAGCTCAGTGGTGGTGGTGTGGTTGTGGTAGTGCAGTGATGGTGGTGTGGTGGCGGTAGTGCGGTGGTAGTGGTGTGGTGGCGGTAGCTCAGTGGTGGTGTGGTTGTGGTAGCTCGGTGGTGGTGGTGTGGTGGCGGTAGCTCGGTGGTGGTGGTGTTGTTGCGGTAGCTCAGTGGTGGTTGTGTGGTTGCGGTAGTGCAGTGGTGGTGGTGTGGTGGGGGTAGTGCGGTGGTGGTGGTGTGGTGGGGGTAGCTCAGTGGTGGTGGTGTGGTGGCGCTAGCTCAGTGGTGGTGGTGTGGTGGCGGTAGCACAGTGGTGGCGCTAGCTCAGTGGTGGTGGTGTGGTGGCGGTAGTGCAGTGATGGTGGTGTGGTAGCTCAGTGGTGGTGGTGGTGTTGTTGCGGTAGTGCGGTGGTGGGGGTGGTGGCGGCACAGCAGTGGTGACCGCAACCGTTTTGGGGTCCACATTGAGAATCAACTCGTGTTCAGATGATTTGGCTGTTTCTATAAATCCCCACGTGATGATGATGATGACGATATCAGCCACCGTCGATGATGAGCTATGATCACGTGTGGCCAGGTCGCTTCTGAACAAGAGCTGATCGCGCAGTGGGCTTCACCCGGGAAATAATAATAATACAATAATACAATTGTTTACTTTAGAGTTTTAGTTTAGAAGGGCCCTGCGAGGTTTGATTCCCGAGCCAGGTGCCGTTGCGCGTGTGTGGAGCTTGTCCCGTTGTGATTGTTCGCCCCAGTGGAGTCTCACAATGGTCGGCAAGGATTCCATGGTGAAATGTGGCGCCCTATTTCAAATACAGGCGGTCGTGGGTTCGATCCCGACCCTAACGCCCGTATAAATGTTTATCTCTCTCTATCTCTCTCTCTCTCCAGGTGGAGGAGTGGATTTTTCTCCGGGCAGCGTCCGCATTTTTCCCTCCACATTTAGAATTGGCGTACGTCTCGAGAATCGGGCATGCCGTAAAAATGTCCACGGCGACGCCAAGCCACTTCGTCTGCGGCCCCGGGTCACTCGTGAACAGGAGCCAGAGAACACACACAAAGTGGGGGGCCTCGCCTGGTACAATAGAAAAGAGTTTCGTTTACAGAGGCACATCAGCACTGCGATAATTCTACTGAATCGGGATCGCATCTCGCAACAAGATCGCCACGGCGCCCCCCGCCCTCACCCCCCCCCCCCCCACCACCACGAGGCAACTTGGCAGGACCCACCTGGTAACGAGTTCTAGAGACTCGGCGTGACAGTGAGACGGTGAGAGACGCAGCAGGGGAGGAGGGAGGGGATGGGGAGGGGGGTGTGGGGTGGAGGGGGAGGGGAGGGGGAGGGAGGGGGGAGTGGAGGGAGGGGGGAGAGGAGGGAGGGGGAAGTGGAGGGAGAGAGGGGGGAGTGGAGGGAGGGAGGGAGGGGAGGGGTGGAGGGGGAGGAGGGGAGGGAGGGGAGGAGGGGGGTGGAGGGAGGGGGGGAGTGGAGGGAGGGGGGAGTGGAGGGAGGGGGGAGTGGAGGGAAGGGGGAGGAGGGGAGGGAGGGGAGGGGAGGAGGGAGGGAGGGGAGGGGGGAATGGAGGGAGGGGGGAGGGGAGGGAGGGGGGAGTGGAGGGAGGGGAGGAGGGATGGAGGGGAGGGGGGAGGGAGGGGAGGGGGGAGTGGAGGGAGGGGGGAGGGGAGGGAGGGGAGGGAGGGAGGGAGGGGGGAGTGGAGGAGTGGAGGGAGGGGGGAGTGGAGGAGGGAGGGAGGGAGGGAGGGGGGAGTGGAGGAGGGAGGGAGTGGAGGGGGGAGTGGAGGGAGGGAGTGGTGATGGTCACGTGGTGGAAGGCGCTCACTCTGCTTGGTGGCTGAGGGGTAGGCGTCGCTCATCAGCTTCCGGAGTTCCGGACTCTGAAACTCGGTCCGGATGGGGTCGAGCAGGACATTGAGCGACTTCTCCACCGACTGCTTCAGGTCTGCTGGGTGGATGTGCTGCGGAGGAGGAGGAGGGGGTGGTGGGGGGGGGGGTAGTGACACGGTCGGCCCAACGCTCGACTCGGGGTGTCGTCAAGGCATCCGCCGCAGCCCACGCCGAACCGCGAGCCCAACGGGGCTCCCGGTATCCGGAAAAATTTGGCGGCGGCGGCGGCGGCGACGTCGCGAAAATTCACGGCTCCTGCTCTGTCGTCGGCAATTCCCTACCGCCCATTTTTGCGTTTCATTTGTCATCCTTCCCCAGCGCCTCCGGTTGGCACGGTGCGGAAGAAGTTCAACGTGCGTACGTACAAACCCTCTCGGAGTGCACGCGCTCTCTCTCTCTCTCCGGCTCTGCTCTGGCCGAGGAGGCCCTTCTGGCAGCAGCGGCACGGTGCGAGCAGTTGCAGGGGCTGCGCCTCTAGCGACGCCGCGACCGCTACTGCTGGGGGAGTCGCGCACATTTGAATTCGTTTTCCAGAAAATCATTTAACGCTCGGGAGGGCAAGAGGGAACAGCTCTATCCGGAATGAGTTACACACTGCGTTACGTTTTCCCGCGCGAGTGAATTACTACCCCCCGCGCCCGCTGGTGCGTGCGTGCGTGCCTTGCGAGCAAGCGTCGCTATTTATGGGAAAATGTTAAGGATGAATAATGTATTCTATTACGTGTGTGTGTGTGTGTGCGCGTGTGTGTGTGTGCGTGTGTGCGTGCGTGTGTGCGCGCGTGTGTGTGTGTGCGTGTGTGTGTGTGCGCGTGTGTGTGCACGTGTGTGTGTGTGTGCGTGTGTGCGCGCGTGTGTGTGTGTGCGTGTGTGTGTGTGTGCGCGTGTGTGTGCACATGTGTGTGTGCGTGTGTGTGTGTGCGTGTGTGTGCACGCGTGTGTGTGTGTGTGTGCGCGCGTGTGTGCGTGCGCGTGTGTGTGCACGTGTGTGTGTGCGTGTGTGTGTGCACGTGTGTGTGCACGTGTGTGTGTGTGCGTGTGTGTGTGTGTGTGTTTGTTTGTGTGCGTCCTCGCGCGTTTTTCTCTCTCGCCAAATGAGAAAGTGTGGCACGAAGTAGCGGAGGTTTGGTTAGGGCGTGCGTGTGATCTGCAACGGGGAAGGTCACGAGTTCAAATGCTGGTTTGCGTGGTCGAATAAGCCCGTCATCATCATCATCATCGTCGTCAACACCACTGTCATATTATCATCATCATCACCATCACCACCATCATCACCATCATCACCATCATTACTCTGGCGTCAATAAAATAAGTGAAGGTGACCGTCTCAGTCTGTGCGTCTCGATGCAAGCGAGCTGTTTCGGAAGTCGCTGGGTCTCTATGTATGTCTATGGGTGTGTATCAGAATCTTGATTAAGGCTGCAGGAATCCGACGAGCTGCCAACGCTCTTCTTCACAGATGTCCAGCATGCGCGGGGTCGGCAAAGTTACCAACGCTGGCCCAGAGGCCTCTGTGTAAGCCTCCGAGGCAATCCCGCCATGCAAGTCGTTTCGCCGCAGTGGCTCTGCGTGTTCCCGTGCTGCACGTTTTCCCGCGCAGCCCAATCCCGTGGCAAGACTAAACGGAGGCTCCCGTCGCCGGCTTTAACTCTCGCTCTCTCACCTCGTCCTTGAAGTCCTGTTCCAGGTCCGCGAAGACCTGGTAAGTCTTCGTCCCGCCATACTTTTCGTCCCTCGCGATGATGAACTCTGCAACGACGGCAATGTACGCGACGTCGTTCACCTGGAGCCACAGCCGCCGACGTTCAAACGGGGCCCAGAATGAGCACATTTATTCGTGCCGGAGGAATCCCCACGAGCGATGAAGCTCTTTTCACAGACGTCCAGTGCGTCTCCCCCACCTGCGTCTCTCCCCAGCGGCGACGTTTACTACGCCTCGCAGCGGGTGCTTATTTGAGGACGAGCTGACCTGCGCCGCCACCACCACCGACATCAAAGGACAAAGATCCCCCCGTGTATACCCGTTGGTTCTATTCGGTAAAGTCACGTAGTAGGTAAAAAATAAAACGACAAAAATCACGACGTTTCGGCCACAACACAAGCGGCCTCCATCAGGTGAAGGGACCAGGCTGTCTCCAGCGCTGCCCTCGAGAGACAGTCTGGACCCTTCACCTGATGAAGGCCGCTTGTGTTGTGGCCGAAACGTCGTGATTTTTGTCGTTTTATTTTTTACCTACTACGTGGTGACTTTACCGAACAGAACCAAAGAGTATATGGATCCTTGCAGTCACGAAAGCTTCAAATCTAGAATCCCCCCGTGTAGCCTTAAACAGCCTGTTTTGGGGGCAAGCGCTGTTCACGAACAGTGCCTATGAGGGCCGGTACGGTACACGAGGTGGGTGGGTGGGTGGCCAGCACCACGCCCCGGCCGCCTTTGTTCCCGAGTCGACTTCGGGGACCTACACCCCCAACGCTCACAGACGGCAGCAACTCGGCGCCACGTGAAGCTACCACCGCCGCCGCGGCCCTGGTGACGAACCCGGTGGGCCGTACCTCCGTGGAGCGGGAAGATGACGTGCTTGACGAAGGCGAGGAGGCCGTTGTTCTCCACGTTGCCCGGCTCGCAGAACGCCCTCTTCAGCTTCTTCTTGACTTCCGCCTCGGAGTCCAGCAGGTCGATCTTGGAGTCCTGCGTCGTGCGTTGCTCCGGGTTAGCCGGACCGCGTGGCATTTCAACAACCGCCACACTGCAGGTCACAACGGTACACTCGCACTCACTCGCTCGCTCGCTCGCTCAATCACTCACTCATTAACACACTCAGCCACCTACTCACTTGCTCAATCATTCACTCATTAACACACTCACCCACCTACTCACTTGCTCAACCATCCACTCATTAACACACTCACCCACCTACTCACTTGCTCAACCATCCACTCATTAACTCACTCATTAACTCACTCACCCACCTACTCACTTGCTCAACCATCCACTAATTAACACACTCACCCACCTACTCACTTGCTCAACCATCCACTCATTAACTCACTCACCCACCTACTCACTTGCTCAACCATCCACTCATTAACACACTCACCCACCTACTCACTTGCTCAACCATCCACTAATTAACACACTCACCCACCTACTCACTTGCTCAACCATCCACTCATTAACACACTCACCCACCTACTCACTTGCTCAACCATCCACTCATTAACACACTCACCCACCTACTCACTTGCTCAACCATCCACTCATTAACTCACTCACCCACCTACTCACTTGCTCAACCATCCACTCATTAACTCACTCACCCACCTACTCACTTGCTCAACCATCCACTCATTAACACACTCACCCACCTACTCACTTGCTCAATCATTCACTCATTAACACACTCACCCACCTACTCACTTGCTCAACCATCCACTCATTAACTCACTCATTAACTCACTCACCCACCTACTCACTTGCTCAACCATCCAATCATTAACACACTCACCCACCTACTCACTTGCTCAACCATCCACTCATTAACTCACTCACTCACCTACTCACTTGCTCAACCATCCAATCATTAACACACTCACCCACCTACTCACTTGCTCAACCATCCACTCATTAACACACTCACCCACCTACTCACTTGCTCAATCATCCACTCATTAACACACTCACCCACCTACTCACTTGCTCAACCATCCACTCATTAACTCACTCATTAACTCACTCACCCACCTACTAACTTGCTCAACCATCCACTCATTAACTCACTCACCCACCTACTCACTTGCTCAACCATCCACTCATTAACTCACTCACCCACCTACTCACTTGCTCAACCATCCACTCATTAACACACTCACCCACCTACTCACTTGCTCAACCATCCACTCATTAACACACTCACCCACCTACTCACTTGCTCAATCATCCACTCATTAACACACTCACCCACCTACTCACTTGCTCAATCATTCACTCATTAACACACTCACCCACCTACTCACTTGCTCAACCATCCACTCATTAACTCACTCACCCACCTACTCACTTGCTCAACCATCCACTCATTAACTCACTCACCCACCTACTCACTTGCTCAACCATCCACTCATTAACTCACTCACCCACCTACTCACTTGCTCAACCATCCACTCATTAACACACTCACCCACCTACTCACTTGCTCAACCATTCACTCATTAACTCACTTACTTACCGGCCCACCCACTCAATCATCCACTCAATAACTCACTCACGTGCTCACCCACTCCCTCAAGCTTTCACTCATAAACTCACTCATCCAGCTACTCACTCGCTCATCTACTCACTCACTTGCTCAACCATCCGCTTATTAACTCACTCACCCACCTACTCACTTGCTCAACCATCCACTCATTAACACACTCACTCACCTACTCACTTGCTCAACCATTCACTCATTAACTCACTCACTCACCTACCCGCTCACTCGCTCGCTCACCCGCTCACCCACTCACCCGCTCACCCGCTCACTCGCGCGTTCACCAATCGTCACCGGTTTTAGCGGGCACGAGCAGGAATCGGCAGGGGAGGGGGGCGGGAGAGGGCGCGAGCTGTCCTCGTCGTGACGCCAAGGACGCTGTCGGCCACTCGTCTAAGCCCGGAGATGGACGCGCGCTTTGGCTGGAGGATTAATTGGGGCACGCGGAGGTCAGAGGTCACCGCGCCAAGGTCACCGACCGGATGGAGGAATGTGCGAAAGTGGCGGCAGTGAGATCCGCTATAAATAATCTGTGGAAGCCTGAACTGGGTAAATATTCCGTTTAAATTTTTTTTCATTTTCATTCTATTGCTCCATCTCTTCAATAGATGTCCCCTCAGACGCGTTCCATTCCTTAGCTGTCACTCCTTCATGAATCTTGACCATCGGCTATCGTCCCTTCTAATGACGGGTCCGGCCCGAGCCCCACTCAAGTTTGTCATCAGAGAGCGCCTTGGTGGAGAGATGTTAACTACCTCGCCTGGTATACAGGAGGTCGTGGGTTCCATCCTGACCCTGACGCCTGCTGCTGTATATTTGGAGTTTGCGTGTCTCTCTCTCATCATCATCATCATCACGGTGGCTAGGAGATGTTAACTACCTCGCCTGGTGCACAGGAGGTCGTGGGTTCCATCCTGACCCTTATGCCTGCTGCTGTATATTTGGAGTTTACGTGTCTCTCTCCCCGTGGGGAGCGCGGATTTTTATCTTGGCCCTCCGGTTTTCCCTTCCCCACGTATTCGGAATCAAAGTGCATTCAGAGTATTTGCCTGCCGCTATAAATTTCCACGCGATAAGCCACTTCGGTGAGCTATCGTTTTGTGGCCAGGTCGCTTGTGAAAAAGAGACAAAGTAGCTCAGTGGGACTCACCCGGTAAAATAAAAAAAAGTTTAGTTTAAACCACGTCTTCTACCTGCGCGTGCGTCCTCCCATCACGTGACTTATTACAAAGCAATAGCTACAACTTGCAGCCCCCCCCCCCCCTCTCTGTCAATCCACTGCTGGATGAAGGCCCCCCCCCGCGCCGTTCCTCTCCACGGTGGCGGACGGCGTCGGTTGGGGGAATCGAAGCGGCCTAGGGCTAGGACCGGCTCCGACATCACTTGCCACCAACGTTGGCCATGGCCGGGGGGGGGGAATCCAACTCAGGTGGACTGGGTTTTCACGGCCACAGTGCGCTAGGCACCGCCGCCGCCGCCGCCGCTGCTACACCCCGCGTGTAATAAGACGGAGCGGTCCGTCTCTCTGCTGGCCGTTAATGACACCGCACGACGTGCAACTGCTTGCTATTGGTGCGCATGAGACTGCACAGTACACGGGAGAGGCATTATACATCAATCACAGTGCAAACAAGACACAGTACAAATGAGACACGCAGGATTCGGTCCTCATGAATAGTCAATGTACAGCCTTGCAGGACGCCATTGGCATGAATGACGCTGTATAAAATGAAATTATTATTGCGAACGCGACATGCTAGCACGTGAGACAGATACGTTAGACAGCACACAATGAGGCCGACCGGACAGACGAGACAGTCACATGTAACTATTCATCTTCCTGGATTGTTCCGCAAGAATTCTTAAAAGCACCGAGCGAAGCGACGCGAGCATTACATTGTTCCGTGGCTAGATATAAAAAGACAAAGATCCCCCGTATAGCCTTAACAGACTGTTGGGGCAAGTGCTGTAAGTGAGCACCTATGAAGCCCTGCACGGTACATAAGGTGGTGGGGGGGGGGGGGGGTGGCCAGCACCACGCACAACCGCCTTTGTCTCCCCAGCGGCGATGTTTACACATCGCAGCAGGTACTCTGTTGAGGCCGAGTTGACCTAGGGAAGGCACGGGACCAGTTCATGTTTTCGTCCCGATGTTTGCCGCGAGCAGGAATCTAACTCGGTTCGCTGGTTTCGCAGTGCAGCACGCTAACCAGCTGCATGCAAAAAACAAAAGATCCCCCTTATAGCCTTCACATACTTTTCGTGGCAAGTAATGTTAGCTAGCACTGCTACGTGCACACACACACGCACACGCACACACGCACACACGCGCGCGCATTGTATAAATTAAATGCAGACGTCTCAACCATCTATTTGTGGTTCACTTCATTGCAACCAAGCCTCCGGTTCCTCCCCATTCCAACAAATCAGTTTTTAAATGACTTTGATGGAATTGCATTTTCTGCTCGTCGCTGTGGGGCAGTTTCAGAGAATTCCTTCTCGTGCCGCGGGTGGACGGACTTCACCGCCAGAGCGGTGTAACGATCGCTGGCGCACGCCCCCTGGACTCGCAAAGCACAGTGCAGAGCGGTTGCATTCCATCTCTCTCGTGCCACGTTTCTGGTTGAAGTAACCACCCGGCAACAGCACACTCATTCATAACCCGGCCACAACTAACCCACCGACCGCACCCACAACTCACCCACCCAAACCCACCACCCACGCAAACTTACTCACAATCCACCCATCCACCCACCCACCCACCCACAACTCACCCACCCACCAAAACCCACCCACAACCCAACCACAACCCACCCACCCACAACCCACCCATAACCCACTCACAACCCAAACCCACTCACAACGCAACCACACACAACCCACCCACCATCCACAACCTACCCACAACCCACCCACAACCCAACCACCCAAACCCACTCACAATGCAACCACACAACCCACCCACCCACACAAACCCACTCAGAATGCAACCACACAAAACCCACCCACCCACAACCCACCCACAACCCAACCACCCAAACCCACTCACAACGCAACCACACACAACCCACCCACCCCACCCACAAACCATCTGCAAACAACATGTTCGATCACAGTGGGATCTTAACCTCGTTACACAGAGGACATTGGCTCAATAGACCTCTCAAGAACAATGCCTGTGTTTTATTTTATAGACGTCTCACTGGCAGAACGGCACGGTACGCAGACACACAAACACTCCTACATATACAGTACACACCGTACTCTCACGATTATTTACTCACTCACTCACCCACTTACTAACTCACACACTCATCAACTCACTCTCACCCACCCACTCACCATCTCATCCACTCACTACGTCACCCACTGATTCACCCACTCACTCTCTCGCCCACTTACTCACCCTCTCATTCACTCACCCATCACCCACATGGTGCCTCACCCACTCACCCATTCATCCACTCACCCATTCATCCACCCACCCACCCATTCACTAACACGTCCACCCACTCGCCCATTCATCCACCCACTAACCCATTCATCTATTCACCCAATCACTAACACGTCCACCCACTCACCCATTCATTCACCCACTCACCCATTCATCCACCCACCCATTCACTAACACGTCCACTCACTCACCCATTCATCTATCCACCCATTCACGAACATGTCCACCCACTCACCCATTCATCCACCCACTCACCCATTCATCTACCCATCCATTCACTAACACGCCCACCCACTCACCCATTAATCCACCCACTCACCCATTCATCCACCTGGAATGGGGGGGGAGGAAGGGGCCTAGGCAGAGATGCCTGGGGAGGGATCACGTGACGTATGCAGCAGATCTTAAAGTTATAACAAACCTGGTCACAAACACAAATATCCCCCGTATAGCCTTAACAGATTGCTGGGGCAAGTGCTGTTAGCGAGCACCTTACTTACGGGAGCCGGTTCTGATTACAATGCTTCTTCCAGCAGACTGCATGCATTCTCTGGATGGTAAGATGCGCCGTCCAGAACTTTTGCTCTTTAACACAGAGAAATGAAGTGCGTCTGCCATTCCGAAGAACACGGGATGCAAAGGCGAAGATTCCCCGGATAGCCTTAACAGACTGTTGGTGGAAAGTGCCGTTAGCGAGCAGCACCTAATGAAGTGCCGGCACGGCACACGAGCGGGATGGGTGGCCGACACCACGCCCGCCCACCTGCGCTTTTCCCAAGTGGCGATGTTTACTACGCATCGCACCAGGCACTCATTTGGGGCCGAGTCGACCTAGGGGAGGGCCCAGGACCGGTTCAAATATTCGCCACTGTTGTTGGCTGCGTGCGGGAATCGAACTCGGGTTTGCCGGGTTTCTAGTTACGGCGCACGAATCGCTGCGCCATGGCTCCACAAACACACACGCACAAAAAAAGACAAATTTCCCCCCCCCCCCCGTATAGCCTTAACTGACTGTAGGGGCAAGTGCTGTTAGCGAGCACCTATGAAGGCCGGAACGGTACACGAGGGGGTGGGTGGCCAGCACCACGCCCGACCGCCTTTGTCTCCCCAGCGGCGATGTTTACTACACACCGCAGCAGGTACTCATTTGAGGCCGAGTCGACCTAGGGGAGGCCCGGGACCGGTTCAGATAATCGTCACTGGTGTTGGCCGTGAGCGGGAGTCGAACCCGGGTCGCCAGGTTCATAGCGCAGCGTAGCGCTAACCGCTACACCACCGCTCCCCACTAGCGAGCACCTACACACACACACACACAACGTATGTTTCCACGTCAGCTATCCAAGCATGCGACACGCAACGTTCGTTTTGTTGAATTCACATTCGTGCCTAGCTCTCAACGCAATGCCCAACCGTCAAGTTGCGCTTAGCCGGGGCAAATATATGTGTGTAAAAACAAAAAAAAGAAAATCCGATTAGCACGGTCGGCTACGTACGGTGCGAAAGAAGCTCAACGTGCGTGCACAAACAGACGCCTTTTACGGATGAGCGAGCGCATGGGACACAAACGAAACGAGGAGGGGAAGGGGGGGAGGGGGATACAAACAGCCTTACGACAACGGTGCGATGTGCTACGACCCACTTATACCACGTTAATATACAACGCCACCCTGGATTCATTTACGACACGCAGACAGTTGATTCACGGCGCGTCTACCGATGTGACTTGGCGTGGAGCGTTTATTGCTCTCGAGTGTTTTTTTTTTTGCGGAGGGTTATCTCTCTTTTAAAAAAAAAAAAAAATCCCCTTTCAAATACGGTACGATGTAAAGGGAAAGAAACCACACACACACACACAAACACACTGGCAAGTGATGTCTCTCCTGCTTATGGGTGAACAGGGTCCCGGTAACGACAACGCGGATTTTCCAGGAAGACGTTGTCACGTCGTCAATGCGGGGGCGGGGGGTGGGGGGGGGTGGGGGGTACCGCCTGTACATGCAAAAAGAAAAAGAGGAAGATTTCTGTTGCAACGTGCCGCGCCTCTTCTGCTCGCGAATGTGCCGGATGGGAATAATCGCCGGGCCCCTGGCTTACCTCTTCGGAGGAGCTCATCTTGCCCCCGGTCAGTCCTGGAACCATGGGATTCATGAGATGGGTTCGTTTCGCGTAGCCCAGCGCCGGGAGGTACTGGGAAAAAAAGTTACGAGAAATTGTCATCCATTAATCGTCGTCGTCATCATCATCATCATCATTGCCGTCGTCGTCGTTAATTGTGGCATCAGAAGCGTTGATGACAGCAGCGAGAGCATTTCGGTACCCCCCTCCTCGAAGTTGCTAACCATATTCCCTCCACCGCCCTCCCACCCTGGACACCCATCACTATCACCTTTTCCCCTCCTGTTCCCAACCTCTAAGTTGTCTACCCTGTGGCTACAAACGTGAGAAACGTCTCCCTCTTTTCACGTAGCATGGCGTCCACATGAAGTTGGGAATGCGATCGGGGTGCAAGTTAAACTCGAAACGCAAAAATACGATAAAAAAAAGAGCCTCAATGTAATTTGCTGCTCAATTGTACTCCTTGGTGCTCATGTCCTGTTTGCAGCACTGAGCTGGTGGTGGAAATTCCACATTCCTATGGTGGGGGCGATTCTCTACAAAGGACAACTGCTGTTGACTTCCCCATGAAGATGGTCGACTATTATCGACTCTGGAGAGATGGATGATTTTCTTTATTTTATCAGGTAAGGCCCACTGAGCTACATAGACATTTTCAGAAGTGATCTGGCCACAAATGATCGCCCAAAGAAAGCTGCTTGTCACGTGGAAATTTATAGCAGACAAATAATACTCTAAACACGTGACGTCGATTCCAAACGCGGAGCGAAAAAAAAACGGAGGATTCGGAGAAAAAATCCACACAACCACGGGGAGAACATGATGATGATGATGGACTGAGTCAGAATCTTTATTTATCGTGGAGGAATCTGATGAGCTATAGAGCTCTTTTTTCACTCGTGTCCAGTAGCAACCCCCGCCTACAGCCAGGAGTCTAACTCGTGACATACCGCAAACTCTTCCCCACAACGCGGTACTCACTCGATCACCGATTCGAACGAATCGCTAAGAGGAAGAAAAAGTAAAAACGCCAGCGGAGTCTTGTCCACCTTTTCGGCGAACGTGAAGATCTTCCTCTGGTCGACTCCTCCGAACTGCGCGTCCACCTTGAGGTACTCTTCATCCAAAGCCTGGGCAGGAAATACAAATGGCTCCAGCTCAACAAACATCTGGTCCTCT